>CM042165.1:44883603-44903603 GCA_023376005.1 Doryteuthis pealeii | reverse complement strand
AGGAGGCAAAATGATGGGTAGTAGTAAGAGGAGCGAGGAGAGCGGTGTGGGTAGAGTTCGATCCAAAGAAAAAACAATAAATCTTGAGGGGGGGAGTGGAAAGTATGAGAGGGTGAGAAGATAGAACAATTAATTATAGAGTGGGGGAGTTTGAGGATTGGGATGCGGAGAAGAGGTGTGAATTGAAACAAAAAATAAAAAATGAAAATGTTGACAAATATTCGATTTTATTTTATCGTTCGTGATTGCGATAGTTTATTGACTGCTTCTGTCAGTTCACGTCCACATACTGTAAATCGAGTACACACAGATGCACACACACAGACACAGACACAGACACAGACACAGACACACACACACACCACACAGACACACACACACACACACACACACACACACACACACACACACCACACACAGAAACACAAGCACACAGACACACAGACACACAGAACACATACAAAGAGACACACACAGAACACCAGACACACACACACACAGAAACACAGACACACACACACATAGACACACACAAACAGACACACACACATATACATACATACATACACACCCACACTCCCACATAGAAACACAGACACCCACAGGCAGAAACACACACAGAGAAACACAAGCAGGCAGACACAGACACACAAAGACACACAGACACACGGACAGAAGAAGAGACACACACCGATACACACAGACACACACACAGATACATACATACATACATACATACACACATAGAAACACACACACACACATACACACACACAGACACAGACAAAGACACACAAAAAACATCTAGACACACACACTCACACACACCAGATAGATACGCACAGAGCAAGAGAGAGAGAGAGAGAGAGAGAGAGAGAGAGAAGAGAGAGAGAGAGAGAGAGAGAGAGAGAGAGAGAGAGAGCACATACACATAGAGACAGAGATATAGAATGATAGACTCACACACACACATACACACACACACACACACACACACAGAGAAATAGACAAACACCGTGACACACACAGAGACACACACATACAGGTCAGATACACAGAGTGCGATCGTGCGCGCGCGCGCGTGTGTGTGAGTGTATGTGTGTGTGTGTGTGTGTGTGTTGTGTGTAGAGAGAGAGAGAGAGAGAAGAGAGAGAGAGAGAGAGAGAGAGATAGAGATAGATATCCTACATACACGTAGATACAGAGACAATATATATATGTTCCACTCTTAGTGTGTTGAGCTATTTGGAGGGGATTTTGCTGACATTCGTCAATTTAAATTTAAATGCAAGGCTCTCCTATTACGGTTGGAGCTCTCTCTGACGACCTTTAACATATATACATATGTATGTATTTATCAATTAAAATCTCGCTCTTGTCTGTAGGTGTGATGATTAAGAACTTTGACGGTTCATAAAGCGGTTGGGTTTCAATCCCAACTGCTATTTCTAGCCATACTGAAGGGACGTGATAACTCGAAACACTTTGGGGATATATATATATATATATATATATATATATATATATATATATATATTGAGGTAAGGTAAAAGGAAAAGTGAACAAATATAAAGACTCAAACAAATAGAAGTAGGAGAGAAATATTTCGTCCTTCTTACACGAAGACCATCATCAGTCTAACAATGACACGCTCAACATAAGACCAGGATTTTTTAACCTCGATATGTCAATCGCAAAAACTATAATTCGCGAAAATAAAATTAAGATCCATCAAGAATATGGTTAAAAAATGCAACACCAAAATTTAAAAAACTTCCCCAGCCAACTACATAAATATTGACTACCTACCCCATTTCATCTCGTCTATTCCCCCTCCACTCGCAAAGAATCAAAACTCCTATCCAAACCTACCATAAAACTGACGGCCTAATTTAGTGACACCCAATACCACTGTTCTCCATATCATCTCCATGCAATAAATCAAAACTCTCTCCAAATCAAGAATTTTAACCCACTTCTCCCAACCACCCCCTTTCCATACAAGCACCTAGCAACCTTCTCATCTAATCTTCCCATGCATACTACTATCCTCTGAACTACTCTGATGATATTCACTGTTCAGTCAAATCCTCTCTAACCTCCATACCCCACAATTTCACCACAAACTCACTTTCTCTTCTATAAATACAAATGTACGTACTTTGCTTTGAATAAAGTTAGACTGATGATGTTCTTCGCGAAAGAAGGACGAAATATTTCTCTCCTACAACTACTTGTTTGAGTCATTATTTTTTGTTCCCTTTTCCTTTTACCTTTTACCTTCATGCTGTCGGATTTTACTCCAGCCTTCCTATCTTCATATATAATATATATATGGGGTGGAGGTCCTGTGGCTTCGGCCCTGGATCTTTATAAGTTAATAGCGTCGATCCCAGGGGGCTGTCTCCCCAGGCAATACCTGTCCCCTTGATCTAAAGGGGCAGGGCTGGGTTTATTGCCCAGCACCTGAGGCGCCCCCTTGAGGGGGAATGCCGAAGGGATCGACGCAATTTTTGTTCTTTCCCACCCATGAGCTTCGGCTTATGGGTGAGCCCACGTTAAAACGAGGTCTTGTGCCCAGTCCATACAAGTGAGGCAAATACCTATATATATATATATATATATATATATCCACACTGAGGGTACGTGATAACTCGAAACACGGTGTCTGTGGATGACTATATATATGCAGACAACGTGTTATTGAGTCCCCTCAGTGTGGCTAGACATAGCAGTTGGGATTGAAATTCGACCGATTTATGTTCAAAAGGGCATTTAATTAAAATTTCATCAGTGGAATGTATGTGATATTTTAACACACTGCGCTAGTTATGTGGTAATATTAACTGGGAGTGATTTCTCGTAGACGCATTTCTATGTCTTTATTTATGGCTTTATTTGTAAGAGGAAAAATTCGTATTTATTTGAATGAAAATTATTCGTTTATTAAATATTTAACGATAAACAAAGCAAATAATTCGTGTATTATAACATTCGCTTATTTTAGGAATAGTCTATTTTACATCAAATATTCTAAAGGGCGTTTAATTCAAATTTCACCAAGGGAATGTACGTCATATCTTAACACACACCACTAGTTATGCGGTAATATTAACTGGGAGTGGTTTCTCGCAGACGCATTTCTTATGAAGTGTATTAAATAAGTCGCTACCAAATATCTAAACGACTGCCAACTTCCAAGTCCAGTGACGAAAGTTGGCTATTAGTGTCTTGATTATCATCTGTTATTTAGGAATGGCTCAAGCAGATTCTCCAGGCGTTCTTTTCACTTCGGAAAAGGATCTTGGAAAAAAAAAAAAGGAAAGAAAAAGAAAAAAAACTTATGCTTGGTTCTGGAGCTTCTAACATTGGACAGCACCTTATTTCACAAAAAGAAAGGGGGACCATATTACTTTATAGCACCCCTTTTCGATTTCGTTTCATTAGGTCATTTTTTCATTTACACCGTCATACACCCTAACCCTAACCCCTAACCCTAACCTCTAACAAACAACCGGATATTGACGGTGTAAATGAAAAAAAAATTACCTAATGAAACGAAATCGAAAAGGAGTGCCTTAAGGTAATATGGTCCAGAAAGGGTCACTGTAGTTTGAAGCCTTCCCGACTTTGGTTCCAGAGACACGATTTTTTTTATCCAGGCCAAATATATACATGTGAGCCCTGTGTCAAATTCTACCCTATTGGAAGGTAGGTAAATATTGGATCAGAGTGTAGTATCTGTAGAAATCTAATTACATGTGACTGACTGCTTTTAGGTTGGATCTACATGTTTTTCCTACACTAATTTCTTTTTGAAAAAATATACTTAAAAGAAAAATAAATAAAATAAAAATACATCAAATGATTTTATTTTACTAATATGTGCCACATGCTTAGAATAAAATTATTTTAGCAATAAAACATTCGTTTTTTTTACACGGTAAGGGGCTGGATGGTCTGGCTTGACGGAAATTCAAAACTCCGCTCCTGTCGACAGAAGTGGAGTGGGGATGAAAGGCCTGTTAACAGTATTTAAAAAAATTATTTCATTTCTGTTTATTCATTGAATTATGTCACTTAATTTGTTAAAATAAAAAATAAATGTGTTTCTTAATTATAAACATATTAAGGTGTATGCGAGATTTCAACACTGAACATCTCTTTTCTGAGTTATATGAAGACACGTACATACCACGACATTCATTTATATATAGATATATGTGACTGACAAGTGTAAGGTAATCAAGTCTCTCTATATATTAGACAAAACGTAACCAGTTGGGTCACACATTGAGCTCTAGGTAGATAACTAAGATTAGGGAAAAGTGAGTTTACAAAGTGAATTAAATGTAAAAAAATAATAAAATCAGCCAGAGAATAAAAAAAAACAACATTAAAATCCTTTTGTAAGATTTCTAAGAAAGGAAACATTTGACCTAATTTAAATTCATTAAGAGTCAAGATAATGGCAGTATTGCTGTTTATGAAACTTAACATACAATTACTTTTCAAACTCTCCAATCTCTCTCTCTCTCTCTCTCTCTCTCTCTCTCTTACATTCAAGTAAGTACTTTTAATCAAGACATATATAAAGAAGGTTGTCCGGCAGAATGTCAAGTAAGGGACGAGTCAGTTTTGAGATAATTGCAATTACGGGATTGAAAACGATAAAACATGGGAAATGAACGAGCGAACAAAAACAAAAAGACAGAACAAAAAAAAAAAAAAAAAAAAACAGTTTCAATATCCAGCGTTGTTCTGACCATGTTTCGATTTATTCCGATATTTCGGGTGAACTTTCACCCTTTATCAAGGTATGATGACTGTGTGTGGAAAACTGAAATGAAACAAACGCGAGAAAAAATTGATTTGAAAGGATTTTGGCGTTGTTTAGTCTTTATTTTTCTTTCGAAATTGTATGACATATCTCACCCAAAATCGATCACGACAATCCATCGTTCGAAATTCGGCATGACTTTGATCGTGAAAGTCATGCGCAACTTAGTGAAAAATAAAGGATAAATAAAAGATTATATATATATATATATATATATATATATATATATATATATATATATATATATATCTAAGTATGTGCATTTTCTCACTGACTCTAAAAAGGGTGATCACATGAAATTCTTCTAAAAATCATATAAAATAAACTAACTATCCGATTTTAATAAAACTTTCGGTATATGAAGTAATAAAAGACGAACTTTTATTGTAAATAAATGTTTACTAAATTGAAAAGGCTAATATTTTTTTTCGTTGGTTTATGTTTCGCGCATTGATCCCCGTACCAAAAATTTTTTTGTATATAAATAAATTTTACATTTTTGGAAAGATAATTTAATGACGGAACATATGTAAAAAAAAGATAATTCGGTACTAATTCCGTTTTGGAAATAGGGCATCTTAAACATTTAAAACTTAAATCTCGTAAATAAGAAAAAATATGTATTTTTTTTTTCTAAATTGTTAGATTATTTTCTAAAGAATTTTATATTAAAAGTTCCTATTGTCTACTTTTTTTTTTCAGGGATTTTTAAAAATTATAAAATGTAAAATGAATACTTTTGTTTAGTTTATAGCAAAATCGTATTTTTTTAATCAAAGAAAATATTGTATAAAAATATCTAGCTAAAAATGACATAATAGAATTCGGTTTTTATTTTTAAAAAAATTTAAAAATAATGTTTGAATTAAAAATTGTCATTATTCTTATTAATGGATGGATATAACGGAAATAATATCCGCTTTGGTTTTTGAAGAAAACTTGTAGTTGTTGTTGTTGTTTTGTTGCAGCTCTGGGTGTTGGAGTACATAAGTTAAATCGTGAGGCATCAAGGAAATGCTAAATTAGTAATTTGTTTTGCTTCAGAAAAATGATTATACGTACCATCCTCCATACAAAAAAATAGTGCACACGTCAAGATGCGACAACTATGTCAACAAAGATTAAGAATTTACGAGAATTTACTTTTAAATGCAAAAATGTAGGTTTTATGTAAGAGAAATTTGTTTTTTCTTTTTTTATAAAACATAAACTTGGAATTGTTCTTTATATCAAACATAAAAGAAAATATTAAAAAGTTAATTTTCCATTTTTTATTGACGTTTTAAAATATTTTTTAACAATACCCGCCGTATTAAAAGAGCGTGTTTTGCACATATCTCTCTATATGTGTGTGTGTGTGTGTGTGTGTGTGTGTGTGTGTGTGTGTGTGAGAGAGAGAGAAAGAGAGAGTGTGTGTGTGTGTTTATTTTTCCTCTTTCATATTTATTCAAATGGTAACCTTGAAAAAGTAAACTTGACACCTTACTACAACAATGGCGAAAGTCAATATGTCTGTCTGTCACCTCGGAAAGGTCAGTCTTGTCGCAGCTGTTCGAAAACCCAATTTGAAAAGGTCACGTGTTCCGACTTTTTTTTTAAGAGAGAGAGAAAAACGAAAAAAAAAAAGATTCATTTTAATTGATCGTTATTTCATTTCATTGTGCCAACATGTAGCCTATTGATTTCTCATAAATGGCACCCCCTCCCCACAAACACGCCCACACGCACGTCGCACTCGCACCTCACGAATGGAAAGTATTTTTACCCGGCGTCTCCACGTGTGGGACTGACAGGTGTAATGTAACCAACTCTTTTATGACAGCGTCAAAATATATTTTTTTTCTCTCTCGGGGCAATTTGACACGTTTTGAATGCTATTTTACTTCTTTTTTTTTTTTTTTAAAAGGGTAATATTCAAATAAATGTTTCAATAAATATTATACATCACCATGGCCACCAAACACAAATACGCTCTTTCATACGCACACACGCGCGTGGATACGGTCATAACGTCACAGTCTACACGCATTTTCGTGCACACGCGCATTACAACATACGCACATGTACAAACAAAAAAGCGCATTCATGTAAACATGCAACACGAGAATACAGTTATAAAAAAAACCATCTGTTACATTTTCAAAAAAAAAATTCATTTAACTAAAAATGCCATAACAAGACGACAACTACTTCAGTTCCAGTATTCTTCTGAAGAAATTTTATCTAGAAATATTAATATTAAGAATAAATCACAGGTTAACAAACAACACCATTGTTACCTTATTATTTTTTCTTTACGCCTGCATTGCGATAGCCTTCAAACCAACCTCCAAACCAATATATACACAATGCTTCAAGCAAATTATAAAACCCGTTTAAAAAATATTTAAATAAATATTTGAATAAATATTTGAATAAATATTTAAATAAATATTTAATAAATAAATATCTAATAAATATTTAAATAAAATAAATACATATTCATTTATTCCTTTATTTATTATTATTATCACTCCTTTTGAGTTTTTCACATCAGCGTTAGCTGATGGTATTTCACTGGAGTGACAACAAGTCTCCATGAGTCTTCTGAATATTCTAGCCGATTGCAGCAGTGCATTAGTCTGGATGGTCTCAATTCTTCCTCTTATTTCCAGATCCTCCAGTCTTTTTTCCAAGTTTATTGGGACCGTTCCAAGTGCACCAACTACAATTGGTATCACTTCGACCCTCATATTCCACAGCCTTTTCAATTCTCTGGCAAGGCCCAGGTTATTATTATTATTATTATTATTATTATTATTATTATTAGTTCTTTTGAGTTCTTTTATGATTATGATTCATTATTATGAGGTTTTTACATTTGCCGTAGCCGGTGGTTCACTGGAGGCTGAGTGACAGCAAGTTTCCTCAGGTCTCCAAGACTCTTCTGAGTATTCTAACCGATCCCAACAATGCTGTAGTTTGGATGGTCTCGATTCTTCCTCTGATTTCTAATTCATCCAAATTCTTTTTCAGAGCTTTTGGGACAGTTCCAAGGATCTTGTATCAATTTCAATTGGTACAACATTCACCTTCATGTTCCACAGTTTCTTCAGTTCTCTGGCAAAGTTCAAATATTTGTCTATTATTATTATTATTATTATTATTATTATTATTATTATTATTATTAGTTTTTCATGCCAGCGTTAGCTTATGTCTTTCACTGGATTTTGAGTGACAACAAGTTTCCTCAGGTCTCCAGGACTCCCCTGATTTCAACAATTCTGTTGTCTGGATGGTCTTAATTATTCCTATGATTTCCAGTTCCTCTATTCTCTTTCTAGGCTTCTAGGGACAGTTCCAAGTGCCCCAACTACTATTGGCATCACTTTCCCCCTCATATTCCACAGTTTTTTCAATTCTCTGGCAAGGTCTAGGCACCTGTCTCTCTTTTCGTTTTCTTTCATCTTCACCCTGTGATCCACTGGAACTGCAAAATCCACCAGTTGACAAGTTCTCTTTTTTGTTAATCAATAAATTATTATTATTATTATTATTATTATTATTATTATTATTATTATTATTATTATTCCTAAATCTTCCAACCGTTATCATCTTGCGAGACCGTCCAAATCGTTCAAGATGAAATGCAAAAATGTAAATCCTGATTATCTAGTGTTGCTTATCTGCCGACATCTTTTTTTTAGTGTTGTTACCTCAAGTAAATAATGAACCATTCCATTTTTATCATAAAGGAAGGTAAGCAAAAGGACATGCTACACAGAAAAAATATAATAAGAAAGAAAAAAAGAAAGAAGGGGAGTAGAGGAAAAGATAGAAAGCGCTTGGAAGCGATAACGCTTTTCAATCGAACATAATGGAAATATGAAAAGAAGGAAAAAAAAAAATTAGAGTGTGTTAAATCAAGATTGATATACTTTTTACATATTTAACTATTTTGCAATAGCTCTTAAGTAATTATGTATATTATACGTAATAATTAAATTATCATACTGTGGTATATCCACAGGTCCTGCTAGTTATTATTATTATTATTATAGCAGATTTCATTTTTTTTATTATCTTTTAAATTATTTCCTTTTTATTTATGATTTTTTAGATGTTTTATTTTTTCACTGTCGAAACTGTTACTGTGCGTGGCTATTTGCAAGAAATGAAAAAGTTGAAATGAAAAGAATAAGAAAAGAAAAAAAGTGTTTTATAATTTGCTTGAAGCATTATGTTTATATTGATTTGGTGGTTGGTTTTGAAGGCAATCATAATGCAAGTGTAAAGAAAAATAAGGTACAAAAAATAAATTACAGGTTAACAAACAATATCATAGTTACCTTAGTTTTTTTTTTACACTTGCAGTGTGATAGTCTTCAAAACCAACCACCAAAATAAAAAAAAAAGTTTAAAACGTAAACAAGATCTATATACTTTTTACATATTGAACTATTTGGCCATAGCTCTTAAGTAAGCATATTTTTTTTTACACTTGCAGTGTGATAGTCTTCAAAACCAACCACCAAAATAAAAAAAAAGTTTAAAACGTAAACAAGATCTATATACTTTTTACATATTGAACTATTTGGCCATAGCTCTTAAGTAAGCATATTAAACGTAATAACTAAATTAAACGTAAATAACAGTTCCTGCTAGTTATTATTATTATTATCTTGGGCATCGCCGATATGATGCACAAGAACCCGTAATCGGCGATGAAGATAGTGCATCACTGATGACACCCTTGTAGGGGTTATTTTCGTATTTGCCTGGGGAGTTGTCTGCCCGTTTAATGTCGCTGGTTCCCGCTAGGGACATCGTGTATTTAAGCAGCTATTTTGAATTTCTCTTCCTCTTTCCTCGCTACGAGACCACATGAGTTAGACACGGTCTACCCCTTTCTCGTTGGGGCTTCGGCCCTCAACGCCGGCTACTTGTTACTGTAAGTGATTTATACAGCCTGGACTATTCTTAGTCTCATGTCTGTACCTTTATATCATGTGTACTTTTATATTATCTTTTTATGTATGTATGTTTATGTACACTTCTATGTATTATGTACCTTGTTTATTCATGTGTTGTATTATATAAAATGTTTTGTCTCAAAATGTGTCGGAGTTGTATCTTCAAATATTCACTTTGAATTTTACACTCTGTATGTATCCACAAGATGTATTGTACGACTTATTAAAGCAGATTTCTCTTTTTTTTTATTAACTTTTAAATCATTTCCTTTTTATTTATGATTTTTTAGATGTTTTATTTTTTCACTTGTCGAAGCCGTGGCTATCTATTTGCAAGAAGTGAAAAAGTTGAAATGAAAAGAATAAGAAAAGAAGAAAAACAGAAGTTTAAAACGTGATGTTTTATGAAATTGAAAGGTTGTCATTTCAATTTTGAATTCTTTTTTTTTTGCAAACAACTGAATACGGTTATCGTTATTTCCATGTATAACAATGAATATTATCGAAGAAATATTAAAATCTGCTTGCTCTCCGGTTGTTGACACCACTCGACCTGCCATTCAGTTTTACGTAATCGTCATAACATAGAATAAATACACTCAAAATTTGAATATGCAACACTAGACAGTCCTCATTGTTTTTTAAAACAAGATTTAATAAATACATGACTGGTATTATATATCTATATATAGTTTGTTTTTATTTTAATATATATCTAAAGTTAACATTTCAAATTGATTTATTTTTTAATCCTTTAATGAATTTGATGATTTTACTTACTTAGGGTACAAACTAGCTGACATTGAATTTTTACCCCCCCCCTCAGGCAATATGTTTCAAAAATCTATTTTTACATCGCCTGGGGTTTAGAATACACTGACTGCACCCCTGCAGAAGGGTAAGATCCACCGTCATATTCATTAAGATAAAACCAAACAATTAGAAATCAATAGTACTAAGCACATATTTATTAAAATCAAATTTCTTATATCAATATACTAATTACCCTTTCCATTCACACTTTAAATCGCTATTTTGTTGTATATATAAATACAATGCATGTTATTAGTACTAGCAAAATAAAAAACACCCTCCGGGCGATGTACAAATAGATTTTTTAAACATATTGCCTGAGGGGTGGGAGTAAAAAATTCAATGTCAGCGAGTTTGTACCCTAAGTAAGTAAAATCATCAAATTCATTAAAGGATTAAAAAAATAAATCAATTTGAAATGTAAACTTTAAATATATCTTAAGCAAAAGAAAGAACTTGTCAATTAAGGTTTTTCACACCCACATAAGCTGGTGGTTTTCTGGAGGCTGAGTGACAGCAAGACTCCAGGACTCTTCTAAGTATTCTAGCTGATCTTAACAGTGCTGTTGTTTGGATGGTCTAGATTCTTTTTTGGATTTCCACTTCTTCCAGACTCTTTTCCAAACCCTTTGTTAACCGTTCCAAGTGGCCATATTACAATTGGCATGACTTTAACCTACATGATCAACAATTTTTTCAGCTCTCTGGCCTGGTCCAAGTATTTTTTTATGAATTCTGTGATCCGCCATGACAGCAAAATTCATGAGATGACACGATTTCTTCTTTTTGATAATTAATACTAAATCTAATCTTCTTAGACGGAATTTGGTGACCCGTCTGTATCTCAAAGTCCCATATTATTATTTCCTTTTGAGTTTTCACATCAGTGTTAGCTGATGGTCTTTCACTGGAGTCTGAGTGACAGCAAGTCTCCTCAGGTCTCCAGGACTCTTCTGAGTATTCTGGCAGATTGCAGCAGTGCAGTGTTCTGAATGGTTTCAATCCTTCCTCTGATATCCAAACTTTCCAAGCCCTTTTCTAATCCTTTTGGGACTGTTCCAAGTGCACCAACTACAATTGGTATCACTTATTATTATTATTATTATTATTATTATTATTATTATTATTAGGAAATTTCCTTTTCCCTTTCCATATCTATCTATTTGTCTATCTGTCTATTTATCTATCTATATATGTTATCTGTTTCTATCTATCTATCTATCTATGTCAGTATCTATCTATCTATCTATCTATCTATCTATCTATCTATCTATGTCAGTTTGTTTTATCTATCTATCTATCTATCTATCTATCTATCTATTTTTGGATTCAGAGGTAAAAAAAAAAAAGTCAAAAACAAGTATCAGATCCAACTCAACGAAAATTGTGTTGCTTAGTGTTATTGATGATGATGATGGTACTTGCTGCTACTGCTGCTGTACTTACTGCTGCTGCTGATGATGATGAATCTAGCAATTCCTTTTTCTCTTTGATCTCATCCAACTGTCAAGATTCATGTCGTTAATATCTGTCACTTATTTCGTATCGCTTTTATTAGCCACCATAATCCCTTAAAAAAAGAATCATTTGATATTTCGAAAGTCTTGTGTCGTCAACGCTAGAAACATTACAATCCAGCTCATTGACTGTCATGTTTGCTTGAGATGATGCGCACATGCGTACAATGACCTGTTTCTATCTATCTATCTATCTATCTATCTATCTATGTTATCTGCTTCTCTCTCTCTCTTCTCTCTCAATCTATCTAATGATAGTATCTATATATCTATCTATATCTATTTCTATCTATCTATCTATCTATCTATCTATGCAGTCTGTTTCTATCTATCTACCTATCTATCTATCTATCTATCTATGTTAGTCTGCTTCTCTCTCTCTCTCTCTCTCTCTCTCTCTCTCTATATATATATATCTACGTTAGTCTATTTCTATCTATCTATCTATCTATCTATGTTAGTCTATTTCTATCTATCTTCTATCTATCTATCTATCTATGCTAGTCTACCCCCCTCTCTCTCTATCTATATATCTATCTATCTATCTACGTTAGTCTATTTCTATCTATCTATCTATCTATCTATCTATATGTTAGTCTGCTTCTCTCTCTCTCTCTCTCTCTATCTATCTATCTATCTATCTATCTATCTATATATGATAGTATCTATCTATCTATTTATCTACGTTAGTCTATTTCTATCTATCTATCTATCTATCTATCTATCTATCAATTTCATAGCATTTCCATCATCATTCTTACAATAATCTCCTGCATCTGAATTAGAAGAGCCCCATCGTCTGAATACACCGACTGCAGCTCTGCAAATAAGTTATTCCCCTCACAATGCTGCCACCTGTTGGCCGTGGGTGGCGTCCCGCGATGCTTAAGGATGGAACTCTGGTGGCTGATCAGTCTGCGACATGCAACACCCCACTTTGGTTCCTTACTTAGGTTAGACGGGCGGTCGAAGAAGTCCTATTCTCTCAACTGGCTGGTCACATCAAGCCCTAGCACCTATATATTGTTCCAACCCTATTGCCTTTATGAAAAGACTCAACTCCTTTTATCATATATGTGCTAGAAGGCGAAGGTTGAGGGTCTTAATGTCCTGGTATGACGTTAAACTCTATCTGATGGTGAGGTTTCAGTTTTGGAATTCTGGGGAATGTGGAGTACCCCTTCAGCACCATTATTCCCAGATTTACTCTGACCCGTAGTGGTAGTACCTGTTAGGGTCCCATCTATGGGTTAAATAGAAGAAAATGTGTTTAAAAATGAGTTTTAAAAATTGGGTACTCATCAAGAATGAATAAAACAAAAACATCTTCGGCATAAAATAACCCAACAGCGGTTGACATGCTGCCGTAAAATCCAACCAATCCACTGAATTAGAAACTGGTTCGAAACTTGGGTGGAACGATTTAACAGCACCGTACCCTTATTTTCATTAAGTTTATTATGAGATTAGATAAATAGCGACTGGAATATTGCTGGGACAGATGACTGAGATGATTTTTCCTTGACCGCAGACACCAGGAACTTGCTAAGGGTCGTTCGAATTGTAGTTTTCATGTTTAAAAACAATAAAAAACTTCTCCAGGAAGGGAAAAGTAAAGTCGACAGAGCGGTCTATAATCGGTATCAGCCGGAAAAGCGTGGGAGTCTATCCTCTTATAACTAGCGCCAGACCAGGGATATATATATATATATATATATATAAATATATATATATATATATATATATTGAAGAAAAAGGCTTAAAAATCGGCTAATTTGTAGTTATGGTACCATTTCCACTCAAACGTATCTAGATATACCCATGAGCTTCATCAAGGGTTGTTTGAGCGGTCTGATGAAGCTCATGGGTAAATTCAGATACCTGTGAGTGGAAATGGTACCATAACCGCAAAATAGCCGATTTTTACGCCTTTTTCTTTACTAATTATATTGCTCTATTTATAGAAGAATTAAACATCGAGCTCTCAAAATGGACCTGAACTCTCTAACATTTTACCGGTGTAAGAAAGGACTAGCTTAGAATTATCCTAATACCAAATTACCTGATAACCCACCTACGTAATATATATATATAATATATATATATATATATATATATATTATATATATATATATATATATCATGTCGCGCTGTTAGCACGGATATCCATGACAATCTCTCTCCATCCGTCCTTATCGCTCATCATTCTCGGGAGGTCCTCTATGCAGCATCCTGTATCCGCACAGAGCTGGTCAATGTACGTCTTTTTTGGTCGGTTCACACTGACGTGCCCATGTGCTGGCATCCACAGGAGGACGTCACTTATGAATTCGTCCTTGCTTCTCCAGCAGTATCCCGCGTGTCTTGTCCGTCTTACTCGGATGGTGTGGGTGATATGTGGCAAGTGGCCGTATAGCTGTTTTCTCGTGGGGTGTTGTTTCCAAATCTTGTTCAGGATCACACGCAGAATTCTTGTGCAGCTCCCATCTAGTTTATTCTCTAGTCGCATATATATATATATATATATATATATATATATATATATATATATATATTATAAAAAGGAAGGTCCGCAAAATTTATTTTGTTCTCAGAAAATTTAAAAAAATTCTTTTTGTTTTTACATATGCAACACGTGTTTCAGATCTTCTGGTATCTTCTTCAGGCTTTGATTGATAATATGAATTTTTTCATATTATCAATCAAAGCCTGAAGAAGATACCAGAAGATCTGAAACACGTGTTGCATATGTAAAACAAAAAGAATTAAAAAATTTTTTCTGAGAACAAAATACATTTTGCGGACCTTCCTTTTTTATAAAATATTGAATTTTCTCCCGTTGGAACCAGAACAAGATTTTATATATATTATATATATTATATATATATATATATATATATATATATATATATATATATATAATATATATCCTTTTTTATCTATAGTTTTTTATACACCATTATATTATCTATTATATTCTAATGTTTAAATATTAAATTTTTTAATTTACTTTATTTATATTTTAATATAATATTCTGCTTTTTTCTGTCATTTTCCTTATTTGTCTGTCTGACTACCACATCCCTAAGAAGCCAAAACTTAAGATGTATCTCTTTTTTCTCATTCGACTTCCTGTCACCATGGTGACAATCTTATATTGTTAAAAAATAATTTTTTGTTTTTGTTTGAATTTATTTTTAAAATTCTACTTTTTGTTTTTTGAGAAGTGCAATTCAAAAGTAAATTGATCACCATCTGATGGGACTGAATTTTGGGGAGCTATATTAAATCAACTTAGATTTATATTGGCCCCAATTTTGGTCGAAATAAATTTATTATGGAATTACGGTGTTGAGTTCTTCCTTCCTTTCTATGATAAATATTGCTCTGTATATAATCTAAAAAGTTTATTATACATTGAGCTCTTTTTAGGGATTTAAAGATTCGCTGTATTTATACATACTGGATCATACAATATTAATACAGTGTATCTTAGAAATCACATATAGAATCATCCCTTACTACCAAGTTTTGGATAAATCTTATATATATATATATAGTATATATAATATATATATATTATAGTTTTTTTTTCCGTAGTTTAGGGTCTTTCATGTGTGGTTTAACCAAGCTGATGCAGGTAAGGCCATAAGGAAGCTCAATTACCTAATACCAGTTGAGTAAAAGGCAGAGCAAGATTATATATATGAAGAAAAACTCTAACTTGCTTCATTCAATAATTTATTTCAACCGTATTAATACGGCATCTTCAGGTAATCACAGAACATGACTCTTAAGAGTCAGTTCTTGTGATTACCTGAAGATGCCGTATTAATACGGTTGAAATAAATTTATTGTAATGAAGCAAGTTAGAGTTTTTTTCTTCATTTACTATATATATATATATATATATATATACTATATATATATATATATATATATTCTCTATCGACTGAAGTAAACCGGCCCTTATGCTCCTTTCAAAATCGAAAAACAAGAGAAATTGAATCGCTATTAATAGCAACCCAGAATAACACCAATTAATTAGGTTTAAGGTAGAACAGAATGGAAAAACAACAACTCATCTAATTGAGTAAAACAAATCAACATTTGTGAAAAGATATTTAGTATTATTTACTTTTCACACAGAAAAGAAAAAAGGATGGACCAAGTTGTAATACAATCAAATTACGCAACGAATAAAAAAGCTACATGGGAACTACACAGGGATGATACATGCTGTTTTGAACACATCTTGGAAACAGCATCCCTACAGCTGTACGGCCACTTACCCCCGATCACACAAACCACCCAAGAGAGACGAGCAAAACATCCTGGGCAAGTATATATATCTACCAACGCGCGTGGTCTAATGGTTAGAGTCATAGGTAATGGACTCGTCGACACGAGTTCAATTCCTGGACGAAGCTGTTTATATGATATTCACATAGCGCTAATACCCTTGGAAAGGTATGAATCCAATTCTCCCTCCAGCTATGGGTAAATAGCAGGATAGACTGGGCTATTTAACCCTGGCTAGGTAACCAGTCTAGGAGAAGGAAAACCTGTTAAACTCCGTTTAAGAAATTGACCTTGTGTCACATCCTGCTCGTGCGGAGGGGTTGGTAAATATATATATATATCAACCAACCCCTCCGCACGAGCAGGATGTGGTACATAGTCAATTTTTTTAGCGGAGTTTAACAGATATAAATTCATAGTTTTCCTTCTCATGAACTGGTTACCTATCCAAGATTAAAGAGCCCAGTATGCCCTACTATTTAGCCATGACTGGAGGTATTGGAATATTTTGGCATATAAGGTCTGCTGGAGGCCACAACTTTCGTTGGACGTTTCGTGGTCGCGTGGATTCAATCGGCCAATCAACACGCTCGAATACGTGGTTGGTTAACTATTTAATCACCTTCATGGAAAGGCATTCAGTTGCTCGTGCTTAGCACGAACGAACGGATCAACAGCACAAGGATTCTGCTTAACACTGAGGAACACAATCATTCTGCCTAACACTAAGGAACACAAGGATTCTGCTTAACACTGTGGAACAACCAAGGATTCTGCTTAATACTGAACAACCAAGGATTCTGCTTAACACTGAGGAACACAAGGATTCCACTCAAAACGGATCAAACTTAATGTCAGAAGGGATCTCCACAGTAAAAGTGCTCTCACCTGCAGCTTAAAAATGGCCACAAGAATCTTAACAGGGAGAAGAGTAGTTGGAAGCATACCTTTCCCAAGGGTATTAGCGCTATGTGAAATGCCAAACGGGTTCGTCAAGAATTTGAAATCGGGTCGACGAGTCTATTTCCTACGACGCTAACCATTACACTGTTGGGCAAATAAGGACGAAACTCCTAAAAGAGGTTATCCTATGGACTCCTACCCATGAACACACCAGTCTTGGCCGACCAACAAAACTTACATTTATCAAAACTTACATTCATCAGCTCAGTACGGACTCTGGGTGTATTGCCAAGAGTGATGATTGATAGGGACGAATGGTGTGTGTATGTGTGTGTATGTGTTAGAGAAAGAGAGAGAGAGAGAGAAAGAGAGAGAGAGAGAGAGAGAGAGAGGGGGAGAAGGAGAGAGAGAGGGGGGTTAATCTGTGCGATCATCACACCTTGATGATAATGATAATGAGAATGATGATGATGGTGATGATGATGAATTGAATAAAAGATTAGGTACGAATTTCCCGAGGGTCACAGACTACTATAAAATACATGGCAAAGAAGGCCGGAGGATACAGCAGTCAAAACGTTTTGATTCAATACTTTGTGAAATGGAAGGTAAGTGTTTTGTAGGATGATGATTTCAGAATTTGTTCAAAACAGCACGCAGCATCTTGTATATTTGGTTATTTCCAAGCTACTTTTTTCTTCTGGCATTTCGTTAAAATCCAAGTGGTGCGACCATACAATAGTACTGACACGGCTACAAATTGGAAAAATTCCCGTTTTATCTTTTCAGAAAGATCAGATTTCCATATCGTCTTTTACCTGTCAATAAATAAATAATTTTAATTTTTGCGGACTGATGTCCTCATCTTTATTGTGGTATGTATTAACAAGGCACAACTAATGCATATCTGAAGGTTTCAAGATGTAGAGAGAGAGAGAGAGAGAGAGAGAGTAGCAGAGAGAGAGAGAGATGAGAGAAGGGGGGGGTTCCAGGCTGAGTTTAAAATAGTCATGTCTGTTAGACGTCTGCCCTTAGTGCAAAACCTGGAGCCAAGGGGGTAGAGATTAACCCTTAGTTTCTACAATCTGTTCTTTTCTTAAGCCGATTCACTCAAGACAATGGAAGACATCAACTCACTACAAACGGCAAGATGGCTACTAGAGTCAATTTGAATTTTCTATCTGTGACGTTAGTCATTGAGGTGGTAAACAAGTATTATATATATAGTATAGGATTATATGTATTATATACATATATAGATATATATATATTGTGTAAACAATATATATATAGTGTGAGTATTAATATGTATATATATATATGATAATGTAATTGTGTCGGATTGATGGCTAATGGCTATATGGCGTGTATATTATTACACCTCCATCGATTCCAGAAATTAAGTTGTGAAGGTTTGTTAGAAAAGAATAGAAAGAAAAGAGAGAAAAGATGTCTATTTGTTTTGTTTTTGGTTTTATATGTCAATATTAACTTTCTTTCGGCACCATTTTGGGAGGGAGCGGGCAGCAGGTCACAAAGGTAGAAAAAAAATAAACTTGGATGCACAGAATTATTTTCTTTTGAGAAAGATAGACGACCACAGGGTACAGACTTCAAGTCAGCGTGTTTGAAATTATGATTTACGACCCACATTTTTTAACGAATTTCCACAATAAGTAATTCGGTCTCAGCTGATTTTGAAAGATCAATCATGCATGGTCATGCTGATGACATGCAGTCATCATCATAATCGCCTCTCGGTCCACACTCACAAGCACACACAGCACACGACACACAGGGCGTGGCAACACACATGTATACTTACTCGGTATCTATGGTAATTAGTATATGAAGGAATGAAGATGATTATTGAGTGAGGTTTGCATGATGATGATGATAATAGATGATCGTTGCCTCTCTAGTTATATAATATAAAAGAAAAAAGAGTTTTCTCTCTCTCTCTCTCTCGCAGTTGTGGTCATCTCTCGATCTCTTCTCCTCTTATATATATTATATATACTTATATATTCAATATATATATATATTATAATTCTTGTTCTTCGTCAAGAAACTTAAAATATATATATGTGTGTGAGTGTGTATGTAATTCGTTGATTTGAAAGATGCATCATTATCGTCATCATCTCCGTCTCTACATATATATATAGTAAGGTTCAATGATATATAGTTCTACTATAAGCGCTCTGCAGGCTGTCCGGCCCATAGGATACGCTCCGAACCGGACTTGAGCATTTTTAAAACCTGTGTTTTTTCATTTTTCTTGATATATACATACCGTCGGATTTATTTCCCCTCTCTTCACATTTCATTGTATATAATAGATGATGTGGGTTGGACTGCTTGATGGTGGAGTATCTTTCCTCTCTATATATATGTGATGTTGTAGATTCCTTAGAAGAAACGTTATATATATTGATATATAGGTATATATTATATGATATTATATATTGTGTGTGTGATGTGTGGTGGTGTGTATGTATGTAGGTCATCGATAAATCATTTTATGTGTGCATATATATTTATTGTATGTATATATGTTTGGTTCTATAGTGTATACTATATTTTATCGACGCCCCCCCCCGAACACCGAGCAGGATGCGACACAAGGTCAATTTCTTAAGCGGAGTTCAGGCAGGTTTGAATTCAGCGTTT
>CM042165.1:44831168-44883503 GCA_023376005.1 Doryteuthis pealeii | reverse complement strand
AAGAGAGATATGAAACCAAGGATTGCTGCTTTGGGGATTCACTAGGGATCAACTTATGTCAGAAGGGATCTCCACCAGTTAAAATGCTCTCGACCTGCCGGCTTAAAATGGCCACAAGATATGGGAGAAGGTTTGGAATATACCTTTCCCAAGGGTATTAGCGCTAGGGGTGATAGAATTTGAATCGGGTCAATGAGGTCCTACGACGCTAAACCATTACACGTTGGGCAAATAAGGACTAAACTCCAAAACGAGGTTCTCCTATGGACTTCCTATCCATGGACACACCAGTTCTGCCGACCAACAAAACTTACATTCACAAAATTACATTCATCAGCTCAGTACGGACTCTGGGTGTATTGCCAAGAGTGATGATTGATAGGGACGAATGGTATGTGTATGTGTGTGTATGTGTGTGTGTGTGTTAAGAGAGAGAAGAGAGAGAGAGAGAGAGAGAGAGAGAAGAGAGAGAGAGAGGAGAGAGGGTTATTCCGTGCGATCATCACACCATTGATGATAATGATGATGATGATGATGATGATGACGAATTGAATAAAAGATTAGGTACGAATTTCCCGAGGGTCACAGACTACTATAAAATACATGGCAAAGAAGTCCGGGGGATACAGCGGCCAAAACGTTTTGCTTGAATACTTTGTGAAATGGAAGGTAAGTGTTTTTTAGGGTGATGCTTTCAGGATTTGTTCAAAACAGCACGCAGCATCTTGTATATTTGGGTATTTCCAAGCTACTTTTTTCTTCTGACATTTCGTTAAAATCCAAGTGGTGCGACCATACAATAGTACTGACACGGCTACAAATTGGAAAAATTCCCGTTTTATTTTATTAGATTTCCATATCGTCCTTTAGCTGTCAATATAAATAATTTTAATTTTTCGGACTGATGTCCTCATCTTTATTGTGGTATGTATTAACAAGGCACAACTAATGCATGTCTGGAAATTCCAGATGAGAGAGAGAGAGAGAGAGAGAAGGAGAGAGAGAGAGAGAGAGAGAGAGGAGAGAGAGGTTCCCGGGCTGAGTTTTAAATAATCAAGTTGTGACGTCCCCTAGTGGCAAAACCTGGACCAAGGGAAGTTAACCCTTTTCTAATCTCAATCCATTCCAACAAAGGGAAGACAATCACTGCACTATCAACCAAGATGGCTACCATCATTTGAATTGTGTAAACAATAATATATTTATATATATATATATATATATATATATATATATGTAACGTATATATATATATATATATATATATATATATATATATATATATATAATATATATATATATATATTAAATTGTCGATTCAGAAAATTAATTTGTGAAGTTAAAAAGAAAAAAGGATGTCTTATTGTTTTGTTTTGTTTTATTGTCAATTCTTTCTTTCGGCCATTTTGGAGGGAGGGGACACAAAGTAGAAAAAATAAACTTGGATGCCAAGAATAATCTTCTTTTGAGAGATAGACGACACACAGACTTCAAAGTCACTTTGAAAATTGTTTACACCACATTTTTAACGATTTCAAAAGTATTTCAGCTGATTTGAAAGATCATCATCATCATCATCATCATCATCATCATCATCATCATCGCTCTCTCCACACACACAAGCACACACACACACACACACAACACGTATATATATATATATATATATATAGAAGGAGAGATGATTATGGTGAGGTTGATGATGATGATGATAATGATGATCGTTCTCTATATATATATAAAAGAAAAAAAGAGTTTTCTTCTCTCTTCTCTCTCTCTCTCTCTCTCTCTCTCTCTCTCTATAATATATATATATATATATATATATATATATATATATGAAAAATATATGGAAATTAATCCGACAGTATGAAATATAACATTTTGAAAAAACAGTCTTTTTAACGGATATTTTCTTCTCGTCTATGTCGCTCTTTGATGAAGACCAACTTATCGTTTTGGTCGAAACAGGCCTGTCAGCAATCACATAACAAACATCATATGTTTTTTTCAAAATGTTGTATTTCATATATATATATATATATAAACTTTTCTTCGTCAAGAAAACTTAATATATATATGTGTGTGAGTGTGTATGTATATCAGTTGATTTGAAAGATCATCATTATCGTCATCTCTCTCTCTCTACATATATATATATATTCATATATATAGATGATGATGGTGATGATGATAGGGATCTTTCTCTCTATATATAATGTTGTAGATCCATAAAGAAAAGTTACTATATATATATATATATATATATATATATATATATATATATATGTGTGTGTGTGTATGTATGTAGATAGATAAATATTTTATGTGTGCATATATATGTATGTATATGTATATATGTATGTTTATATGTATATATATTTAACCCCCCCCCCGCACGAGCAGGATGCGACACAAGGTCAATTTCTTAAGCGGAGTTCAGCAGGTTTGAATTCAGCGTTTTCCTTCTCCTAGACCGGTTGCCTAACCAAGGTTAAAGAGCCCAGTCTGTCCTAATATTTACCCATAACTGGAGGGAGAGTAGGATTCATTCCTTTCCCAAGGATATTAGCGCTAAATGAAATGCAATTACCACGTCCAGGATTTGAACTCGGGGCGACGAATCCATTTCCCATGACTTTAACCATTACACCACGCGTTCCTACAATGTTTATATGTATATGTGTGTGTCTATATATGCATATATATGGATTTATGCATATATGTGTACATATGTGTTTATTGTTGTTGGCATTAAGAAGAGTAGGAGTAAAAATGAGTAAGGAATGAAATTTTGTACTCAAAGAGCAGAAAGGAATTTGTTGATGAGGAGGGCCTCGAGTACAGCTAGGTGTAACTCATTGGTTGAGGACACAAAGAACATTGAGGGGTGTGATGGTTAAAGTCATGGGAAATGGACTCGTCGCCCCGAGTTCAAATCCTGGACGTGGTAATTGCATTTCACTTAGCGCTAATACCCTTGGGAAAGGTATGAATTCTACTCTCCCTCCAGCTATGGGTAAATAGCAGGGCAGACTGGACTCTTTAACCATGGCTAGGTAACCAGTCTAGGAGAAGGAAAACGCTGAATTCAAACCTGTTGAACTCCGCTTAAGAAATTGGCCTTGTGTCGTATCCTGCTCGTGCGGAGGGGTTGGTAAATATATATAAGCAGCAGCACCAACAGGATCATACAATAGGTGTCGCCCGATGGTGGAGGGTGTATTTTGATTGCTCGGTGGGGGCAGAGCAGTCCAAGTTATTTGGTGCGGACAGCAGAGGAAACATGTTTGTTGACCATAACCTCCGAACGTTGTGTAGTGCGCCCGATGTAGCAAACGTCGCATTTGCTTTGAAATCTATAAAATAGCATTTCTTCATGGATGCTCCTCATCCCCCTAGAGGTTGAGCACTTTGGAGGGGATTTCGCTGACGACCGCCAACTAAAGGGTAAACGCAACGCTCTCCTATAAAAGGGATGGAGCACTTTATGGCGGCCCTTACATACATACAGATGTGTGTATTAAAACAGTTAAAATCCCTTTCGCATTATGTGGGTGACGACAGCCGAGCGGTTAAGCTGTCCGACTGATGCTGAATCGATCCGGTTTCTATCTCGGCTGTAGGTAGCTCACAAATATCTAGCCACACTGAACACGCTTGATAAGTCGAAACACGTGTCTGTGGATGACTATATATTATATATATATATATATATATATATATATTATAATAAATTAAAAGTCGACGGGGCGGCCTAAAGTCGGTGTCAGCGAGGGAGTCTATCCCCTTTTCAATAGCGCTAGACAAAGGAGATTGTTTTTTTAGCATCTGAGATGGAGCGTGACACCTACCATCAGCTCCTTACTTTACCGCACAGATCCCTGTGCTACTCATACGCTGAGTTGGCGAGGACAGGTATCGAACTAGGAACCTAGTGGTTTCTATCTATATATAATATAATATATATATATATATAATATTGTAAATAATATGGGTGCTATATTTCTAAGAAGATAGTGCTCAATATCATTGATAGAGCGTTTATATTTGAGTTAAGGTAGCGTGGACATGAAGTCAACACCTGGTTACTGACAGTTTTTCGCCTATGCGATCTTCGCACCAAACAATATTTTGGTCTGAAGATCGCATAGGCGAGAAACTGTTAAGTAACCAGGTATTGACCACCACCCCACTACAGAACAACAAAAAAAAAAGACTGTTACTCTGAATTTATGAGATGAGGTTTGATAATTTGTATTATTTGGATTATTGAGACTATTGTCCTCATCTTCATTGTTATCTACACAACGTTTTGGCCGATGTGCCTTCCAGCCCTTTTCAGGTGTTTCTTATCAAACTCGGGAACCTTCTCTTCGAACTCGTAATCGGGAGACTTCAAACCGAACCCTTTATTATTCAATACACGGGGGTAAACTGCTCTCATTCTGTTAACCATGACCGGGTACAAGTGTTAAGCTGCGTTAAGTATTCTGTGTTACTATATATATTAAAAATCTCAAATTACATTGATTTTTCTACATTTATAATTTACGGTTAGGGTTAGGGTCAAGGCTAGGTTAGGGGTTAGAGCTAGGTTAGGTATTTACCAAGATAGAAATTCAGTTATAACATTAGGAACAAGAACAAGAACAAGAAGAACAACAAAGAAGAAGAGAAATATATTAAAAAATCTCAAATTACATTGATTTTCTACATTTATAATTTTACGGTTAGGGGTTAGGGTTAAGGCGTGGTCAGGATTGAACCTGTAACCTATAGAGGATTTTTCAATTAGAACTCCATTAACTCAACCCGCACGCGAATAAAAATACATTCACGTATACATTAAAATGTAGTTTTCCACACACATAACACACACAGAGAGAGAGAGAGAGAGAGAGAGAGAGAGAGAGAGAGAGAGAGAGAGAGAGAGAGAGAGAGAGAGACCATATATATATACATCTCCGGTAGGATGTTATAATATATAAGGATGAAATATATATGTGTATGTATAGATATATATATAATATATATATATATATATATATATGTATATGTTGTGAACGAATTATAATGCATGTATGCATATATGGAAATTAATCAACCAAACCATTCAATCTCTCTCACTATGTTATGCGTGTATACTTATAATGTATATATATATATGTGTAATGTTATATGTGTGTATATATAATATACTATATAGTATATGTGTGTGTGGTGTGTGTGAATAAAAATACATGCACGTATACATGGAAATAGGTAATCAATCAATCTCTCTCTCTCCACACCAACACACACACACACCACACACCACACACACACACACACACACACACAACACCACATATATATATATATATATATATATATATGAACAAGGGTGTGTCATAAAAAAGTGTCGATATTGAAGCTGTATTTACCAAGATAGAAATGAACAATGAATGGAACGTTATTTTTTTTCAGAATACAAGGTGTGTCATAAAAGTGTCGATATTGAAGCTGTATTTACCAAGATAGAAATGAACAATGAATGGAACGTTAAATTTTTTCAGAATACAATGTGTGTCATAAAACTGCCCATATTGAAACTGTATTCACCAAGATAGAAATGAACAATGAATGGAACGTCAAATTTGTTTTCAGAATACAAGGTGTGTGTAAAAGTACGAAAAAATTTCGATACTTTTTCGATACACCTTGTATATATTATATATATATATATATATATATATATATATATATATACGTATTTATGTATGTATATATATACTTTAAAGTTTTAATGAAGCAAGCATTGATACAGCTATGTAAGTAATGCAGTACTGTATACATTCATGCATGCAGGTGCGTTCATCTTCCCTCCCACCCCACACGTACTCATTCAAAAATAAACTTGTACATACTTATATATGTAGATACTTATATATGTAGATACTTATATATATGTATGCAAAATGGAAAATGTAGAATAAGTTTTTTCACTTGTCGATTTAAAAGAGGCGTCCGATTGATCAAGTTCTGCATTTACAAAAAAATAGACGTACGTCAGAAGAAGGAGGAGCATGAGATAGAGAGAGAGAGAAAGAGGAATGGGAAAGGAGATCGTTGAGAGGAGGTGTGAAGGGGCAAGAGAGAGAGAGAGGAGAAAAAGAGAGAGCGAGAGAGGGGAGAAGGGAAAAGAGTGAGGGAGAGTGAGGGGGAGCGGAAAGAGAGAGGGGAGAGAGAGAGAGAGAGAGAGAGAAGGGGGGAAGGAGCGATTGAGAGGGGGTGAGAAGGAAAGAGAGAGTGAGAGAAAAGAGAGAGCGAGAGGGGTGAGAAGGGAAAGAGAGAGAGAGGAGAGAGAGAGAGAGAGAGAGAGAGAGAGAGAGGGGGGAACGAGAGGTTGTGCGAAGGGAAAAAGAGAGTGAGGAAAAAAGAGAAGATGAGAGTGGGGAGAAGGGGGATGAGAGGGAGATAGAGAGAGGGGGGGTGAGATCGATTGAGAGCGGAGAGAAGGGGAAGAGATAGAGAGAGAGGGTGTGAAGGGGAAAGAGATGGAGAGAGAGAGAGAGAGAGAGAAGAGAGAGAGAAAGAGAGAAGAGAGAGAGAGAGAAGGGGGGAGGGGAGGAAAGGCGGTAGATAAAATAAAAAGAAAGATATATTTTCACCAAAGCAAAATAAATCATCCATTGCATCCATCGAGATAGAGAGGGGAGAGACGTGAAAGAGAAAGGGGAACCAGAGAGAGAGAGATAGGAGAGAGAGAGAGAGAGAGAGAGAGAGAGAGGAGAGAGAGAGAGAGAGAGAGAGAGCATAGAAGGGTAAAGAGAGAGATAAAGAGTGTGTGTGTGTTTGTGTGTGTGTATGAGAGAGAGAGAGAGAGAGAGAGAGAGAGAGAGAGAGAGGGTATAGTAAGGGGAAAGAGAGAGAGAGAGGGATAAAGTGTATGTGTGTGTGTTTGTGCGTGTGTATGAGAGAGAGAGAGGGATGGAGAGGGAGAGAGAGAGGGTGAGAGATAAAAGAAAAAGAATGAGATATATTCACAAAAGCTATAAAAAATAATCATACATTACATCCATCGAGGAGAGAGAGAGAATAAGAGTGTGTGTGTGTATGAGAGAGAGAGAGAGAGAGAGAGAGAGAGAGAGAGAGAGAGAGAGAGAGAGAGAGAGAGAGGGTGAGAGATAAAGAAAAAAGAATGAGATATATTCACAAAAGCTAAAAAAAATAAATCATACATTACATCCATCGAGAGAGAGAGAGAGAGAGAGAGAGAGAAGAGAGAGAGAGAGAGAGAGAGAGAGAGAGAGAGGGGGGAGAGAAGAAGAGAGAGAGGGGGAGGTAGATAAAAGAAAAAAAGAAAGAGACATATTCACAAAAGCAAAATAAGCTTCCATTGCTCTTTTATACAATTCGGTGTACGGGTAGTTTTGACAGCCTCATGTAAGTTGGATCTGTCACGTGACCCACGAGGAATTTGAAATGAGTGGCAGATGACGGTCAGGGGGGTTTAGGGCTGGGGAGGGTAGGGGAAGGGATATTCGGATTGGAACAAAATGACAAATGAAGAAAAACGTGGTATGAAATGATCGACACTGAAAACATGTTCGGCATTTGAGAAGGGAAGATGGAAGAAAGAAGAGATTAGAATTTATTTCTAGCATATATATATATATATATATATATATTAAACAGAAACACACATATACATATATACACTTACATATATCTATCTATCTATCTATCTATCTATATATATATATATATATATATATATATATACAACGCATACATGCAAATATACACGCATACCTATACACACCTATATGCACCTGTAGCTAATTAGAGGAATAGGCACACATATTTATACATATACAAATATATACACACATATACACACAAACACACACACATACATATATATATGTGTGTGTGTATGTATGTGTGTGTTTGTGTGTATATATGTGTATCTTTGTAACATCGTATCATCAGGTACATGTGTATGTATCTGTATATATATATATATATAGATAGATATATACACATGTACCTGATGATACGATAATACAAAGATATGTATGTATCTGTATATATATATATATATATATATATATATATATATATATATATACAGATACATACATATGTACCTGATGATACGATGATACAAAGATACACACATACAAACACACTCGTATATTAACTTTCCATCTTATAAACTTTTTAATAAAACTTTCAATTTTATTTTACAAATGCAAGTTATAACAATACTAAAACTTAAATCTTATTTTTATGACATGAAGAAATTGTCCAAGACTTGACCCCCTAAAAAAGCAAAAAACAAAAAAAAAAGCAAAAAACAAAACAAAAAAAACAAAAAAACGAAAAACCAATACAAAACAAACAAGCAAACAAATAAACACGAATGGCAAACTTACATTTAATCTATACCAATTTGTTGTCAGCCCTGTCCGCTAGGACTTTAACATATACCGACTGCACCTCTGCAGAGAGACAAGAAACCCCCAATAAAGCTTACCTGTTGGCCAAATGGGTGCCGACCTGTGATGCTTAAGGATGGGGCCCTAATGCCCCCATCTGATCAATCGGCTGGTCACCTCAAGCCCTAACACCTATATGGTTGTCCCTACCCTATTGCCCTTATGGCTACCCCAACTAATTTTATCATGTATGTGTTAGAAGGCAGTGGCTGAGGTTCTTAATGTCCTTGATATGACGTTAAACTCTTTCTGATGGTAAAAGTTTTAATTCTGGATCTTTGGGGGAATATGGAGTACCCCTTCATTCCCATTACTCACATGAGCAGGATGTGACCCAAGGTCGATTTTTAAGCGGAGTTTAACAGGTTTGAGTTTTCCTTTTCCTAGACTGGTTACCTCGCCAAGTTTAAAGAGTCTAGTCTGCCCTACTGTTTACCCATGGATGGAGGGAGAATAATTGGATACATACTTTATCTTTGTGAAATAAATCCAGCCTCGCACAGGATTTGAACTCATGTCGACATGTTCATTTCTTTCGACGATAACCATTACAATACGGGCTCCTACTTATAGAAGAACAGTAGTGGTACTATGTAACCCATAGCTGGAGAGATAAGGAGATTCATACATTTCCCAATGGTATTAGTCTGAAAGTGAACTTAATAGCGAGACTGGAGTTCGAACTCGCTTACTACACTATCACAGTCCATAACGCCACTTAAGTTTGGGGTTTTTGGAACATTGATTTGTAAAGAATAAGACATAAAAGAGAAAATAACGGAAGGAATTAAAAAAGAGACGGATTTGAAGAAGGAATGAAATAAATAATGAAAAGAAGAAAAAACCCTGAGATAAAAATATAAAAGAATGAACGGTGAAGTCGGAAAGAATATGAAAGAAAAAGAAAAAGGAGAAAAAAAAGAATGAAGATGTACGGACTTAGAAGTAAAAGAAATAACGAATAAATGAAAAACAAGAAAAAAAGATGAAAAGAAATAATGAAAAGAAAAAAAAAAAACAATATGAGGATAAAAATATAAAACAATCCATGGTGAAGTAGAAAAGAATATGAGAGAAAAAGAAAAAGAAGAAAAAAGAATGAGAATAAAGAAGCTTAGAAGAAAGAGAAATAATGAATAAAAGAATTAAACAAGACCCCCCCCCAAAAAAAAAACAAAAAAAAAACACACACACACAAAAAAAAACAACAAGAAACAACAAGAACGAAAAGAAAGAAAAGAAATAAAAAAAAAACCCTCTGAAAATATGAAGTTATAAATAGATTCCTTCAAGCTTGAACCTTTTTTTTTCAAAACTAAAACTTGTCATGTTTTTCAACCGATATCATCCTGTTTTCGTCTTATGTCAATAAGTAACCTTGAATCTTCAGTTTTTTTCCAACGCTTATCAGATACAATCGACAGAAAAACCCGTAGGTTCCTCTCCTGACCGTATTAGGTACCCCCACAAAAAACAAAAACAACAAAAAAAACAAAAAAAAACAAAACAAACAAAACAAAAAGAACCCCGAAAAAAAACAACACGAACTTTGGACTTTGAACGACATTTGAAGTTGACAAGATATTTCCTTTGATCAATGGTCGGCCATATTGTCAGGTAATAAAAAAAAACAGAAGACAAAAGTTTGAGTTGATTTTGATTCGGAAAATTATTTTTGTTTTTGTTTTAGTAAGATCTTAAGATTACAAAGGCCCCCTAAGTTCAGGGGGATGGAATTCTCATGGGGCAATCGTCTTGTGGCTGATTTGGTTGGTTGGTTGAATTTTATGGCATGTAAACCCATTGGGTTATTTTATGCCCAAGACATTTTATTTTATTCATTCTTGATGGGTACTCGATTTTTTTTCAAACTCAATATTCTTTAAACACATTTTTTAAACTCATTTTTTCGATTTAGCCTATAGATGGGACCTTAACCGGTACTAAAGATGCGTTGATTAATATACAAGGTGTGTCAAAAAGTGTCGAGATTTTTGTACTTTTTGACACACCTTGTATTCGGAAGAAAAAAAAAGTTCTATTCATTCTTTATTTCTATCTTGCTAAATGCAGTTTTAAACTTAGTACTTTTTTGACACACCTTGTATTCTGAAAGAAAATCAATGAATAGAACATTACATGTTGTATTCCTGCTATTTTTCTCTATTATTTTATATCTTGAGCTAGACGGGCGGTCGGAGAGGCCCCCTCCGATCAATCGGCTGGTCACGTCAAGCCCTAGCACCTATATGATTTTCCCACCCTATTGCCCTTTTTATCATATGGGTGCTAGAAGGTGGTGGCTGCGGGTCTACATGTCCTGGGAATGACGTTAAACTCTATCTGATGGTGAGGTTCCAGTTTTGGAGGTTTGGGGAATGTGGAGTACCCCTTCATCACCATTGCTCCCTGGTCCACTCTGACCCGGAGTGGTAGAACCTGTTAGGGTCCCATCTATGGGTTAAATAGAAAAATGTATTTATAAAAAAATTGTATTATCCATTAAGAATTGAATTATTTCAAAAATTTATCGGCATTAAATGACCCACTGAGGTTGATATGCCGTAAAACAAAACCAAACCAAACCTATTATTTTACTCTAATGATAAGCATTTGTTTGTACAGTTATAGAGCAATTCTTTCAAAATCCATTGCAATGAAACGCTGAAAATATTAACAGAACCTCGTCGATCAGGCAACGTCAAGTTGGCATAAACCATGGATTCCGAGGCCGTGCTCCAAGCCATAGAGGCAAATCTGGTGAGTAGCACTCGGAGAGTATCAGCTGAGCTCGTCATCTCACAATCCAGTGTGGTTTGTCACCTTCACAATTAAACTCAATTTTTTAAACATATTTTTAGAACTCATTTTGTTCGATTTAACCCATAGATGGGATCTTAACAAGTACTACCACTCCGAATCAAAGTAGACCTGGGAGTAATGGTGATGAAGGTGCACTCCTCATTCCCCGAGGTACAGAACTGAAACTTCACCATTAGATAGAATTTAACATCATACCCAAGATATTTAGACCCTCATCGACCGCCTTATAGCACATGAAACAAAGGATTGGGGGTTGCCATAGGAACAATCATATAGGTTAATATTGTTGGATTATTTTTGGTATATAAGCCGTGCTATAATCTACCTCTTGAATTTATAGCCTAAGCTAGGTCATGTGGTTTAAGCCTCAGCCAATCAGCAGCCCGAATACGTGGTTGGTTAACTATTTAATCGGCCGATATTGACAGACGTCCATTTGCATTTGCATTCATTGACGAAGGACCTGCAAGACTGAGGAGCACCAAGGAACAACGAAAGGAACATAGCTAACATTGGGGGACGCTAGGGAGCAACCAAAGGATTCTTCACTAAGGATCGCACTCTGCTTAACACAAAGGATCCCCGCTGGACAGTGCTCTTGCTTGAAGCTAAAGGATGGCCACAAAAATCGTTACAAATATATAGCAATAGGGCAACCAATCTAGGAAAAGGAAAGATCGAAATTCAAAATCTGATGAGTGCTAATTTTTCTGTTAGCAGTTGTTCTAAAAAGTGTAGCTGGACCTATGCAAACCTTCACTGTTCTGTTGGCGGGACATAGAATACGCTAACTGAACCTCCTGCAGAGAGACAAGACCCCCTAAAGAAACTAACTTGCATCTGGTGAGGTACCAGTACAATGAGGAATGTGGAGTACCCCTACATGGGCATTACTCCCAGGAAAACTCTCACTCTAACTAGAGGTAGTACACTTTTCCATCGGTGTTGCAGTGCTTGGATTCCATTGGTAAAAAAGTCGGACCATATGACCTTTAGGCACCCCTTTTGAGATCTCAATTCATAAGGACATGTTTTTCATTTACACCGTTAAAATCCGGTTGTTTGTTAACAGACGATTTTTAGAGTTTTTTTTAAATTATAAAACTAATCCCTAACCCTAACCCCTAACAAACAACCGGATTTTGGCGGTGTAAATGAAAAACATGTCCTTATGAATCGAAATCGCAAAAGGGGTGCCTAAAGGTCATTTGGTTCAAAAAGTCATTAACCGCATATGGGATGTAATCATATGAACGTTTCAGATTACACTTATATATATATATATATATATAGGTGGAAGTTATCAAGTATTACTTTGATAGGATTCAACCCAAATTGAGAACTGAAACGTACATATAAAGATTTGCGTATATATTTTTACATATACGGAGTATTATAAATAGATAAATAAATAAATAAATGGATATATACCTTGTTTAGAATATAAATTTCGACATATTGTTTCTCCGGTCCTATCTTCGTTGCTTTTTGTTTTGTTTCTAAGACTTAATACCCGGGCTCACTGGGGTGATTTTCCCGTTTTCTTTATTTCTTGTTTTTTCACTTTTTCCCCATAATTCCGCGTTAGACACGCTAGTCTTAAAAACAAAAAAAGCCCCCAACAAATACAGGACTGAAGAGGCAATATGTCGAAATAAATTCATATCCTAAACAAGGTATATATATATATTCACACACACACACACACACACACACACACACACACACACACTCACACACACACACACATATATATATATAATATATATATATATTATAAAATGGGTACAAGAGATAACCTACTCGAGTTTCATCATAAGGATCTTCAGGGTTAAATCCACTGAATTAATCGAGATACCGCTTAATTGCAGTCGATTACACGTGTGTGTTCATTGCATTAAAATGTTCGAGTAGGTTATCTCTTGTACCCATTTTATAATAAATTTGCTCTATTAACGTATTGAGCACTTTGTATTTGTTATATAACTGACTTACCCCCCTGAATTCTGCACTACCAAACCATCGTGACCATATTCACCGGTAAGTCACCTTTTCCTTATATATATATATATATATATATATATATATATATATATAAGTGTGTGTATGTGTGTGTGTGTGTGTTGTTGTTGTTGTTGGTTGTCAACTCGTGTACGAGTAAGACCATTTCCTGTTCTTTTTTCATACTTGAGCAGTAGCATTTGACACTGTGTCCTTGAAACAGACTCTTCCACATAAACTACATGTTGGAACTTTTCCACTTTGAATGTTGCTGGACTGAAAATCACCCTCTCTAATAGCCAGCTTCAATTTTTGTGGTTTAATTCGGTTGGACTCAAATTCTTTCACAGACCAGTGTATATATATATATATATATATATATATAGATAGATAGATAGATAGATAGATAGAGAGAGAGAGAGAGAGAGAGAGAGAGAGAGAGAGAGAGAGAGAGAGAGAGAGAGAGAATAATACAAAGATGGCGGTATATGATTGGACTAAATGTGCGAATAAATAGACAAGGAAAACTCAAGAAAAAAGAATGGCTACCAGAGAAGAAGAAGAAGAAGAAGAAGAAGAAGAAGAAGAAGAAGAAGAAGAAGAAGGAGGAAAGCAAAAAAGAAACAAAGAAAGAAACAAATTAGCGGTAAAAAAATCAAAGAAAATAGAGAAAAAAAAACAAGAAAAACTGAGAGGTAGAAAAGGAAAAAAATGAGGGGGTGAATGTAGTAAGAAAACAAAACTACTACAATCATAAAGATGAAAAATAAACAAAAAATAAAAATATATTACAAAAAAAATAATGAAAAAATAAACAAAAAGCAAAACTAACAAAAAAAGAAAAAGAAAAAGAAAGAAAGAAAAAACGAAAAGAAAATGTCGACTAAAAAGAAATTATTGAACAAAAGCCAAAGACGAGGACCTATAAGATTTATTTTATAAATGTCGCCGATATTGTGAAATCCTAACCACATTTAACGCCAGACAAGTCAAGACGTCACTGGCTCCTTGACCAATGAACTTCTGCCATTGATAGCAGTCGCCATATTGAATTTTGAAGTGGTTTTGTCGGCAACAAGATGGCTTGATTAGGAGCGGTAATGCTAACGGTGGCTGGTTTGTATTCAACTGAAGAAATATACAAAAAAAAAAAAAAAGAAAAAAAAAGAAAAAGAAAGAAATGAAGAAAAGAAAAGTTTAAAATCTTTACAGACAATTGAACGGATGGATGAATGAAAATATTATTAGCCTCGTTATTGGCGATAGTTGAAGAAAAATACGTCATCTTGGAAAACACTCAACATCAATTCGAAAGACAAGATGGAAGACGTTTTTGTTGTTGTTGTTGTTGTTGTTGTTGTACGGAAGGGTGTGTAGAAAGGAAAAGTGTATGCGAGGAAAATGAGGAATGAATAATTAAAATGGGAGATAATGAGAGAAGTCGTTAAAACGTAAAGAAAGAAACGCTTAAGACGCGCTTGTTAAATCAAATCCGTGCGAACAGCGAGAACATCTATAATTAATTCTAACTTGAACGACGGATAAAACTACGTCATTGCAATCCTTTGACAGGGTTGTAAATTTGGGACGTGTCAAAAAAAACCCAAAAAAAACCCCAAAAACCCCAAAAAACAAAAACTACAACACAAAAAACAAAAAAAAATAAAAAAAACAAAAAAACGATTCACCTTGAAAACTACGGGTGCCCATAAAGAAAACCATGACCAGAAAATAATACGTTACTAATGCATAATAGCGCGCAATGGCCGGTTTAGCTCAATCAGTAGAGCGTCCGACTAGGAACCATGTCCACGCTACCTAACTCAAGTATAAACGCTCTACCAGTGATATTGAGCACTATCTGTTTAGAAATATAGCACCCATATTATCCACAATAGGTCCGGTTTAGCTTAGTCGGTAGTGTCCGGCTGGGAATCACAAGGTTCCTGGTTCGATACCTGCCCTCGCCAACTCAGAGTATGAGTAGCACAGGGATATGTGCGGTAAAGTGAGGAGCTGATAGAAGGTGTGGCGCTCCACCTCAGATACTAAAAAATAATCTCCTTACTTTAGCGCTAATGAAAAGGGGATAGACTCCCTTGCTGTCTAGCTGATACCGACCTTTACTTTTACTTACTTACGTATGAAGAGCATTACATTTCATTACATTTCACAAGGTCACAAGTATGGGGCATCCAGTGAAAATCAAACTCGCTATTCAGTAGAAATGGATCTGCCAGACGAACTTGCTAACTATTACACCACGATGGGACGCTTTTTTATATCCATCCAGTTCACCACGCGTATGATGTGACACAAGGTCACAAGTATGGGGCATCCTGAGAGGATCGAACTCGTTATTCAATAGTAATGGATCTGTGAGTCTCGCTTGCTAACCACTACATTTATAAATAGTTAAATAGATAAATAAATGGATATATACCTTGTTTAGAATATAAATTTCGACATATTGTCTCTCCAGTCATATATTTGTTGTTGTTTTTTGTTTTGTTTTTAAGACTTCACACCCATTATCACTGGGGTGATTTTCCCATTTTCTTAATTTTTTTTTTTTCACTTAAAAATTCCGCGTTAGACACGCTAGTCTTAAAACAAAAAAAAGCCCCCAACAAATATAGGACTGAAGAGACAATATGTCGAAATGAATTCATATCCTATACAAGGTACACACACACACACACACACACACACCACACACACACATATATATATAATATATATATATATATAAGTGTGTGGGTTATTTCCTATAAGTTTAACATGATCAAAGAGGAACCACTATTAACTGATAAATTATTTATTTGGTTAGGAGATTGATTTAGAAGGCTACCACAATGCAGTTTGGAATAAATAAAAAAATAATAATACGGTAACAATGGTGTTGTGTGTTGACCTGTATTTGACCTGTAAGAAAGAATAAGAATAAAAATACAGGTCAACACACAACACCATTGTTACCGTATTATTATTTTATTTATTTATTCCCAACTGCATTGTGATAGCCTTCTAAATCAACCTCCTAACCAATACATACACAATGCTTCAAGCAAATTATGAAACTCTATTATTTATTTATTTTCCCATCAAACTAACCCTAAACCCTAACCCTAAACCCAAACCCTAACCCTGAACCCTAACCCCGTCTTCTTTTTCCTAGTAGATCAATAAATAAATGAATGATTTATCAGTCAAGAGTGGTTCCCCTTTGATCCTGTTAGACTTATAGGAAATAACCAGTGTGTGTTTGTGTGTGTGTGTGTGTGTGTATGTGTGTCTGTGTCGTTGGCTGTCAACTTGTATACGAGTAAGACCATATCCTGTTCTTTTTTTCATACTTGATGGGGCGCCCTTGTTACTCACACCCATTTACCACGGTAATTTGTGACCTGTGGATATACCACAGTATGATAATTCACTTATTACAACGTTTGATATGTTTACTTAAGAACTATTGCTAAATAGTTCAATATATAAAAAGTATAATAATCTTAATTTGAACCTAAGTCCCCCTTTTTTTCTTCTTTTCATTTTTTCACTATGTTCAATTGAAACAGATTAGCGTTAGCGCCGTCGTGTGCTCTGTCTATCTTTCTTCTACTCTCTTCCTTTCCTTCTTATTATATTTTTTCTATGTAGCATGTCCTTTTTCTTCCATGTCTTTCTCTATAAGATAAAAGGAAAGGTTCATTAGTTAGCCGAGGTGATGACACTTATAAGAATTCAGCGGATAAGCAACACAGGATAATCAGGATTTCAATTTTTGAATTTCATCTTGGACAAGTTGGGCGGTCTAATTTTTAAACGGGGTTTTGTTGCTAGATGACAACGGTCGTAAACATATGGAACACGAGTATTAATATGTTGATAGGACACCCTCTAGCGGATTGTATCGTATATTAACTGAAATCTTTTCTTATTCTTTATGCTTTTTATTTTTTGAGTTATTTCTCGAGTTTAGAATCTGCTTCCTGTAATAATTCATGCAGCTTGGAGTGCCCATGAGTGAGCAGTAACGATTAAGCTCCGAAACTGCGTTTGAATTAATGGGTAATCATCAAAGGTAATTAAAATAATAAATAAAAAACACCCAAGGTTACAGTGGCCTGAAAATAGTGTTTATACACAATAAAGATGAGGACAACAGTCCGATTTATCGACTATTCACAAAATCTCTTGTGCCACAAACATGTGCAAATGTAAGGTGGATTTTTTCTCATAAATCGGCAGAGTGGTATATTGTTGGTATCAACTGAACAGCAAGGGAGTCCATCTCCTTTTCGCTAGCCAGGAAAATTGTTTTTTTTTCTGAGGTGAAGCGCCACACCTACCGTCAGCTCCTAGATGTATAATATATAAAAACAAACACCTAAAACAGAGTCCGAGATTACAGTGACCTGAATGTTGTGTTTATCCACAATAAAGATGAGGACAATAGTCCGAAATATAATAGTTATTCATATCAAGCCTCATCTCATGAATAAAGTAAGTTGGCGGAGTGGCCTATTGTCGGTACCAGCTGGCAGCGAGGGAGTCTAGATCAAGGAGATTGTGCTTAGGTGGAGCACCACACCTACCGTCAGATTACCCAATCTGCGTTACTCATACGCTGAGTTGACGGGGACTTGTATTGAACCTGGAACCTTATGATTATTAGGCGGGTGCTCTACCGACTGAGCTAAATCTCATAAATACACATAAAAATATGTAATAATTTAGTCTTAATATACCCAAACCTATTCGAATATTTACTGGATAGAATAAACATACGTGGAGTAAGTCCAAACAGAGTCCCTGTGTGATGTAAAGAAGTGGATCCTTTATATTATATCATAAAAAAGAAAATTTAAAAAATCCGGCAAGTCGACCAACTTTATTTATTTTTTGTCTTCTCCAGAACTTCCTGCGATGTTGTCGTATTGAGCCACAAATCATTCCGGAAACAGACAAAACATTTCCGGATGACACCACTCAGATAACTGAACCGGGAAATTTTTCAAAAAGTATGAGGGAAAAAAAAGAAGAAAAATCATACCGGGTATTTACAAATGGATATCATTTGAGATGTACAGGGTGTTTCAGAAAAATGGACATCATTGGAGATGTACAGGGTGTTTCAGAAAAATGGACATCATTGGAGATGTACAGTGTTTCAGAAAAATGGACATTATTGGAGATGTACAGTGTTTCAGAAAAATGGACATCATTGGAGATGTACAGTGTTTCAGAAAAATGGACATCATTGGAGATGTACAGGGTGTTTCAGAAAAATGGACATCAAGAGATGTACAGGTGTTTCAGAAAAATGGACATCATTGGAGATGTACAGTGTTTCAGAAAAATGGACATTATTGGAGATGTACAGTGTTTCAGAAAAAATGGACATCATTGGAGATTTACAGTGTTTCAGAAAATGGACATCATTGGAGATGTACATCAGAAAAATGGACATCATTAGTGTGTTTCAGAAAAATGGACATTATTGGAGATGTACAGTGTTTCAGAAAAATGGACATCATTGGAGAGTGTTTCAGTGTTTTCAGAAAAATGGGCATTATTTGAGATGTACTGGGTGTTTCAGAAAAAAATGATATCATTTGAGAGGTACCAGGTGTTTCCGAAAAAATCGGCATCATTGGAGATGTACAGGGTGTTTCAGAAAAATTGACATCATTTGGGATGTACTGGGTGTTTCAGAAAAATGGATATGAATTTGAGATGTACAAGGTGTTTAAGAAAAATGGACATCATTGGAGATGTACAGTATTTTAGAAAAATGAATATCATTTGAGATGTACCGGGTGTTTCAGAAAAATGATATCATTTGAGATGTACAGGGTGTTTCAGAAAAATGGACATCATTGGAGATGTACTAGCTGTTACAGAAAAATGGACATTATTTGAGATGTACAGAGTGTTTCAGAAAATAGATATTATTTTAGATGTACAGGGTGTTTAAGAAAAATCGGCATCATTGAAGATGTACAGAGTTTCAGAAAAACAGATATCACTTGAGATGTACAGGGTATTTCATGAAAATGGACATCATTTGACATGTACAGGGTGTTTCAGAAAAATGGATATTATTTCGTAATCTAATAACTTGACCAATTCTCATACAAATGATTTAAAATTTTAATAGCAGGTGTTAAAACAAGTCAAATTTCAATGTTTAATGTTTAAACACCTTTTTTCCCAGTGAATGGAATTTCTAAATATGAAAAGAAAAAACTCATGACAGAGATTTGAATTGTTTCTATACATGCTGTTAAAATTTGAGATTATTTGAACAAGAATTGGTTAAGTCATAAGATTGCAAAATGATATCAATTTTCTGAAATACCCTGGACATCTCAAAGGATATGGTGACAAAAGAAAGAAAGAAGGAAAGAATGTAAAGAGGAAATGAAGAAGGAAGCATGAATAAAAAGGAAAAGTAGGAAAAAGAAAGAAACAACTGAAAAAAAAGAAAGAATGAAAGGAAGAAATGAAAAATAAAGAGAGTAAGGAAGAAATAAAGAGATGAAAAAAAAGAGAAAGAAAAAGTGAAAGGAAGAAATAAAGGAATGTAGAATAAAAAAATGAAAGAGAAAAGGGAAGATAGAAAGGAAAAAGAAAGAAAAAATTCAAGTATAAGAGAGAGGGATAGACAAAAGAAAGAAATTATTAACAAAAAGAAAGAAAGAAAGAAAGAAAGAAAGAAAGAAAGAAAAAATTACATGTGAAAAAAAAAATGAAAATAAAAATGTTTTAATTAAAAATGAAAAATGAAAGAAATAAAGAACGAAAGGAATAAATCTCTCTCTCTATATATATATATATAAAGAGCAGTTTGTGTGTATGTATGTATGTATGTATGTATGTTCAAATGAAATTACGAATATAGAACAATTAATGACAAAATAAATATGTACACATTCAATCGTACCAGTTTTTTGCTTTTTCTGTAAAAATTATGAAGATTTGATTTATATTCAAAGATATTTTAAAATTAAATTATAAATAGAAATAGCATTGACATTCCACTTAAACATATCCAGCATTTGTAAATCTCAAAAGTAAACAACTCAGTACACCAGGTATGTTTGCCCATCCTCTACATAGTTAATGCTGGGTAGCCGCTTCCAGTAAATAAATAAATAAATCAAAAGACTAAAAGAAAGAAAAAATACAAATGGAATATAAATAAAAAGAATGACGAAAAAAGAAAGAAAAAGATTTAGTTTAAACTTGAATAAAAGAAAAAAAATTAAGAAAAAACGGAAAAAAAGAATGAACGGAAGAAAAAAAGAAAGAAAAAAGAAAGAAAAAAGAAAGAAAGTGTAAGGAAGAGAGATAAACAAAAGAAAAAAGAAGAAAGAATGAAATAAAAAGAGTAAAAGAAAGAAAAATAGAAATAAATAAAAGTGGAAAATTAATGAAAAGAATGAATAAAAAACTCGAAAAAATATTTAGTTAAAAGAGTAAATAAAAGAAAGAAAAAACCCAGAAAGAATGGAAACAGACAATAAAAGGAAGAAAAAAAAGAAAGTAAGTGGGAAAGGAAGAAAAGAAGAAAGAAAGGAAAAGAGACAGAAAGATAAAAAAAAGAAATAAAGAAGGAAAGAAAGAAAGTGTAAGGAAGGGCGATAAACAAAAGAAAGAAAGAATGAAAGAAAGAAAGAAAGAATGAAATCAAAAGAGTATAAGAAAGAAAACATACATGTAGAAGTTGAATTAAAATAAAAATAAATAAAAATAAAGAAAGAAGAAAGAAAGAAAGAAAGAGAGAAAGGAAGAAAGAAGAAAGAAAGGAAAAAGAGACAGAAAGATAAAAAAGAAATAAAGAAGGAAAGAAAGAAAGTGTAAGGAAGGGCGATAACAAAAGAAAGAAAGAAAGAAAGAAAGAATGAAATCAAAAGTATAAGAAAGAAAACATATATGTCGAAGATGAATTAAAATAAATAAATAAAGAAAGAAAGAAAGAAAGAAAGAAAGAGAGAAAGGAAGAAAAGAAGAAAGAAAGGAAAAGAGACAGAAAGATAAAAAAGAAATAAAGAAGGAAAGAAAGAAAGTGTAAGGAAGGGCAATAAACAAAAGAAAGAAAGAAAGAAAGAAAGAAAGAAAGAATGAAATCAAAAGGTATAAGAAAGAAAACATATATGTCGAAGATGAATTAAAATAAATAAATAAATAAATAAAAAAGAAGAAAGAAAGAAAGAAAGAGAGAAAGGAAGAAAGAAGAAAGAAAGGAAAAGAGACAGAAAGATAAAAAAGAAATAAAGAAGGAAAGAAAGAAAGTGTAAGGAAGGGCGATAAACAAAAGAAAGAAAGAAAGAAAGAAAGAAAGAAAGAAATCAAAAGAGTATAAAAAAGAAAACATACATGTAGAAGATTAATTAAAATAAAGAAATAAAGAAATAAATAAACAAAGAAAGAAAGAAAGAAAGAAAGAAAGAAAGAAAAAGCGGATCATTGAAACAATAAAAAAATATATAGAATATATATATAAAAAACGAACAAAAGAAGAAATATTAATGACTCCAATTCTTGAATTGTCTAAAGAGTCTTTTGCAATTCCTTAAACCTCATTAAGGAACTTGATGATGAAAGCGACTATTTCTACGGAGGGGAACAAATCTTCTTCTTTCCCTACTTAAGCACAGATATCCTTAATTCCAGGCACCAACTTCTACCGGGTCAATATGATTTGCAGATATCTGATTATAATGGGGATTGGGTGTTTTTCTGTCTGTAACCGAAACTACTCAAGTCATGATTAGCTTAGTTATTTATATCACATTCTCCATGATCTATTGTTATTTAAATCTCAATTATTGATAAAATTGTTTTATATTATTAATACTGTTGGCCACATCTACATACTAATAAAATACAATTGTATTTATATATACAACAAAATAGCGGTTTATAGTGTAAACGGGAAGGTTAATTTGCATATTGATATTAAAAATTTGATTTTAATAAACATGTGCTTAGTATTATTGATTTCTAATTGTTTTGTTTTATCTTAATGAATATGAGCAAAAATCTCGGGAATAAATCTTAAAAGAAATACTTTAACAAGAAAAAATATCTGTAATTTTATTATTTACTCCCTGTTTTAACTAAATAGTTAATTTAGAAAGATTTAGCAATGAAAGACGGGAGTGATGGAAGAGTAAGTTTCAGTTGTTCTTTTTTTATTATACCCCCGTCTGTTTCAAATCGTTTTATGTGCATTCTTATTTAGTTTCATTAGCCTTTCTGTGGTATATTGGTTAATAAGAAATGGAAGCACCGTTTCAGCCATTGTTTTGATAAGAAACGGAAGCACCGTTTCGGCCATTATTCAGTTGTGGTAATAAAACGGCGGAAGTGGTTATTCCACCAGATGACATTCAACTGGATTACTTGCTGTGTTATTCATTCGATAAGCAAGGTGTAACACTTTCAGATTAAAAATACTATTTTATTACATCTCTAGTAGCGGAGATTGTGGTATGCACTGCTGATAAGACCCAAGGAGGTTGAAACAGCTGTCCAGTGCTCCAGATGTTTCACATGGTGATTGCCGAGTTGTCTGGTCATGGTAATTTAATTCATTCCTCTATTTGCGTAATTAAATATGTATTTTATTACATTAAAACTTGAATACTTGCACCTGGAGGGTGCATATGTTCGCCAGTGAAATTAATAGAGTGAATCAGAAGTTTTGTAATTCAGTGCTTGGTTGACTTACGAGTGCCACGTTGATTTACGCGTATTATGTTATGGGTCTGTTCGTTCTTCTATGTGTGGACTTATTTCTTCTTGTGTGAAAAACGTCCCCTCAATTAAGTCCGGGGTAACCCGTATTTATTAAAACCAAGACCGTAACTTTTTTTTTAACAATATTTATTTTCGCCGTAATAATCTAGCAGTAGTTGAGAGATAGAAAGAATGTTACAATAACAGAATCGCTTTATTCGATACACTAAGCTGGTGACGCTCGCACTATCAGCTGTCAGCTTTGGTAGAAGAAAAAGAAAGAAAGAAAGAAAGAAAGGTTGAAAGAATGAAAGAAAGGAAGCACAATTCGGTAGCTCCATATGCATTTGCCAAGATTGTGAAGGTGACAAACCACACTGGACTGTGCGATGACAAGCTCACCTGATACTCTCCGAGTGCTACTCGCCAGATTTGTCTCTATGGCTTGGAGCACGGCCTCGGAATACATAGTTTTATGTCTACCTGATACTGCCTGATCGTCGAGGTTCTGTTAATATTTTCAGCATTTCATTGCGATGGCTTTTGAAAGAATTGCTCTATAACTGTGCAAACAAATTACAGTAAAATAAAAGTAAAGTCGTCGGGGTGGCCTAAAGTCGGTATAAGCCAATCAGCGAGGGGGTCTACCCCCTTTTCATTTGCACTAGACCAAGGAGTTTGTTTTTGTGTCTGAGGTGGGGCACCACGCCTACCATCAGCTCCTTACTCTACCGCACAGATCCCTATGCTACTCATACGCTTCGCCAACAGTAAAATAGCAGAGAAAAAAATAGCAGGAATACAATGTATATTCATTAATTTTCTTTCAGAATACAAGGTGTGTCAAAAAAGTACCTACTTTAAAGCTATCCTGATAGAAATAAAGAATGAATGTAACGATATTTTTCCGAATACAAGGTGTGTCAAAATGTACAAAAATCTCGATACTTTTCTGACACACCTTGTATATTGATCAACGCAACTTTAGTATCTATGGGTTTAGCCATAGAAAAAAAAATTGTTTAAAAATGTGTTTAAAAATATTGAATACCATGAAGACTGAATAAAACAAAAGGTCTTTGGCTTAAAATAACCCAACAAGGGTTGGCATGCTATAATATCCAACCAAACAACTAACCAGCCAACCAAACACCTTTTGTGTAGCTGCCCGTCTGCTTAAAAAAAAACATCAAATTAATAGAGGGGTCTAAAATATAGGATTAACTAGGGTCAGGTGGTAGGTGAACACGGATCACGTGATACAAACGCTAGACAAGCCGCTTTTTGATATTTAATCGTCTGAGGATTGCCTAATATGCGTGAAACTTTAGTAACGGTTAATTAGTACCATAATATCTTATTTGAGCACTTTTGTAAGCAAACACTTTTCATATTTGCTATTTTCATTATATATCACTTCATTCAAATTTCCTAGCCCCGCCCCTACTACCCTCCCCCCCCAAAAAAAATAAGACACCTCCCCTCAAATTGATAAATTGTTTCTTGGGAAGTTTTTCCAATAATATCCATGACTTTGCTCATACCTGAAGATGCAGCAGTAATGCGGTTGAAATAAATGATTTTAATGAAGCAAATTTTAAGTTTTTTCCTTCATTTATTGAATATTTTGCTCTGTCCGTCCACCCACTGGCACTAGGCATATTGAGCTCTCCTTATGGTCTACCTGCATCAGCTTGGTTAAACCACACATGGAAAGATCCTAAATACTAAACACACACACACACACACGCATATATATATAATATATATATATATATAAGTGCGATATACATATCAGTTTAAAATAAACGAGAAATTCTGGGGAAGCCAGCTAGTGTAGTGGTTAGAATGTCCGCCTGTCAGCCTGACAGGTAGGGTTCGAATCGCGCACAAAGCACTGCCCTGTCTATAGCTCTGCTGGTGAGGCCTAATGGGCTGAAATGTACATACAGAGATCGACTTTTTCTCGATTTGTTTACGCTTTACATTTAAACCGATATGCACGCCTAATTCATTTAATTATAATTAATTAATTAGCAAATTAGGTATGACTTTAATTAGGCACATAATCTCCCTAAAAATTGTCGGCCTTCGCCATTTCAAACACATCATTTGACCACTTCATATATATATATATATATATTGTGTGTGTGTCAGCTGTATTCATTGAGACAGAAATTAACAATGAATGAATTAAATGTTATTTTTCTTCAAACTAGTCTCCTTGGTAACAAAACGTCTTCGGTACAAAACAAGGGTTGACATGCCGTAAAATCCAACCAACCAACCAACCAACCAACCAACATTTTGTGTGGCAGTCCTTCGTGTTGTACATGTCGCTTTTCTTCTAAATAAACTTTCTGTCCACCATGATAAAATTTCGCGCAGGTCCCGGAGCAACCACTTCCGGGCCGGACATGCTCATTTGATGTTATTTTTATTCCTCTTCTCATTCATGAAAAAATCAAAAAAATCAAAAAAACAAAAAAAAAAAAACAAAATGAAAAAGCAATCAATGATTGGTTAGGACCGCAGGGATCTTTGCAGGGTTTAATTATGAACATATTACGCTTTATATTTTTCTAGCTAATTTACTGCAGCAAGTAAAGAGAGAGAGAGAGAGAGAGAGAGAGAGAGGAGAGAGGAGAGAGAGAGAGAGAGAGAGAGAGAGGGGGGGAAATATGCCTCGTAACGAGAGTGAACATATTAGATCGTTAATTAGATAGTTATATAAGCAAGAGCTGATATTAAAAAAAAATCCTGAAACAAGCCTACCTTCATTGATAGGACATTAATCATAACGTTGAATTATTAATAACAACAACAAAAACAAGAATAACACAAACAAGTGGGGTCTGCCTCCGCACTAAACATATATCTGTATATTAATACTTCCTATATTGTACGACCGTTATCATTTCGCAACACCCTCTGGTTAAAAATGACTACCGACCAAATCATCCAAGATGAAATGAAAAAAAATGTAAATCCTGATTATCTGGTTTTTCTCATTCGCAGAATTCTAATTTCTTATCAGTGTCCTCACCTCAGCTAAATAATGGACCAATCCGTTTTCTCTTATAAAGAAATAAAGGGATGGAAAAGGACATGCTAGACAGAAAAATATAATAAGAAAGAAAGACAGAAAGAGAATAGGGGAAAGATAGAGAGAGAGGTGAGCACGCGGAAGCGATTACAATAATCTGTTTCAATCGAACATAATGAAAAGATGAAAAGTAGGAAAGAAAGAAGAGAGAGAGAGAGAGAGAGAGAGAGAGAGAGAGAGAGAGAGAGAGAGAGAGAGAGAGAGAGAGAGAGAGAGAGAGTTAAATGAAGATTATTATACGTTTTACATATTGAAAATTGTAATAGCTCTTAAGTAAAAAATATCAAACTTTGTAATAATTAAATTATCATACCGTGGTATATCCACAGGTTCTCCTAATATTGAACTATTTTGCAATAGCTCTTAAGTAAATATATCAAACGTTGTAATATTTAAATTATCATACTGTATTATATCCACAGGCCTTGTTAGCGAGTTAAATCATGATTATTTTACTTTTTACATATTGAACTACTTAGCAATAGCCCTTAAGTAAACATATCAAACTTTGTAATAATTAAATTATCATATTATGGTATATCCAGAGGTCTCGCTAGTGATTGTTGATAAATGCTGATATTAAAAAAAAACTGATGAGAAAACTACCTTCAATGTTAGGACATTAATCACAACGTTGAATTAGTAACAACAACAACAACAACAACAACAACAACAACAAACAAACAAACAAACAAACAAGTGGGGTCTGCCTCCGCACTGAACACCATTATTCAATCATAAAAATGCTCGCGAAGGCTATAAACTACGCATTAGAATCCTTTACACCTTCCTCAATAACAGAAACATTGATATCATCAGGGACCGCTTGTTAAAATGGAAACCCAACTGATTGGCGGATCGTCTAGCATAAGATAAACACGGATAGTTGAACAGTCTTTATTTAACAGGGGCAGTTTAGCTCAGTCAGTAGAGCACCCGTCTTGACACGTGCCAAGATTCTGGGGTTCTATACCGACTCATAGGGCAACTAAATGCCTTAATACTAAGAGCAGCTGAACGCTATGCATATATATATATATATATATATATATATATATATATATATATATATATATATTAATCTAATCTAAATAATTAATTATAAATCTAAAAATACATTTTTTATACATCATAATTTTCCATTACTTAATCAAATAATGTATAAAATCTAAATTACTAAACAGTAATATTTTTTTACATTATGACTTTAAAATAAGAAAAAAAGCTTCATCATTAAATGCAGTTTAACATCATAGCCAGGACACTAAAACCCTCAACACCCCCATTCTAGCGCATATATGATAAAATGTGTTGGGTCTTGCTATAAGGGCAATAGGATTGGGACAATCATATTGATTCTAGGGCTTGACGATTGATCGGAGGGGGGGGGGCTCTCCGACCACCGGTTTAGCCTAAGTAATGGCAAAAGTGCTTCTTTGTGTGTGTTTTTCCTTGATTTGCTTAAGATCAAAAGCAGCTCCCATCTAGCTTATTCTCTAGGCGCTTCGTTAGGGTCCAATTCGTGAAGCCATATTGTCACTTTAACTTGTCAGTGAGATCAGATTTCCATATGAAAAAGGCAAAGAGCAAGCGATATTACACAGAGGCTGCGGATTACGGATGCGGACTACGCAGATGATCTGTCACTTCTTGTACACACAACTACACTAGGCGAATCCCTGCTACATAGCCTGGAGAAGGTAGCAGGGAACATCGACCTCTATGTGAATTCCGATAAGGTCGAGTTTATGCGTTTCGAAAGGAAGGACGCATCTCCATACTCGACGGCAAGCCAGTGGAACAATTCACGTACCTCAGTAGTAATATCTCATCCACAGAAAGCGATGTTATTGCACGTATATATGTTTATACTTAACATATCATTGAATTAGCAATTTATTATTGAAATCTTGAACACGGGCTTTGCATGTGAATTTCACGGAGATTCTATTCTCGTTCCCGTTCAGTGTACTGTCATATCATCTAGTTAGTTAATTCAAATCTGATATCATTGAATTAACGCTTCATCACTGAAAAGTTGTGAATACAGCATACGAAGAGGCGAACATTTCTATGATATGACAGAAAACCAAAAAAGTCTAGTGGTATTTGTAGATACTGTTGACGGGCTATAGGGATAGTAATTATTATATACCCTGTAACAGCACGAGAAGTTGTCCCCCTTGATTCAAGTATTTAAAATAATAATACAAAGCGTCTGTAAAAAACGCTTGAAAGGAAATTATTTAACACGCTATAAACATCAAGATATCATCATAAATACTAGCCCAGGGGAAGTTAAAGTTTTGGTAAGGGTAATTCTAATTAGATTTTCCTTTTCCTTGTGTCTAAATTGTTTATATATTTATTCTAAATTATTTTCATTCATAGTTTACGTCTGTTTGTGATCGATTTTATTAAAGAAAAGAATATACAAGAATATAAAAGAATACATGTGAAATAAACGTCAGTTAAAACCCAAAAACATTTTATGTTCTTCCTGAGACTGGTACATACCCCTTTCTTCTGCTGGATATATATATATATATATATATATATATATATATATATATATATATGTGTGTGTGTGTGTGTGTGTGCGTGTGGAAAACATTTAGAAACAAACATGGGATGTTATGGAAAATGTATAGTCGATGTTCGAACATTTCGGTTTACAATGAAAACCTTCTCCAGGACTGTGAAATTAAAAAGAAACAAGGATTTATGTGGATAAAAGATGATGGATGTTTTGCATATTTTTCAAATTGAATTTGAAAAATGTGTAGAAAAAAAGGTTCGTTACCGTTCGTTGATTGGCGTTTACAGGTGAATGTTGATGACATGATTACTGCGTACGAAAGCGATATATATATATAATAATATATATATATATATATATATATATCGCTTTCAAGGGCCTTAAATACCATGGGTATCGTGGTTATGGACCATTTACACTCGTGGGTATCTAGGGCCCACGAGCTTCTTCAGACCACGTATATCTATATATATATATATATATATATATATATATATATATATATATTATGCCCCATAAATCTTCTTTCTTAATTGAGTAGCTGGTTTCATGGCTAGATTTTTTTGTTTCTTGTGTTCTGTAATCTGTTATCTGTTACTATCTTTATTTATTCTTCTAACTTCTATTGACTAGTCTGGTTCTCAAGATGCTGATCTGATCTCGCCAAGGTCGCCACTAGCTCACAGAGACAACCAAGGCATATATTTTGTCTGATCACATTTTTATTCAGAACCAGAACTTTCTCACCCTTCAACCTTCCGAGATATTATTCAAGTCCTACGTTTATATTTTTAATAAATCTTACTACAGAAAGGGATTTCCTGCAATTGATGAAAAAGTGCAAATATCTGATAAACAAGGATACGTGAGTTCGTTCCTTATTTTTACTTTTAGCAGAGTCCAAAACTTGAAAATATTCAGAAGATTTAAGTATATTGATGGACACGATAATTAAAATGTTACTAAATCATTTTTACGTAACTCACCTTTTTCTGTGCATTCAGCTAATGGTTATTTTCTCAGAATGAATCAATTTAATATTAATATAATATGTGACGGAGAACGAAAAAGAGCAAGACTTTGTCTTGCCTGCTGGGATCGAACCCGCGTCCTCCTGCATGCGAAAACAGAGGAACTGGAAGGACGCGAGGTGTGACTGACGTGCCCGGATGTTTGGCTAATATGCCCATAAAATAACAAGTAAGTCAAGCGCTGGGCAGTCAGCAGTCAGATGTAGCAGAAGCAGTCGACAACGAAGCGCTTTTCAGTAAGGAAATGTGATTTTGAACTGCTAAAGATTATTTCGACTACGACGACGGATTTTTTTAGCTGCTAGACGAAGAATGTGTTGACCAACAGGGGGTCTGACTTGTGAGAAGACTGAGAACTCGCTTGTTGGTATCCTCTCTGNGCAATTAGGGTTGAGACAATTATATAGTGCTAGGGCTTGACATAGTCAGCCAATTGATCAGAGTGGGCCTCTCCGAACGCCGTCTAGCCTAAAGTAAGAGCCAAAGTGGAGTGTTTCAGCCACCAGATTCTGTCTTCAGGCATCACGGGTCGCTACCCACGGCAAACAGAGGACCCCGCCTTTGAGGGAGGGGTCTTACCCCTCTACAGAGTGCAGTCGGGAGATATTCTAACATCCACAGCCGACACACACACAACAGAGAGAGAGAGAGAGGACGAGAGATCGGAGAGAGAGAGAAGAGAGAGAGCAGAGAGAGAGTAGAGAAGCGAGAATGAGATAGAGAGAGATAAAGATAATAAACATTTTATTAGTCTTTTAGAAGCAAAATCAACTCAAATGTGATCGTTTTTAAACACAAATTATAACTGTTTAATAATTCATTTCAGTTATGTTTTTACACTACATACAATGTTAACTTAACAATATAATCTATTTTAGTATGGAATTTATATAAAAAGTTTGATATTATTATATATTCCATTAAAAAAAGACAACCGGTCAGAAAAAAGGGATTATTATGATTTCGTTGTAATAATTTGCACAAAAGGCGCGCCACCACACACACACCACACACACAAATATATATATATATATATATATATATATATATATTATATATAAAAGTAAATAAAAAGTAAAGTCGACGGCGGCCTAAAGTCGGTATCAGCCAGTCAACGAGGAGTCTATCTGCTTTTCAATAGCCTAGACTAGAGAATTATTTAGCATCTGAGGTGGAGCGCCACACCTACTATCAGCTCCTTACTTTACTCAAAATCCCTGTGTGCTACTCATACGCCTGATGTTGGCGAGGACCAGTATCGAACTAGAAACCTGTTGGTTTTCTAGCCGAACGCTTCTACCGACTGAGCTAAACCCGGCCTTATATATAGCTCCAGTCGATAGACTGTCCTACAAGGAACCGACTAGGTTACTGGTTCGATACCCCTGCGCTTTGCCAACCCATCGTTTGAGCTAGAACAGGATCGCTGCGATGAAGGAGGGACCTTGATGGTAGGTGTGGCGCTCCGCTCAGATGTAAAACAATCTTCTTGGGTCTAGCGCTAGGGAAAAAGGGATATAATTCCACGTCGTCTAGTGATACCGACTTAAAACCCCCGACATTACTATAATATATTATATTATATTATATATATATATATTACTATATATGTAGTAAAGAATAGAAGGAAAATGTGGACATAGAACAACAACTCAAATATAAGTAGAGATATATTTCACCGTGCATTGAGCTCGGCCTCATCATCGTTTATTATTATTATCAAATAAACGACTGATGAAGCCGACTCAATGCACGGTGAAATCTATCTCCTACATATACTTGTCTGAGTTTTGTCCTCTGTCCACATTTTCCCCTTCTATTCGTTACTACATTCTGTTGGATTTACTCCAATCCTCCTATCCTCATATATATAGGTTTCTTATTTAACTCTATTTCACTTCATGTGTATGATTTGTCTGTTAACAAAAAATGAGACCTGTTGCGAGATTAAGCAAAGCCAAGTGAACAATAACAACAACAACAGCGCAGCAGCAGCGCACAGCAGCAGCAGCAGCAGCAATCACAACATGTCATGTAAACACACGTGCGTGTCAGGTTCATGCCTTCTATAAATACAACAGCGCTTAGTGTAAACAATGCTAAGGATGTGGTGCCAGACTAAGCAAACCTTAGTATAATAATAACAACAGGCAGTGTATCAACATGATGTCGATGTGTGCCTGACTAAATTAAGCTTAGTTATAAAACAACAGCAGTACTGTAAGCAGTATTAAAGCCCTATGAGTAATAGTTGGATGCAGATGGGCTAAGTAAATTATTCTTACAAAAAAGACCGACGTTGACCACTGGATACTAATATACTATATATATACTATATTATGTGTGATGTGTTCAGTGTGTGTGTGTGTGTGTATTTTCTCGACCCCCTGCCAAGCAGGATGCGAACACTAGGTAAATTTTAAGCCGTGGTTTAACAGTTTCTGCGCGCATTTGTCCGTGGCGGAGGGGTTAGGTAAATACAAACATTTCCAACCCCATTAGCATGACATGACAGTAACCTACACCAAATATGGCTATAATTCTACTAAAGGTTTTGGTATTCCACCAGTACACTTCTTAACCCAACCCCTCCACCACGAGCAGGATGCAACATAAGGTCAATTTCTAGTTTAACATTTGAATTCAGAGATTTCTTTCTCCTATTGCCATATCAAGCTTAAAGGGCCCAGTCTACCTACATTCCTTACTAAATTTGGGGCGCCGGAGGGAGTCTTCAGTGATGTAATGATATAAATATTTGGGTCATTGGGGTGTTTTGGGTCTTTCAGCATCATACTGCCCTCGCCAGTCCGACACTATCAGAGAAGACCAGTATCTGATACACCCTCTTATTTTGTAAATCTAGAAGACACTGGCTGTTATCGATTTTGGACGAGTGTACCCATAGCTGAAGAGAGAATAATTTGATTCATAACTTTCCCAAGGGTACTAGAATTATGTGAAATGCAAACAGCCTCGTCCATGATTTGAACTCAATTCGCCGTGTACATTATACCTCGAGCGCCTTTATACAATTTTTTTATGATTAGCTCTCTATTTTCGGAATGGAGAGATGACGTGTCAACGTTTGTTACGTTATGTGTCTCGAATTTCGGAATGGAGTGATAAATGTATTGATATAGAAATATTTGTATACTGATCTCTGGACGGATACTATATTTGGAGAGGCTCGAATCTCGGTTGCTGGACTGTTGTTCAGTTGACTGGCAATTCATGTTTGGATCCTGGAAACAAACTTGGGGGGGACCTGGAGGATATATTTTCTTGCGTCATTTAGAGTTTTTAGTAATAACACAAGGCCACTTCTTTTTCTCATTAGATTTTTATTTTCTCCAAGTCATAACTGCCGAGAGCAAACGCCTATATCATGCTCTCTCAGTGCATAATTCCAAACTCAATTCACACTCTGAACTCTTTCCCCTCCTCCTCTCTCCCTCCTCGCCACGTCCAATAGAAACAAAGCTATGTGGCATTATAATGATTCATCCTTAAACTTTTCCATTCTCATTTAACATATTTTTGCTAAAACCTTTTTCGTGCTTATTTACACGTCATTGTTACACACATAACTCCACCCCTTATGTCACACAAGTATAGAACGTTGTTTAGTCAGTAAAATCTTATTAAAATTGTTTCATCAATCAACTACCAAAACTTAAATAATTGATCTTTTCAGTAACATTTTGTCAAAAAAACAAAAACAGAGAATAAAATCTTTAATTGATTTAATAACTTTATATTAGATTTTAGATATGTTACGATTTTAGTGTCCATCCTTTAGGCTTCAAGTAAGAGCGCGTGTCCAGTGGAGATCCTTTGTGTTAAACAGAGCGCGATCCTTGGTAAAGAATCCTTTGGTTGTTCCTTGGTGCTCCTCAGTCTTGCAAGTCCTTCGTTAATGATTGCAAATGGACGTCTCTCAGTATCAGCGATTAAGTAGTTAATCAGCCACGTATTCGGACAGCTGATTGGCTGAGGTTTAAACCACGTGACCTCGCTTAGTCTATAAATTAAAGTGGTGTATTATATACCAAAAAAATCTAACAAGATAAAGTATCTATTGCAGTTTATACTAAGACCTATAATCTCTAATAATAAATGCTAATGTCAGTGTCACATTTTTTAAAATTTACTCCTAAAGGCTGAATCCCAATATATCATACCATTTTGGAATCAGGCCAACTCCGTGAGTAAATTAAAAACATCCCAGGCCAACTCTGGACCCACAACCCTCACATTTTGGATTTCCAAGTTTTAATTTAATTTGATTTCATCAAATTTTTATGTGATTTTTTGCAACAATTTTTTGTTTGTACAATAACAATTTTCACAACTTGGAAATAAATTTGAGGATAATCAAAATTAATTGTAAAATCCAAGAACCTTCGATAGGGCGGCTTTTCAGCTAGTTCTATATTCTTATTGGAAAGTAGATTTTTATATCCAGATATATCTATATACTTATAGGAAAGAAAAATGTTTATATCTAGATGAACACCAATATAACAATAAAGAATTGGATTCATTTTTTTAGCATGGTAATATTTTTATCTATTTTTTTTTTGTTATGGTAATTTACCATGCAGGCATGAACTCTTCCAACTATAAATAGCAGCAGGTTCTGCACTTAAACGGAGAGTCAATATTTCAGCGGACAGTTGATAAGACTGCCTCGCGTGTACTTTCTCATTATTTGTACTACTGTTCTATGCTAATATATTTGTTTAACTCATTTCCTCTCTTGTGTCTTTATTCTGGCCCCTAACCAGGCCACAACATTTTCATTGTCAACTATTATTAATTATTGATTTTTAATTATCAACTTTTTATGTGACTTTTGCAACAATTTTTTTTGTACACTAACAATTTTCATAACTTGCAAATAAATTTGAGGATAATCAAAATTAATTGTGAAATCCAAGAACCCTGATAGGGCGGCTTTTCAGCTAGTTCTATATACTTATAGGAATAATATTTTTATATCCTGATATATCTATATATATATATAGGAAAGAAATTTTTATATCCAGATGAACAGCAATATAAAAATAAAGACTTGGATTCATTTTTTTTATTAGTAATATTTTTATCTATTTATTTTTGTTATGGTAATTTACCATGCACTCATGAACTCTTCCAACTATAAATAGCATCAGGTTCTTCACTTAAGCGGAGAGTCGTTATTTCAGCGGACAGTTGATGAGACCGCCTCGCGAGTCCTTTCTCATTTGTATATGTTTGTACTACTGTTCTATGTTAATATATTTGTTTAACTCATTTCCTCTCTTGTGTCTTTATTCTGGCCCCTAACCTGTCCACAACATTTTATTGTCAACTATTATTAATTATTGACCTTTTTTCCTTAATTTTGAAATTACTCAGACCGTCAAGTCTGGATCATTAAACAATACCAACTGAAAATAAAGAATAAGCTCTTAGTAAGACACAAATATAGATATAAAGCAAGAGGACATTGTAAAATATCTACATATATTTGCTGATTAAATGCGAAAAACACAGTACGGTAAATATTTGAAATTTGAGGTTCAACGTTCAATCGAAAATAAACATTTATTTTAAACGATGGGGGTGTAAAATATATAAATTGGTTTGCCGATAAAAAGCTGGGGGTTGGAATTGTAAAATATTTACATTATTTTGCCGATAAAAAGTGATGAACATGACTTGGAAAATATCTACCTTTGGCCTGAATTTGGCCTGACACCGGCAAGTAAAACATAGCGTAAATTAGGGCAGGAGCCTGCGATGACACAATATTAAAATTATCAAAATATTAAACGACTAAATTTTTAAAACATTTTGGGGGCAAGGGGATCGATTTAATATACCTAAATCTCAAGAATGTAAACACATAACACTTTCTATGAATTTCTATGAACACTTTAGTAGGAATTCAGTAGAATGCCCAGAGCGCGGTAAATTCAAGTTTTTGCTTTTAGTAACTTAAGTGGAAGTTTTTGTTTGTTTGTTTTTACTTACCAATAAAAAGAGAAAGGCCGAATTTACGGTTAAGATCCTGACTTGAGTAATTGTTTTTTTTTTTTTTTTTAGAAAATAAAAGTGGAGGCGAACGACGTCATATCCGAACAATTTCACACGACAGTGAGTGAGATAATTCGTAATTTAAAAAAAGCGGTTAAATCGATCTTAACGGACCTAAATTCCACCATCGTATGTCACCCCCGCCAAAAGAAAAAAAAAATGAGGGAATTAACCGAATTTAATTAAATTTTCAGTGTTGATATATTAATCAATAATTTATAATGCACCAGTTATTTTATTTAAAAACTTTTACATTTTTTCAGGTCAGTTAACTTTGAACCACGTATCTTTGAGAATCTATGTTACGCCTCAAAGATACGTGGTTCAAATTAACTGACCTGAAAAACTGAAAAAGTTTTTAAATAAAATAACTGGTGCATTATTGGGTGGGGCCTGTATCTATTTGGCACCAGGAAGACCATTTTTCAGTAACAGCTGTATTGTTTGAGCTTCAAGAACTTTATATTACTTAGATTTTTTAGACTACTGTCCTCATCTTTATTGTTATACACAGACTACAGACTATTCAGCTGAAATCTTCATAAATTCGGGTCATAATACATTCGTATTTAAAACACCTGCGCTTAAAAATATAGGAACGTCCAATAACAAGAGAAGAGATTTCATAGCTGAGTTTGTCAATTGTGTGATTTCTTCGTTCTGGTGTGCTGACCCAGGAATCCTGGAAGCCACAGATACTACAAGACAATTTGCTTTTGACGACCACTAAAAAGATACGCTTGGGGCGACGTCTACGATTAGCTCATGGTCTGATTCTCTCTATTTGTCGAAATCCCTTCACCCTCCCCTTATTACACACAGTCTTATTCATTTCTTGCCGTCTATAGAAATATTGACTAAACTTCGTTTGATATTGTACAAGGCCAGACTCCAAAGAGGGAGCTGAGGTTGAGGACGATTGTGAGGGTATTTCTTGGCTGGTGGGTCCGTTGGATTTTACAGCATTTCAACCTTTGAGTTATTTTATGCCAAAGACGTTTGAGTTTTTATTCATTCTTATATACATATATTCAACTCATTTTTAAAACACATTTTTAAAATTCAGTTTTATCTATTTAATCCCTAGATGGGACCCTAACTCTGGAGAGTGGACCTGGTAGTAATTGCAATGAAGGGGTACTCCGTGGTTTATTTAATGCCAACTCTCTATATAGACCTGTCTTGTCCTAACCTGAGTTAGGAACGGTTCCCAAAGGCTTGAAAATAAGACTGGAAGAAGTGAAAGTCAGAGAAAGTATCGAGGCCATCCATACCACAGCATTGTTAAGATCGACTAAAATATTCAGATGATTTCTGGAAACCTGAAGACTTGTTTTCACTTAGACTCCGGTGAAAGAAGAAGAAGAAGAAGAAGAAGAAGAAGAAGAAGATGATGATGATGAATTACTGTCACTGAAGAGGCTTGCTGTCACTTTGACTCCAGCGAAAGAAGAAAGAGAAGAAGAAGAAGAAGAAGAAGAAGAAGAAGAAGAAACTTACTGTTACTGAAAAGACTTGCTGTCACTTAGACTCCAGCGAAAAACGTTGAAGAAGAAGAAGAAGAAGAAGAAGAAGAAGAAGAAGAAGAAGAAGAAGAAGAAGAGAGTTACTATCACCCAGGAGACTTGCTTTCACTTAGACTCCATTGAAAAACTTGCAAGGAGTGATATACCCAAGCAAATATTCACACACAGAAGAATATCAAGTGTATGCTATATAGAGGCAGGAAGCGACGTACGGTGTAATGGTTAGCAAGCTAGATTAGCAAAAACTTGTTAGTGAGTTCGAATCTTACTGGGGCCCTCATACGGCTGGCCTTGTGCCGCACTAACTTACGCTTAGTTAATAACTATAGAAAAGGGAATTCCGAAATTGTGAGATACGAAATACACAGGAGAGAGAGAGAGAGAGAGAGAGAGAGAGAGAGAGAGAGAGAGGAGAGAGAGAAGAGAGAGGGGGAAGAGAGAATTGTTAGGATAAGTATGTGTATATGAAAGGAAATCCGCAAATCGCTAATTCTATTGGAAATATCCCAAAATGTTTGAAGCAGACTATCAATCGTGGGAAACACTACAGACGATGTATATGTGTGCAGTACGTGATATCCGACGTTACGAAGAAATCCGAAGTTTGTCGGAAATCAACGGTTGTGAATCATGGTGATTACACAATGCTGCAGCGAAGAAGAAGAAGAGGAGGAGGAGAAGAAGAAGAAAAATCCGAGAAGAAAGAGAATAAGAAGACATAGTTAAGAAGAAAAAGAAGAAAAGATGAAGAAAGAGAATAGAAGACATAGTTAAAGAAGAAAAAGAAGAAAAAAAGATGAAGAAAGAGAATAAGAAGACATAGTTAAGAAGAAAAAGAAGAAAAAGAAGAAAAGATGAAAAGAGAATAAGAAGACATAGTTAAGAAGAAAAAGAAGAAAAGAAGAAAAAATGAAAAGAGATAAGAAGACATAGAAGAAAGATTAGAAGAAGTTAAGAAGAAAAAGAAAAAATACTCGAGAAGAAAGGGAAATAAGATACTTAGTTTAGAAGAAAAAAAAAGAAAAATACATGAGAAGAAAGAGAAAGAGAATAAGAAGACATAGTTGAGACGAAGAAGTAAAAGAAGTAGTAGAGAAGAAGAAGGAGAAAGAGAAGAAAAAGACGACAACGTTGATGTGAAGAGGAAGAAGAAGAAATACTTGAGAAGAAAAAGAAGAAGAAATAGTAGAGAAAAAGAAGAAGAAAAAGAAGAAGAAAAAGTTGAGAATAAGAAGAAAAAGAAGAAGAAATACTTGAGAAGAATAAATAGTTGAGAAGTAGAAGAAAAAGAAGAGATAATTGAAGAAGAAGAAATAGTGAAGAAGAAAAAATAGTTGAGAAGTAGAAGAAATAAACGAGAAAAAAAAGAAGACATAGTTGAGAAGAAAAAGAAAAAGAAGAAGAAATACTCGAGAAGAAGAAAAAAAATAGTTGAGAAATAGAAGAAGAAGAAGAAGAAGAAGAAGAAGAAGAAGAAGAAGAAGAAGTTGAGAATAAGAACAAAAAGAAGAAGAAATACGTGAGAAGAAGAAGAAGAAATAGTTGGGAAGTAGAAGAAAAAGAAGAAGAAATACTTGAAGAAAAAGAAGAAATACTTAAGAAGAAGAAGAAGAAGAAGAAGAAGAAGAAGAAGAAGAAGAAGAAGAAATAGTTGAGAAGTAGAAGAAGAAGAAATAAACGAGAAGAAAAAGAAGACATAGTTGAGAAGAAAAGAAAGAAGAAGAAATACTCGAGAGAAGAGAATAGTTGAGAAGTAGAAGAAAAAGAAGAAGAAATACTTGAGAAGAAAAGAAGAAGAAATACTTAATAAGAAAAAGAAGAAATACTTGAGAAGAAAAAAGAAATAGTTGAGAAAAAGAAGAAAAAGAAGAAATAGTTGAGAAGAAAGAAGAAGAAGAAGAAGAAGAAGAAGAAGAAGAAATACTTGATAAGAAAAAGAAATAGTTGAGAAATAGAAGAAAAGAAGAAAAAGAAGAAGAAATAAATGAGAAGAAAAGAAGAAATAGTTGAGAAGAAGAAGAAGTAGAAGAAGAAGAAATAAATGAGAAGAAGAAGAAGAAGAAGAAGAAGAAGAAGAAGAAGAAGAAGAAGAAGAAGAAGAAGAAATAAATGAGAAGAAGAAGAAGAAGAAGAAGAAGAAGAAGAAGAAGAAGAAGAAGAAGAAGAAGATAAAATCAAAAGTGGCACCATCTGTTATTCCCACTAAGAATTTTTAATCATGGCCGCCCTGTGATTTGTAACCTGAGTTGACTGTTGAAATTTTCAGTCAATATTTTTCTTGTTTACAAACCAGAATTTGTCGAATAAGAAAAAGAAAAATCTTTAAGTTTGTCATTCAATCTTTATATTTTTACATTTGGTTCATCCTTATTGCAGCTGTCTATTCTATTTGTCTATCCTTGTTCTTTTATCTTTTTGATTAAAATTTTTTTACGCACGTAACTGCGTCTTTATTTCTGTAGAAAATTTCTGTTTAAACAATTTTGAGTCGTCTGAATTCTCTTAGAAGAAACATCTATATCTCTCTATATATTAATTAATACTCGTGTTTCTTAATTGCACGACCGTTATAATCTTGCAACCCCCCCCCCCGGTTAAAAATGAGACCGTCCAAATCGTCCAAGATGAAATTCAAAAATGTAAATCTTGATTATCTGGTGTTGCTTATCCGACGAATTTTTATTTCTTATGAGTGTCGTTACCTCAGAGTCGGTAGAGCGTTCGGCTATAAACCACAAGGTTCCTAGTTCGATATCGGTCCTCGCCAACTCAGCGTATGAGTAGCACAGGGATCTGTGCGGTAAAATAAGGAGTTGATGGTAGGTGTGGCGCTCCACCTCAGACGCCAAAAACAATCTCCTTGGTCTAGCGCTATTGAAAAGGGGATAGACTCCCTCGCTGACTGGCTGATACCGACTTTAGGCCGCCCCGACGACTTTACTTACTTTTACTTTTATAAAGAAAGAAATGGAAGAAAAAGGACATGCTACACAAAAAATATAATAAGAAATGAATAAAGAAAGAAAAAGGGCAGAGGAAAGATAGAGGGAAGGGGTGAGCGCCCGGACGCGATAACGCTAATCTGAATCAATCGAACATAAGGCAAAGATGAAAAGAAGGAAAGAAAGAGTGAGAAAGAATTAAATGAAGATTATTATACTTTTTACATACTGAACTATATTGCAATAGCTCTTAACGTTATAATAATTAAATTATCATACTGTCGTATATCAACAGGTTCTGCTAGTAATGTTTAGATGCTTGAAGACAAAGAAATAGCAAGAAATAGAGTGTAAGTGTATACTGGAGAAGGAAAGAACAAACGAAAGAGAGAGAGAGAGAGAGAGAGAGAGAGAGAGAGAGAGAGAGAGAGAGGAGGAGGGAGGGGGAAGAGAAAAATATAGAGGTAGAGAGTAATGTAGAAGAGGGTGTAAGAGAATTAATAACAAAGAGAAAGTATAAGTGAGAGAGAGAGAGAGAGAGAGAGAGAGAGAGAGAGAGAGAGAGAGAGAGAGAGAGGGGGAGGAGGGAAGAGAAGAAAATATAGAGGTAGAGAGTAATGTAGAAAGAGGGTGTAAGAGAATTAATAACAAAGAGGAAAGTATAAGAGAAGAGAGAGAGAGAGAGAGAGAGAGAGAGAGAGAGAGAGAGAGAGAGAGAGAGAGAGTGTGTGTGTGTCCATGGTAATTCACTTGGTCTACACAGTTGATTGGACATGCGCAGTGAGTGGAAGTCATAAGAGGAGGAAGAGGAGGAAGAGGAGTAGGCGGAGGAGGAGGATTAGGGAGGGGAGGGGGGAGGAAGAAGGGAAGTAAACCCAAGGCAATCTCCTATATTTAACTCACTCAGGGCGTCAAGAACCTTTTTGCGGATTTGTAATTTTGTCAACAGGTATTAAAAGGTAAAATGGCCATCCTTTGTCATGTGACATATTTCTTGTCTCAAGGCTGAAAATGAGAACAATATATATATATATATAATATATATATATAATATATATATATATATATATATATATATATATAATATATATATATATAAATAAAGTCCTCCACAGACACGTGTTTCGGCATATCATGCCTCTTCAGTGTGGCTAGACACAACTGCCCTTGGGTAGGGTCGAACTCAGACTGACCGCATGGTAATATATATATATGAGAAGTAATTACACAGCGATGTGTTTATGATATGGCTTTTTTTTTAAGCCGACAATTTTTGGGAGAATATATGCTTAATTGAAGTCGTACCTAATTTTGAAAGTTAATTAATTAATAATTAATTAATTAAGAGGCCATACCTATTTAAATGTAAGACTAAACAAATCGAGAAAAATCAATCTCTGTATGTACATTTCGGCCTATTAGGCTTCATCAGCAGAGCTATAGATAGGAAGATCGCCTTGTGCGTGATTCGAAACCCGACCGTCAAGCTGACAGGCGAGCATCTTAACCCCTACACCAACCGGACTTTCTTAGATTTTTCGTTTTGTTAAGAAGTAGGTTTCTATTCCTCTTATAGTGACTTCTACACGACAGTATGAGAAGTAAATACACAGCGATGTGTTTATGATATGGCTTTTTATATATTTATATATACTAGCAAATATATGCACCCTCCGGGTGCAAGTATTTAAGTTTTAATGTAATGAAATATCGTATTAAATTAGAAAGTCTAATAAGAATGCAGATAAAAAGATTTGAAACAGAGTGGGGTTATAATAGAAAAATAGAAATGAAAATCCATTAACAAGAAAAAATAAGTGTAATTTTATTCTTTATTTCCTAATTTAACTAAATAGTTAAATAAGTAAAATTCAGCAATGAAAGACGGCAATGATGGAAGAGTAATTCCATCATTGCCGTCTTTCATTGCTGAATTTTACTTATTTAACTATTTAGTTAAATTAGGAAATAAAGAATAAAATTACACTTATTTTTTCTTGTTAATGGATTTCATTGGAGAGATTTTTGCTTATATTCATTAAAATAAATCCAAACAGTTAGAAATCAATAATACTAAGCACATATTTAATAAAATAACATTTTTAATATCAATATGCAAATTAGCCTTCCCGTTCACACTGCACACCGCTATTTTTTGTATATATAAATACAATAGCATGTTATTAGTATGTAGATATGGACAACACTAATAAAAAGGTGAAGCAATTTTATTAATAATTGAGGTTGGAATATAAATAAAAATGAAGAATGTGATGTAAATAACTATGTTAATTGTGACTCGATTAGTAATATAGTTTCGGTTACAGACAGAAAAACACACAATCTTCATTATAATAAGATATTTCAGGAAGCCTAGAGCAAGTGTCTAGCCTTTCCAATCATCAGATGCCGAATGATGAATTCTTTATTATTCTTAAGGCAGTTGAAAACAGTTTTTTTTTAAATTTTTAAACATTTTTATTGTCCTGTGTTCCTCTGTGGAAGATAATTAGCCATCGGTCATAAATTAACATCTTGTCCATTTTATATTTTGTTGTTGGTCATTTATTAGGAGTCACTGTTAAATCAATCTATTCTAGATTCCAACTAAAGATCAACATTATTTCCTTTTGATTTTATTTATTTATTTATTCACCTTATCTTCCTATTTCATTCTTTAATTTTATCTTACTTATTCTAATTTCTCCAGACTTCTCCGGATCTTTGGAATATATATATATATTATATATATATATTATATATATAGTATATATATATATATATATTATATATATATATGTGATTTACCAACAAGTTTGTATATAAATTATATATATATATTGGTATATTAAATATATATATATATATAATTTAATATACCAAACTTGTTGGTAAATCCTCGCGGTGAGAAAAAAAACAGCAAATAGTTTGATAGTAAAAATATACTACCAAACATCAACCGGGAAGTAAAAATTTTTTGTAAAAAGAAAAGACCAAGATAATCGTACTAACAAAAAAATAATCTATTAGTACAATACTTTGGCCAAAAGAAAAAAAACAATCTATATGCATATATATATATATATATATATATATATATAAGATATATATATAGATACAAACTCGCCAGGAGACTAAAGCTAATAAGTAAAAAGCATTATTACTGAATCGTGAGTTGAATCCTCGTGGGATGCTCCATTTAAATCCCCATGTAAACAATAGACCTTGTATTGATCCAGCTACTCTGAAAAGAAATGTTAATGTCTACTATCTAAAATATTCAATGAAAAAAAAAATCCATGCTGTTATCATTTAAATTTTATTTTTCAATTATCTTCATGAATATAAATCAAATCTCTATTATTTTTGCTCAAAAATCAAGCCCTGGTGATATTTAATGTGTATATTAGCTTTGTCGTTAATTGTTTTATATTCGAAGTTTACTCTGGACATACATATACACACAACTGGCCTTATATATATATTATATATATATATATATAAAATAATAAAATTCGAAGGATGCCTAAAGATGTTTATATGTCTAATCGATTTCAAGCGAAGCTTTATCATCAGAGATTTATTTCAGAAATGACGTGCTTATGTTTTCGTCATTTCTGAAATAAATCTCTGATGATAAAGCTTCGCTTGAATCGATAGACATATAAACATCTTTTTTCTTTATTTTTTACGCATTGTATTGCCTTCGAATTTTATTATTTTATAACATACTTAACTATATATATATATATATATATATATATATATATATATACATACACACACAAAAACACACACACACACACATACAACACACACACACACACATATATATATATTAAAGAAAAACGGATTTTACTCGACATTTGTATTCCTTTGTGTCAAAATCTACCTCCATGAGCAAAATATTTAAAGCCCTGTCGGCTGCGGCTTTAGAATACCGTTGCAAGGGGTAAGACCCCTCCAGTGGGGACACTTTTTGGCCGTCGTTAGGGACCACGATTCTTAAGGATGTAACCCTGGTGACTGAGCAGTCCATGACATGCAACCCTCCACTTTGGCACTTATTTAGGCTAAACGGGTGGTCAGAGAGGCCCTGTCCGATCAAGTAAAGAAACGCGGAAGGAGGAATTTGGAAAAACGTTGAACCTCCCCCCCAAAAAAAAAAAAACAAAACAAAAACAAAACAAAAAACAAAAATCGGTGAAACGGGAAGATCCTACCCGTTTATATAAGCGTGCTCTACCCACATAATAGATAATAGTTTAGATTTGAGATTGCCTTGATGTGTGTGCGTGTGTGTGTTCTGACAAACGTTTATTTGCTTGGAACTCGCTTGACAGCGAACTGACAATGAAAAGAGAAAAGCACGATCCATTTAATTTATATGGAATGTTTTATGGTGCTTTTGTTTTTGAGTTGAATAACATAATATACGCCGAGTATGTTCAGCTTTTTTCCTTACTCTCTATCTCATTCTCTATCCATCTAACTCTAAGTCCATTTATATCTATCTTATTCCATCCACATGTATGTATATCAGTTCATTAATCTCTCTCTCTCACTTTCTCTCTCTCTCTCTTTCCATATATATATATATATATTATATATATATATATATATATATATATATGTATAAGTATTAACTTACCGGTGGGTATAAGAACGATCGTTATATCCAGAGGTTAAGGTTGAGAAAAACAAATACAAAGTGCTCATACAATGTAGACCATAAATTTATTTAAGAATGGAAATGAGTAACCTACTCGAGTTTCATCGATAGATTCTTCAGGGTTACTTTTAAATAATCGAGTTTACGATTATCGTTATAACATGCTCGTTGGAATGGGAATATAAGTGTATCCGACAATATGTAATATATTATGGAAAAATTGAAAAAACACAAAGTTCATAAACGAGTAATGTTTATTTCGCCTACGCTGCAGTGTTTCGATCTGTTTCAATAGATCATCATCAGGGCTTTCGTTAGTTTGGGGAAAAAATAAATGTATCACAGAAAATAAGGAATCTGCGAGACTCATTTGCTTAATGGTCGGTCAATCTATTTAAAATTGTTGAAATAAAACTCTAGCGTTCGTGGATTTTTGAAAAAACCCTAAACAGACGCTGAAAACAAACGACTGGCGTAGATTTAATAAAAAAATGTAAACAGACACAGAAATATATATATATATATATATATTATATATATATATATATATCCACCCCTCTGCACGAGCAGGATGTGACACAAGATCAAATTATTAAGCGGAGTTTAACAGGTTTGAATTCAGAGTTTTCCTTCTCCTAGACTGGTTACCAATCCATGGTTAAAGAGCTCAGTCCGTACAGCTATTTACCCATAGCTGGAGGGAGAAATGGATTCATACCTTTCCCAAGCCTATTAGCGCCATGTGAAATGCAAACAGGTTCGTCCAGGAAGTGAACTCGGGTCGACAAGTCCATTCCCTACGACTCTAACCATATACCATATATATATATATATATATATATATATATATTATATATATATATTGTTGGATCACATCACTGACGATATGGCCATGTGTATTATCCAGATGGATTTCTTGATATCCTATGGTAAACAACCTGAGGGTTATGTTCCAAACGAACAAAAGATTAGTAATAAAAATATTGTTTTAAAATGTTACAACTTCCATATTTGCAGTTATTAGTGTATTCGAGATACAGTATATATATACCCACCCCTCTGCACGAGCAGGATGTGATACAAAAATTATTAAGCGGAGTTTAACAGGTTTGAATTCAGAGTTTTCCTTCTCCTTGACTGGTTACCAAGCCAAGGTTAAAGAGCCCAGTCCGCCCATATATATCTACGAATAGATTTTTGGTACAGGAGAACTAAAAGTTGTATAAGAAATATTCTTTAAGAATCTTATACAATCCGACTTTTATCCGTCGCCGGCGTTCATACTTGAAAAAGAACCGGTCGAAAAGGCCTTCGTATTCCCTTTATTTTATTTTTTATTTTATAATAAAATATTACCATCTTATAATTGTATGATTTCCCTACATGCATATGATTCCTCAACTTTTAGTAATATATATATATATATATATATATATATATATATATATATATATATATATATATGTGTGTGTGTGTGTGGTGTGTGTGTGTGTGTGCATATGTATATATATATATATTATATTATATTATGTGTATTAGATCTGTTATATATAGACATATACATGGCAGTTGTGTGTATGTATATATATATAGGTCTATGTCTGGATGAAACTGCTAAAATCAAACAATTAACAGCAAAGTAAATACATACACACATTCACTATTACCAGATGTTGCTTTTTGAGCAAAAAATAATGAAGATATTATTTATATTCGTGAAGATATATCATGCTATACAAACGCTTGACTGCTAACTTTTGACTGCTAACACTCCCGTCTGATGATTGCTCGAAACATAAGAAACTTGTGCAACGGATATTTACGGCCCACAATTCTATGATTTATAGGTTTTTACCTGCGCAACTATTATCGCATTGAAATCTTTTTAATCTGCAAACACCCTTCTTCTTCTTCTTCTTCTTCTTCTTCTTCTTCTTCTTCTTCTTCTTCTTCTTCTTCTTCTTCTTTTCTTCAGTTTTTTACTCGAGTCTGCATAACCTACACTTTCTATTCTTCTGTGTATGAAAGTTTGCCTTGAGATATCACTCCTTGTGAGTTTTTCACTGGAGTCTAAGTGAAAACAAGTCTCTCCAGGTTTCCAGAAATCTTCAGAATATTTTAGTCGATCTTAACAATGCTGTGGTATGGATGGCCTCGATACTTTCTCTGACTTCCATTTCTTCCAGTCTTATTTTCAAGCCTTTGGGAACAGTTCGTAACTCAGGAGGACAACTTCTTGTTCTTGTTCTTGTTCTTGTTCTTGTTCTTGTTCTTGTTCTTCTTGTTCTTGTTCTTGTTCTTCTTCTTCTCAATTATTTCTTCTTCTCAACTATTTCTTCTTCTTCTTCTCAACTTTTCTTCTTCTTCTTCTTCTTCTTCTTCTTCTTCTTCTTCTTCTCTTCTTCTTCTTCTTCTTCTTCTTCTTCTTCACACACACACACACACACACACACACACACACACACACACACACATATATATATATATATAGATGTATAGATAGATGGATTTGAACTGACGTAGATAGATAGATAGATAGATAGACCTGCAAAAACTGAAAGGTACATAGCTAGACATAGATTCGTAATGAAGATATGACTTTCGTAAGAAGCGGGTAAAAAGCGCGCGCGCGCGTGTGTGTATGGAGAGAGAGAGAGAGAGAGAGAGAGAGAGAGAGAGAGAGAGAGAGAGAGAGAGAGAGAGAGAGAGAGAGAGAGAACTAACCGAGAGAAATTACTTATAAAGAGTAAGAAATGTTAAAATAAATATTTAAAGTACACCATAGATATTATATGATCAATTTGCAAAAAAATCAAATCAAATCTGAATTGGCCACCGTATAATAGAGCCATATATATATATATATATATATATATATATATATATATATAATTAAGAATTAAATGAATGAATGAATGAAATAAAAATGAATGAAATGAATGGAATAAATTGTAAAAATCATTTCCAAGGGAGCTCTCTCAAAAGTAAAAAAATAACGAAAAATAAAAACTAATAAAGGATAAAAAAATGGGAGAAGTCCCAAATGGAAAGTTTTTCTCATCTATTATTGGACTCTTTTGAAGCATCAAATTAATATAATTATTCTATAAGCTATTGGATAAGATAAAATAGGTCTCTTACCCCTTTGGTGTTCTATAGAGAAAGGATTTGAATATATATATATATATATATATATATTTATATTTTTGCTTCAAGGCAACTACAATGCGAATATCGCATAAATTCGATAATTATAGAAGATAATAATAATGACAAGTGAATCCCGCAAAGAATCACTCGGTGTGTAGAATATCGTACAGACTGTTTCAACTTTATTAAGTCTCATCAGCGATATATACTAACGACTCCCCTCCGACAGGAATCGAAACTGTGACCTCTAGCAGGATAGTTAAACACTATACTGTTTCAGCCATGGTACAGCACCGAGAAACTCATGCGAAATTAACCTTGTCATTGATACTGTGGCGACTACTGCCATATAAGGCAAGTGAGGCGCTGAGTGGATAATAACAGACACACCCGGGGCCTTATGCTCCTCGGCGAAGGAAATAAGATTTTTTGGGATGTTTGTTTGGATGTTTGTTTGGATGTTTGTTTATTTTTTAAACAAACATCCAAAAAATCTTTTTATATATATATATATATATATATATATATATATATATATAATATATATATATGTATATATATTATTACACGGTATTCATAAAGTCTCTTTACAACTTTTCAAGAATATTTTTAAAAGCAATTGAATAGACAAATATGTGAAAATTATGGACCATATGACCTTTAGGCACCCCATTTAAATCTTGATTAAGAAAGGACATGTTTTTCATTTACACCGTCAATATCCGACTGTTTTAACAGACGATTTTTAGATTTAAAAAAATTATAAAACTAACCCCTAAACCTAACCCCTAACCCTAACCCCTAAAAAACAATATTACGATTTTAAAAGACAATATTAAAAGACAATAACGGATATTGTCGGTGTAAATGAAAAACATGTCCTTTCTTAATCGAGATCAAAGAGAGGTGCCTAAAGGTTATATGGTCCAAAATTATTACAAAATAAAGAGTACTTATTGAAATTTATTGGCCTCATTTAATACACCTCTACATGGGCACTATAAGTTGCACAAACCACATTAAGACAGTACTCAATTTCTTGCCATGTTCGCTGTAGCATAGCCTCATCAATGCTCAAAGCGGAATGAATAATCTTTTACTTTTAGATCAGTGACGTCCCGCATCTTTGTTTGATACACAATATCTTTAACATAACCCCACAGAAAGAAGTCCATTGGAGTGATATCTGGAGAACGAGGTAAAGAGACTTTATAGACACCTGCATATCAGTAACTCTCCAAATCATAGGTATACCAAATGCCAATTCATCACGTGTTCCATTGATCCACATCTGTATTATTATTTTCCCCAATATATAATTTTTATGCTTCTAAAACAACCAAAAATTATTTTTCCCAAAATATTATATCGATAAATACATAATACACACACACACGCGCGTGCGCGCGCACACAAATATATGTGTAGATTAATGCTACACCTTACTGATACGAGGTCTATTAATCAACACCTTAAAACTCATTCATGACCCCCTCTACCTACCGGAAAATTTTAACAGAAAATACACTCATACTACACACAAAAAAAAAACTTCAAATAATCGAAGCTCTATATATCAAACAAACAAAAAACGCCACCTTAAACAAAATAAACTTCGAAACAGGTCAACATGTCCTCAAACGCCTATAATTTTCCGCCTATCCTCCTTCCACTATTCCCCTTTCATTCTCACAAATTTGTGACCCCCTCTCTCCTACAAAAATCTCTACTGCTAATGTTCGTTTGAACCACTCCCAATTCGTAGGAATACCTCCCACTAACAATTCCTACACTACTACTCGTTTTTAAAACGAGACACCTGAAACATTACATCAGTTTCCCACCTGAAGATGGCAGATAGACATGCCGAAAGCGCTCGTGAAGAAACATTTGGTGGATTGCTACACCAGTTCCACCCTGACATTAAAAAGATGGCCAGACAGTTAGAAAGGATCGAACAAAAACTCGTCCGACAAGAATCGTCAGTAGAGTTTAACATAACATGTTTAAAAGAAAAAAATGCTGCCTAAATACACTTGTCTCCAGCTGGTTTTAATTCAGCGTTTTCCTTTTCCTCGACCGGTTGCCATACCAAGGTTAAAGAGTCCATTCTACCCTGTTATTTTTGCACATAGCTGGCAAGATAATTGAAGGCATACCTACGCCGAAAGTATAAAAAAACAGAATGGTTCATTATTTAGCTGAGGTGACGACACTCATAAGAATATAAATTCAGCGGATAAGCAACACCAAATAATCAGGATTCACATTTTTGCATTTCAATTTGGACGATTCGGATGGTCTCATTTTGAACCAGAGGGTGTTGCAAGATGATAACTGTGGTAGTTTTAATGAACGCGCATATTAATATGTATAGATTGAATCGGGATCAGACGAGTTTTGTGGAAATTTGAAAATTTATTCACGAATGCATTTATTGTCTTCCTCCGTTTGATGGGCTTGGTTCCCATTGTTGGGCGGTAATTCTAAACAGCCGACCAAAGCGAAAAATTCCATGAAAAGTTCAAGCAGAGAAAGGAATTTTGACCTTCGTCAAACCGACGCGTGCATGCGCGTAAATGCAAAATAGATAATAATAATAATAATAATAATAATAATAATAATAATAATAATTGTCATTATTATTATTAATATTATTATTATTATTTTACAAATCACAAAGAGGGAAATAATAATAATAATAATAATAATAATAATAATAATAATAATAATAATAATAGTGATATGCTATATGCATAAACCAGAATCTGTTCTTGAGAACGAAACGCATAAAATTCTCTGGGACTTTGAGATAAAAACAGATCACCTTATCCCAGAAAAAAGACCAGACCTAGTGTTGATAAACAAAAAAAAAGAACTTGTCAACTGGTGGATTTTGCAGTGCCAGCAGATCACAGGGTGAAGCTAAAGGAAAATGAAAAAATGGACAAACACCTGGACCTTGTTAGAGAACTGAAAAAGCTATGGAATATGAAAGTCAAAGTGATACCAATTGTAGTTGGTGCTTTTGGAATGGTCCCAAATGATTGGAAAATCTTGAAATCAGAGGGAGAATCGAGACCATCCAGAATACTGCACTGCTGCAATCTGCCAGAATACCCAGAAGAGTCCTGGAGACCTGAGGAGACTTGTTGCCACTCAGACTCCAGTGAAATGCCATCAGCTAACGCTGATATGAAAAACTCAAAAGGAGTGAACAATAATAATAATAATCAAAAACTAAAAAAAACAGAAATGGTAAGAAAAAGTACTTCAAGCGATAAAATCAAGAGATATCACATCAGAAGACATGGCCATGGTTAAGAAGAGGATACCTCAAAAGAGACACTAAATGCAGCAGAAGATAATGCCATAAGAACAAACTATATAAAGGCAAAAATAGACAAGACGTAGCAGAATAGCAAGTGCAGAATGTGAGGTGACAGAGACGAAATAAGCGAATGCAGTAAACTAGCACAGAGACTGTACAATACTAAGCACGACTCGGTGGGAAAGGTAATCCACTGGGAATTGTGCAAGAAATTCAATTTTCGCCATACAACTAAATGGCTCATGCATAAGAATGAATCTGTCCTGGAGAATGAGATGCATAAAATTCTCTTGGACTTCGAGGTGCAGATGGATCATCTAATCCCGGTCAGGAGACCGGACCTAGTATTGATTGACAAGGCGAAGAGAACCTGTCATCTCGTGGATTTTGCCGTCTCGGCCGATCATCGAGTGAAAGTAAAAGAAAGCGAAAAGATGGATTGGACTTTGCCTGAGAACTGAGAAAACTGTGAAAGTGATACCAATTGTAATTGATGCCCTGGGAACGGTCCCGAAGGCTCTGGAAAAAATACGGGTGAATTAGAAATCAGAGGAAGAATCGAGACCATCTAAACCACAGCACTGTTAAGATCGGCTAGAATACCCAGAAGAGTCTGGAGACCTGAGAAAACTTGCTGTCACTCAGCCTCCAGTGAACCACCGGCTACGGCAGGTGTGAAAAACTCCGTAATAATAAATCTGTTCTTGAGAATGAAACACATAAAAGTCTCTGGGACTTTGAGATTAAGACAGATCACCTTATCCCAACCAGAAGACCAGACCTAGTATTGATTAACAAAAAAGAAAACAAAAAAACTTACCATCTGGTAGATTTTGCAGTTCCAGCAGATCATAGGGTGAAGATGAAAAAAAAAACAAAAACGAAAAGATAGACAAA
>CM042165.1:44823668-44826168 GCA_023376005.1 Doryteuthis pealeii | reverse complement strand
GAGATTCAAATGCCCATTTTCTCACCACATCTTGATTTGAAATACAATTCTAGATATTCCGAGTAGATTCATATACGCATAAAACCTGCGATATAAACAAATAATAATATATATACTAGTACAAAATAAAAAATGATGTAAAAATAGATTTTTGAAACATATTGCCTGAGGGGTGGGAGTAAAAAATTCAATGTCAGCGAGTTTGTATCCTAAGTAAGTAAAATCATCAAATTCATTAAAGGATTAAAATATAAAACAATTTGAAATGTAAACTTTAAATATGTATTAAAATAAAACAAACTATATATAGATATATAATACCAGTCATGTATTTATTAAAACTTGTTTTAAAAAACAATGAGGACTGTCTAATGTTGCATGTTCAAATTTTGAGTGTATTTATTCTATGTTATGACGATTTTGGGTAATGTGACGTAAGCAGTGACGTAATTTTTGTTACAGACAAAAACAGGAAGCGAATCTCCATTATTAATACACACACACACACACACACACACACACACACACATACACACACACACATATATATATATATATATATATATGAAATAGATGTATATGGCCAGCATATTTTCATTCAAACAAATTTCATTAAACAAAACAGAATCCATATTATTTTCAAGTTCTTTATGCTATAAAACGCATGAAGCCCTCTGGCGGCCTTTACATATATACATATGTATGTATTTATCTGTTAAATTCTCCCTCCAGTTTGTAGGTGTATTGATGGACCAGGAGTTAGGAACTATGAAGGATGAAAAATCGGTTGGGTTTAAATCCCAGCTGGAGGTTGCCAGGTAAGTCTACCCACACTGAGGAGACGGAATACGTTGTACATCCAACGAGGGAAATATAAATATTCCATGATAAATAAGGGTTGCAAATGGATTGAATTTTGTGCGACACGTGTTTCGAATGTTTGAAATCCTTTTCAAGCTCCATAGTATATATATATATATATATATATATATATATATATTGTTTGTATATCAATGGGGGTATGTATTTGTATATGTGCTGGTAGTGAGTTTATGTATCTGTGTATACATATATAAGTCAGTATTTACTGACATCTCACCATGTAAGTGAAAAAAATGTATTTAGTAAAAAGACAATAGCAGAAATGTCTTCTTCTTCTTCTTCTTCTTCTTCTCTCTTCTTCTTCTTCTTCTTCTTCTTCTTTCTTCTTCTCTTCTTCTTCTTCTTCTTTCTCTTCTTCTTCTTCTTCTTCTTCTTCTTCTTCTTCTTCTTCTTCTTCTTCTTTTCTTCTTCTTCTTCTTCTTCTTCTTCTTCTTCTTCTTCTTCTTTTCTTCTTCTTCTTCTTCTTCTTCTTCTTCTTCTTCTTCTCAACTAATTCTTCTTCTTCTTCTTCTTCTTCTTTCTTCTCTTCTTCTTCTTCTTTCTTCTTCTTCTTCTTCTTCTTCTTCTTCTTCTTCTTCTCTTCTTCTCTTCTTCTTCTTTTCTTTTCTTCTTCTCTTCTTCTTCTTCTTCTTTCTTCTTCTTCTTCTTCCTTCTTCTCCTTCTTCTCTATCTCTTGTTCTTCTTCTTCTTCTTCTTCTTCTTCTTCTTCTTCTTCTTCTTCTTTCTTCTTCTTCTTCTTCTTCTTCTTTCTTCTTCTTCTTCTTCTTCTTCTCAACTTCTTCTTCTTCTTCTTCTTCTTCTTCTTCTTCTTCTTCTTCTTCTTCTTCTTCTTCTTCTTCTTCTTCTTCTTCTTCTTCTTCTCTTCTTCTTCTTCTCTTCTTCTTCTTCTTCTTCTTCTTCTTCTTTTCTTCTTCTTCTTCTTCTTCTCTTCTTCAATTACCGCCCATTTTCCCGGCCGCATCCTTTCTCATTATCATCTTTTCTATTCAATTCGGTTCGGTGTGTAGCCATAAAGAATAGAGTCGAAACCGGCCCAAAAGCTGTCAGAACAATGAACAATGGAAGGATGGGGGGGGGGGGGGGGTTGAGATAGAAAAAGATAAAAAATAAAAAAGGCGGCAAAAGTGCGCAACGAAGAACGTGGTCGTGGGAACCCTTTTCGGAAATGGACTAAAGATGGCGGCACAGATGGTGATGGTGACGGACTATATCAAGAAAGTCACCTTCTTTTTCTTTTGGCTGGGTAGATAAGGGTGGGCATCATTCGTGACCCTTTACAAGACGAAGTAATTTTGGTTCCAATGATGAAAAGAGAAATCACATTGAAAATAAATACAGGAAGAAGAAAAAAAATAATGGCGGAATATCTGGAAGAGGATCACGGGAAATACAAATGGCACCGTGAGTAGATGTGGTTGCCTATTTATTTATTTATTTATTTATGTACGTGGAACGCCGAGAAAGTAAATCTACAACGGAAACTAAAACAGATACGTGGTTGGTTGAATTTTACGGCATGTCAACCTTTCGGTTATATTATGCCTGACGAGAGGAGTATGATGTGGAAAGACCCGAAACTTCCCCGTGACCCAAGTTTTACATCGCGGACTGCACCTCT
>CM042165.1:44791168-44818668 GCA_023376005.1 Doryteuthis pealeii | reverse complement strand
AATGGGTAAGAAAATACACGAGACGGTCCTACGAACCAAAGCATATCACTAAGCGGAGGAAAAGAAAACAATTAGGATTCCCTTAGTAACGGCGAGTGAACCGGGAGAAGCCCAATGCCGAATCCCGTTTGCAAATAAAAGGTTTCGGAACGCGTGGCGCACGGGTCGAAGGCAGCCGTTCATTTTCGTCTCGCGTAGTTCAGAGTTTCCTCGATCGGGGCCGCTCGCGGCGGGTGCCAGGCCCATTAGGTGCGGACGGCGAGCGACGACCTTCGATCCGAGAGTCGGGTTGCTTGGGAACGCAGCCCAAATCAGGTGGTAAGCTCCATCCAAGACTAAATACCGGGACGAGTCCGATAGTCGACACGTAGTGTGAGGAAAAGTTGAAAAGAATTTTAGAGAGAGAGAGAGAGAGAGAGAGAGAGAGAGAGAGTACTGTAATACCTTGACTTACAAGTTTAATTAATTCCCCTCGTAACTCAATTTCCCCGTATATCAAATTTTCTACAATGAAATGAACTAAAATTCCATTAATCCGTTCTAACTCACCGAAAAACGTTCTAATTGTTTATTATGTTTTTAGATGAGAAAAATAGCACTGTATTGCATAAAAATATGATAGAATGTAATGAATTATATGCTGTAATATATTTTAATGTTTATCTATTTTTTATGAATAATATTTTTCTAACAAAAAATCAAATGTTCTTAAGGAACTTATTAACATAAGCCTACCGCTCGTACCCCAACCCCTTTTTATCATATGGGTGCTAGAAGGCTGTGACTGAGGGTCTACATGTCCTGGGAATGACGGTAAACTCTATCTGATGGTGAGGTTCCAGTTCTGGAGGTTTGGGGAATGTTGGGCACCCCTTCATCACCATTGCTCCCTGGTCCACTCTAACCCGGGAGTGGTAGTACCTGTTAGGGTCCCATCTATGGGTTAAATAGAAAACATGAGTTTATAAACAAAATTGTATTATCCATTAAGAATTGATTTATTTCAAAACTTTATCGGCATTAAATGACCCACTGAGGTTGATATGCCGTAAAACAAAACAAAAATCAAATAAGTCAATTAGTACCTCTGTATACCCTAAAAAGTACCTAACCCGGTGACGATCCCTGGATCTATCGTGATTTAACCAGGTCACCCCACCAAGAGAAGATAGTAATTGAGATTTGAATAATTTTGATTTTTCGGACTATTGTCCTCATCTTCATTGTGGTAGTTATTAACACAACGTTTCAGTCGCTGTATCCTCAGATCTTCCGCAAGTGTCCCTGTGTATTGCGTTGTGTTAAGAACTACCACAATAAAGATGAGGACAATAGTCCGAAAAATCAAAACTATTCTAAAAAATATAGACAAATAATTGAGATTTGATAGAAATTATCTGTGATATGAAGATAATAGTGTGGCTTTAGTGTTGGAGACAGTTTTGGGGGTCAGTCTATTGGGGGTGAAAGAGTGTTGTTTTAAGGATTTTTGAAAAAAAATCTTTGAAACGCAAGTAAAATTAAGAGTGTGGTTTTTGTTAAGTTGGACACACTTTCGGGGGTCAGTCTATGGGGAGGGAAAGTGTGTTGTTTTTGAAGAAAAAAAATCAAAAATGTTTGAAACACAAGTAAAGTTAAGAGTGTGGCTTTAGTGTTGGAGACACTTTTGGGGGCCAGTCTATGGGTGAAGAAAAATTGTTGTTTCATGGATTTTTTAAGAGTTAATTAAAAATCCTTGAAACAAAAATAAAGTTAAGAGTGTGGCTTTAGTGTTGGAAACATTTTTGGGGATCGGTCTATTGGGGAGGAAAAATTGTTTTTTCATGGATTTCTCAAAAGATAATTAAAAATCATTGAAACACAAATAAAGTTGGGAACGCAGCCCAAATCGGGTGGTAAGCTCCATCCAAGACTAAATACCGGGACGAGTCCAATAGCCGACACGTAGTGTGAGGAAAAGTTGAAAAGAATTATATATATTATATATATATATATATATATATATATATATATATATATATATATATATATATAGAGAGAGAGAGAGAGAGAGAGCACTGTAATACCTTGGCTTTATGTGTGGCTTTAGTGTTGAAAACATTTTTGGGGATCAGTCTATTGGGGAGGAAAAATTGTTTTTTCATGGATTTTTTAAAAGATAATTAAAAATCCTTGAAACAAAAATAAAGTTAAGAGTATGGCTTTAGTGTTGGAGACACTTTTGGGGGTCAGTCTATGGGGGAAGAAAAATTGTTGTTTCATGGATTTTTTAAAAGATAATTAAAAATCCTTGAAACACAAATAAAGTTAAGAGCGTGGCTTTAATGTTGGAGACAGTTTTGGGGGTCAGTCTATTGGGGGAGGAAATAGTGTTGTTTTAAGGAATTTTGAAAGAAAAATTTAAAAATCCATGAAACAACACTCTTTTCAGATCCCCAGAAGATAACAGTTTAAAAATGGTTATCGTCAATTTGGCATTTTGATGAATGTATTCGTTACTTCCCTTGATGGGTGGTCTATTCACCAGAGGGGATGGAAATTAGCGTTCAGGTGGGTACTTCTTGTGTGGTCGTTTGTGTCATATATACAAATGTGAGGTGCACTTAAAATTCCAAAGATATATCTCTTGTTAAGAAAATTTCCAGGGATGCAACTGAGGATAGTTACGAGGGTATCGTAAAATTTAATAAATCCTTATCTCACATCTTGCGAGTTTTTTACACCAACGTGTTCTTTCACTGGAGGCTGAGTGACACTAAGTATTTTCATGTCTCAAGGACTCTTCTGAGTATTTTAGCTGTTTTTCTACTTGTCCATATGTTGCAGCTGCTGTTGTTGGCTGTCGTAATTAATCTTTCCTTGCTCTTTTTATGTATTATTTGAGTCCTTGGATTATGGCATCTACACAATCTTACATGTTGGTGAGACCTATTTCTACTTCCTTTTTTTGATACATATAGTCTGTCTCAATCATCTCTCGGGTGTAATGCCTTGTGCATCGTCATTAATGTTCTTGCCTTTTGACTGAGTTCCTCTCTTGTCCACGATCCAGAGTATCTTATAATGGGGACGGTCCCTTGATACTTCCCTTGATGAGGTTTCTGCCGCAGTGCTTGGACTCAAGAAATTTTCTTGTTCTTTCGAGGTATCCTTTTTTAAAAACTTTTTCTTTCATCTCTGTCTGATGGTGTCAGCTTCTAATATTCCTACATATTTGTTATTCTCCTTTTCTCCAAGTGTTCTTATATATATTTACCAACCCCTCCGCACGAGCAGGATGCGACACAAGGTCAATTTCTTAAGCGGAGTTCAACAGGTTTGAATTCAAAGTTTTCCTTCTCCTAGACTGGTTACCTAGCCAAGGTTAAAGAGCCCAGTCTGCCCAGCTATTTACCCATAGCTGGGGGGAGAATTGGATTTATACCTTTCGCAAGGGTATTAGCGTTATGTGAAATTCAAACAGCTTCGTCTAGGATTTGAACTCGGGTAGACGAGTCCATTTCCTATGACTCTAACCATTAGACCAAACGTTCTTATATTTTCCTTATTTGGTAGTTGTTTCTCTTTCCCCTGTTTCATCACTAGTAAGGCACAATTTTCCATGCCAAATTCCATTCCTATATCCTGGCTGTATATTCTTATGGTTTGTTTAATGGTTTTCAGTTCTTTTTCGTATTATTATTATTATTATTATTATTATTATTATTATTATTATTATTATTATTATATCACTCCTTTTGAGTTTCACTGGAGTCTGAGTAACAGCAAGTCTTCTCAGGTCTCCAGGACTCTTCTAAGTATCCTAGCAGATTGCAGCAGTGCAGTATTCTGGATGATCTCAATCTTTCCTCTGATGTCCAGATTTTCCAAGTGGGACCGTTCCAAGTGCACTAACTACAATTGGTATCACTTTGACTTTCATATTTCATAACTTTTTCAGTTCTCTGGCAAGGTCCAGGTATTTGTCCATTTTTTTCATTTTCCTTCAGCTTCACCCTGTGATCTGCTGGAACTGCAAATATTATTATTATTATTATTATTATTATTATTATTTATTATTATTATGTTCCCTACTGTGAGTTATTGATACCAGCGTTATCTGATGGTCTTTTGCTGGAGTCTGAGGGACAACAAGTCTCCTCAGGTCTCCAGTACTCTTCTGAGTATTCTAGCTGTTTTCAACAATGCTGTTGTCTGGATGGTTTCAAATCTTCCTCTGATTTCCAGTTCCTCTAGTCTTTTTTCCAAGCTTTTTGGAACCGTTCCTAGTGTACCAACTACAATTGGTATCACTTTCAGCCTCACATTCCACAGCTTTTTCAATTCTCTGGCAAAGTCCAGGTAGTTGTCTATCTTTTCGTTTCCTTCATCTTAACCCTGTGGTCTGCTGGAACTGCAAAATCTACCAGATGACAAGTTCTCTTTTTTTTTGTTAATCAATACGAGGTCTGGTCATCTACCTGGGATAAGGTGACTCGTCTTAATCTGGAAGTCCCAAAGAATTTTATGCGTTTCATTCCCAAGAACAGATTCTGGTTTATACATATACCATTTTGTTGTATGTTCAAAATTTAGTTTTGTGCATAATTCCCAGTCGATCCACTTTCCAACCCAGGTAGTGCCTAGCTTTGTATTTTCCTTGTGCTCGTTTGAAACATTAGCTTAATACATTATTATAATTATTATTATTATTATTATTATTATTATTATTATTATTATTATTATTTACTTGAAACCATATCATTGCTAGCAAATTATTGGTGTTAGAGAGGAATACTTAAAACCATATAACTATAGAAATAAATTATTACTAAATAGGGATATTTAATTGAAACCATATAATTGTCAATAAATTATTAGTATAAGAACACACGTAACTATATAAAAATGTGCAATTTTTTGTATTAGTTAAGAATATTTGGAACCATACAAGTGCATGCAAATTATTTGTATTAGATAGGAATACTTAATATCGTATAACTATGTGCAAAAATAATGACAATGAATGTGAAATAAAAAATGATTGCAAAAGAACGTTGAAAATATAGGTGTGATTGTAATCTAAAAATGAATCACATTTAGACATTAAATAACGTTCAAGGTGTTGTGATGTATGGCCCTCTCTTTACTACTTACCATCTTATAGTACTTAGTGTAACGTAATTGACGGCATAGAGAAAATTTAAATCGAATAAAAAATGGGAATCTAATTTCTGATGAAAGAGAAAGGAGAAAAAAAGAGAAAGGAAATGTTTTTGGAGACAGAGAGTATGCGAGCGGCCTTTTGAAAATTTACTTTTTAGTGAGTCAGGTCAGAGCACTCAGCTCGCTGTCAGCTCGTCACAGATGAATAATTAATAGTAATTAGGCCAAAATAACTATTTAAAACCGGAAGCTTCGAATTTTCTGGGCGATGGAATAACTTTCGGGAGGATTTGAAATACTAGATCCGGAAATGTTTAGTACTCTGACGAAGGTCGCTATTTCTTTGTGTACTAAACATTTTTTCTATTATTGATATTCTATTTCAATTTTGAATTTAAAATAATAATAGATAGAATACATGTATACATAGATAAACTCCTGTCCGAAACACGTGTAAGTTAAATAGAATAAAATAATCCTATTTTATCCATTCAACACTTTCTTTCCTTTATTTTTCTTTCCAACATATATATATATATATATATATATATATATATATATATAATATATATATATATCCCAACTATCCATATCTTTCTCTCTTCTCTATATATATTCCAAATGTATCTATTTATCTATCTATCTATTTATCTCAGATCCCATGAAAGCACAATTAAATGATGAAATAAATAATGAAAGTAAAGTGAAATGAGAATGAAAAAGATTTTCTATTTTGTTTGTCCCTTTTTGCAGCTGTGATACAATCAAAAAAAAAAAAAAAAAAGAAAAAGAAAAGGGGTGAAAGAATCTAACAATCGATGAAATGCGCCAATATCGATCCATCTTAAAACAAAATCGAATTTAACTCCCATCCTCTCAATCTCGTCACCCTTTTTTCTACTGACCTAGAATACCGTTCTTAACTCTATCAACTTTAGTGCTGTGAATCTAATACGGGTGTCTTTGAGAAAAGCGCCAATTTATCCACCGATCGTTTTCAAGCAATCTAGTTGAAAGGCTCGCGAAGTTTCGGCGGTAACATTATAGTCTATCACGTGACCTTCTTTGCTAGATTAAAAGAACCAATCAAATGATTCGATGAAGTCATGGGAGGACATTAAATCGATTAAAAGCGTTTTTGATTTTCAGTGTCAAAGAATGGATTAGAGTAGAAGACGGTCGGTGTGGTGGCTTTGTTTATGAAATCCGACAAGAGAAAGGGAAACTTTGAAAGATTTTGGGTGAGATAGATAGATAGATAGATAGATAGATAGAGAGAGAGAGAGAGAGAGAGAGAGAGAGAGAGAGGAGAGGGGGGGAGAGAGGATGGGAGAGAGAAAAGAAGAGCGACAGAGGATGAATTCATAGAGGAGAGAGAGAGAGAGAGAGAGAGAGAGAGAGAGAGAGAGAGAGAGAGAGAGAGAGAGAGAGAGAAAAGAGACAGATAGATAGATAGATAGAGAGAGAGAGAGAGGATGGGGGAGAGAGGATAGGAGAGAGAAAAAGAGAGAGCGACAGAGGATGAATACATAGAGAGAGAGAGAGAGAGAGAGGAGAGAGAGAGAGAGAGAGAGAGAGAGAAAGAAAGAGAGAAAAGAGACATAGATAGATAGATAGAAAGAGAGAGAGAGAGGGGGAGGAGAGAGAGAAGAGGAGAGAAAAAGTCAAAGAGAGAGAGAAGAGGAGAGAAAAGTCAGAGAGAGAGAGAGAGGAGAGAGGAGAGAGAGAGAGAGAGAGAGAAAGAGACGATGGGAGAGAGAAAGAGTCAGAAAGAGAGAGAGAGAGAGAGAGAGAGAGAGAGAGAGAGAGAGAGAGAGAGAGAGAGAGAGAGAGAGAAGTAGCAATCTGATCCACGGAGGACCAGCTTAATTTTGATGTATGTTATATATTCCTGTGTTGGTAATTATACCTGTCCTAAACAAAATAGCATTAATTTTTGACTCACCCGGTACATTCCGTTTTGACTGATGTGAGGAAGACAGGATTAAAGTAAATTTGGTGCTTTTGTAGTTTGAAAAAAGAAAAAAAAGATCTTAGAATATCTTAATACTCTCTTGTTAATTAAGCCTGATCTCATGACCGGGAATGGGTGATCCGTTTGTAGCTCAAAATCCCAGAGAATTTTAAGGGTTTCCTTTTCTAGGAAGGATTCTGGTTTCTGCATATGCCGTTTTTTAGTTTGGTGAAAATTTCCTTTCTTGCACAATTCCTGGTGGATAACCTTTCTCACCCAATCGTGCCTAATCTTGTATTGCTTTTGTGCAAGTTAGCTGCATTCACTGGAATTAACCCTTTCACATAATCAACACTTGCCTATTATATATTTTCGTTTGGATATATATACATATGTGTGGATGACCCTATATATGCTCCCCATCCCCTAGGGTTGAGCACTCTGGGGGGGGGGATCTCGCTGACGGCCGCCAATTCAAGCGTAAACGCAACACTCTTCTATATAAGGAATGGAGCACTCTGTGACGGCCTTTACACACAAAGCGATGTGTGTATTAAAACAGTTAAAATCCCCTTCCCATTCTGTAAGTGAAGACAGCCTAATGGTTAAGGTGCCGGACTGACACCCAACTGATCGGATTTCAATTCCGGCTTTAGGGTAGCTTACAAAATGTCTAGCCACACTGAAGAAGAAACTTGATAAGTCGAAACACGTGTCTGTGGATGACCCTATATATATATATATATATATATATATATATATGTGTGTGTGTGTGTAATTTTAGTGACAGTCTGTGGTGCACTCCTCTTCACCTCACTTCTCTTCGGACCTTCTTTGACATTGAAGCGCCAGGCCGCTTGATTTTCTTGCTCCGCCCTCCCATTTGTTGGTGTCAATGTGGCATGTCCTCATGTTTCTCCCGCATACCTATTTGAAGCGTAGGCATGGCCTACCTACTTACCTTTAATTCGCTATACAATAGGTCTTTGGTAACGATACCATTATTATTATTATTTTATTATTAGTATTATTATTATTGGGTTTTTCACACAAGTAGTCACCCACATCCAAGTGACAGCAAGTCTCCCCAGCTCTTGCTGATTTCGGCAGTGCTGTGGTCTGGACGGTTTCAATGTATGTAAGGATCTCCAGCTTCCTCGTCTCTTTTCCAGTTTCTTTCGGATGTGATGCAAGTTCTTCCCTTTTGTCTACAACTAGCTCTGGCAGCCCTGTAGGACGGGGCTTTAGAAGACACCGGATGCACTAGTGGGACCATCTGTTGGCCGTAGGTGGCGACCCGTGAAACTTAAGGATAGAACCCTGGTTTGCAGTCCATGATATGCAAAACTCCACTTTGGTCCTTACTTAGACTAGACGGTCGACCGGAGAGGCCCCCTCAGATCAAACGCCTATATAATTGGCTCAGGAGGCGTGTGGTGTTATGGTTTTAGTCGTAGGAAATGGACTTGTCGACCCGAGTTCAATTCCTGCACGAAGCTGTTAGCATTTCACATGGCGCTAATACCCTTGGGAAAAGTATGAATCCAATACTCCCTCCAACAATGGTTAAATAGCAGGGCAGACTGGGCTCTTTAACCAAGGCTAGGTAACCAGTTTAGGAGAATAAAAAATCTAAATTCAAATCTGTTAAACTCCGCTTAAGATATTGGCCTAGTTTCGCATTCTGCTCGTGCGGGGGGGGTAATATATATATATAATTGTCTCAACCCTATTGCCCTTATGACAAGACCCAACCCTTATCATATACGTGCTAGAAGGTAGTAGTGAGGGTCTTAATGTCTCTTTGTGAGGTTTGACGTTAACACTATCTGATGGTGAAGTTCCAATTCTGGAGTTCTGGGGAATGTGGAGTACCCTTTCATCACCATTACTCCCAGGTCCACTGAGACCTGGAGTAGTAGTAAGTGTTAGGGTCCCATCTATGGATTAAAGAGATAAAAATGTGTTTAAAAATTGAATGCCCATAAACAATGAATAAAACAAAACTTCTCGTAAAAATAACCCAATCGGCATTAAATGACTCACTGAGGTTGATATGCCGTAAAACAAAACCAAACCAAACTAAAATAACCCAAAAGGGATGACATGCCGTAAAATTGAACGAACGAACGAACCAACCAACCAACCAATAACTAGGTCTGTTCTTTAGGCTGGGATAGGGTTATCTGTGTTTAACCTCAAAATCCCAGAGAATGTTTTTTTTAATTTCATTTCCACGACAGATTCGGATGTGTGCACGTACAGTTTATCTGTATGCTCAATGTTTAATCGCTTGCACAATTCCCAATGGATTACCGTTCTTCCCCAGTCGTGCCTGTTCTTTTGTGTTGGTTTGCTAAATTCACTATATTCTATGGTTGACTGTTTCAATTCTCTCTCTCTCTTCTCTCTCTCTACACACACACACACACACACACACACACAAACACACTCTCTCTCTCTCTCACACTCACACACAAACTCTCTTCACACACACACACACAACACACATTCTCTCTCTCATGCACATGCTCCCTTTCTCTCTTACTAACACACTCGTTTCTCTCTCTCTCACACACACTCTCGCTATCTCTCTCGCGCAAACACACACACACACACACAACACACACACCCACTGGCACACACACAACTATCGCTCTCTCTCTCGCACACACACACCAACACACACACTCTCTCTCTATATATATCTCTATCTCTCTCTCTCATACACATTCTCTTCCCTCTCTCACATACACACACACTGTCTCTCTCTCTCACACACACATACCCTCTCTCTCACACACGCACTTTCTCTCTTCCCATATGTCTACACTTGCTTTTCTCCAGGGTTTTATCTGTTCTAGCTTTTACAAAATGTTCTTCTTCTTCTTCTTCTTCTTCTTCTTCTTCTTCTTCTTCTTCTTCTTCTCATTTTATTATTATTATTATTATTATTATTATTATTATTATTCCCCAAGAGGAGAGGCAAGATGTGAAGTAAGTGCAAGTTATTCGATTCGCGAACTTGGCGCTCCCCATGGCGAACGCCGAATGAAAAACGAAACAGTAATGGCGTTTGAGAATCCATTGGTGCCAATCCATTTTGAAAAGGAGAGGCCAATTGAAAAGACTTTCCTTCACCAGTTGCCTCCTCTCAACAAGACCCTTCTCCACCGACTAATTCACTCGCAGAGAACAACGCCAAGACGCCATTTTGGGTGCAGGGAATGAAAAGATGACAAAGATGAAGAAAGGAACCATTTTGACTGATGAGTTTCTTTCTTTTCTTTTCTTTCTTTTTTCCTTTCCTTATCCTTCCATGCTTCCTTCCTTTATTTCTTTCTTTCTTTTCTTTCCTTTCTTTCAATCTTTTCTTTCGTTTTTTCTTTTTTTCTTTTTTTCCTTTCTTTTCTTTTTTTTTTCTTCTTTTCTCTCTTTCTTTCTTTCTTTCTTTCTTTCGTTGTATCTTTCTCTTCTTTCTTCAATCTTTTCTTTCTTTTCTTTCTTACCTTTCTTCTTTCTTTCTTTTTCTTTCTTCTTTCTTTTCTTCTTTTCTTCTTTCTTGCTTATCCTTTCTTTCTTTCTTCTTTATATCTTTCTTTCTTCTTTTCTCCTTCCTTCCTCCTTTCTTTCTTTTCTTCTTCTTTCAATCTTCTTTCGTTTCTTTTCTTCTTTCTTCTTTCTTTCTTTTTTCTTTTTTCTCTCTTTCTTTCTTTCTTTCTTTTTCTTTCGTTGTACTTTCTTTCTCTTTCTTTCTTTCAATCTTTCTTTCTTTTCTTTCTTTCTTTTCTTCTCTTCTTTTCTTTCTTTCTTTCTTCCTTCTTCTTTCTTTTTTTCTTCTTCTTTTCTTTCTTTCTTTCTTTCTTTCTTCTTCTTTCTTTGTATCTTTCTTTCTTTATCTTTCTTTCTTCTTGTATCTTTTCTTCTTTTTCCCTTTCTTTCTTCCTTTTTCCCTTTCTTTCTTTCTTTTTCCCTTTCTTTCTTTCTTTCTTCCTTTTGATTATCTTTCTTCCTTTTTTCCCTTCTTTCTTCTTTTCATCCCCAGCCTTCTTTCTTTCTTCTTTCTTTCTTTCTTTCTTGTATATTTTTTCCTTTTCTTCTATCTATCCAGTTGTTCCCTATCCATCTATCTATCTATCTATCTATCTATCTATCTATCTATCTATCTATCTATCTATCTCAGGTTGTTCCCTATCTATCTATCTATCTATCTATCTATCTATCTATCTATCTATCTCATTTTGTTCCCTATCTATCTATCTATCTATCTATCTATCTCATTTTGTTCCCTATCAATCAATCAATCTATCTATCTATCTATCTATCTATCTATCTATCAATCTCAGTTTGTTCCCTATCTATCTATCTATCTCAGTTTGTTCAGTAACTTTCTCTCTCTCTCTCTCTCTCTCTCTCTCAATCTATCTATCTATATAATATATATATATATATATATATATATATAGATAGATAGATAGATAGATATGTGTGTGTGTGTGTTCATGTCTGTGTGTGTTAGCATGTTCATTATATATCCCAGTTTGTTATCTATCTATCTTATTTATCTATCTATCTATCTCAGTTTGTTCCCTACCTATCTATCTATCTGTCTATGTATCTCAGCTTGTTTACTATCTCTTTCTTCTCTCTCTCTCTCTCTCTCTCTTATCTATCTATCTATCTATATATATATATTATATATTATATATATATAGATAGATAGATAGATATGTGTGTGTGTGTTATGTCTGTGTGTGTTAGCATGTTCATTATCTATCCCAGTTTGTTATCTATCTATCTATCTATCTATCTATCTCAGTTTGTTCCCTACCTATCTATCTATCTGTCTATGTATCTCAGCTTGTTTACTATCTCTTTCTTTCTCTCTCTCTCTCTCTCCATATATATATATAATATATATATATATATATATATGTTTGGGTTATATATATATTATATATATATACATATATATATATATATAGATATATACATATACACACACACACACACACACACACACACACACACACACACACACACACACACATATATATATATATAATATATATATATAGATAGATAGATAGATAGAACGTAGCACTATTGTTCTCACATTTTTTTTATATTTCTACCTGTCGCATGTCTTTTTCGTCATTATGGAATGCCTATTATTCTGCAAAAAGATTTCTGTCTTTTTTTTTTACCCGGTTGCTTCGTTAGCGTTAACGAACGAATTAATATCAAAGAACTGATGATCTGCCTCACCCCCTCCCATTTGAACACGCCCTACCCCCCACTAAATAATTCAACCTGATTTCCTTTTAGAAGAATGCTTCACTTTGAAAAGCTTAATTTCAAAGCAAGCAATTTCGAAAAATATTACCTTCATTACACGAACGCTTTTTATCTTATCAATAACTGCTGATTTTGACAGACATTATGCAGCCCTGTCGGTGGGTTTTTTTTAGAATACAACGACTGCATCTCTGCAGAGGGGTAAGATCTGTCCCCTCAATGGTGACACCCGTTGGTGACGACCCGTAATGCTTAAGGATAGAACCCTGGTGGCTGAGCAGTCCCAAGACTTGCAGCGCTCGACTTTGGCCCTCACTTATGCTAGACAGGCGGTCGGAGAGGCCCTTTCCGATTAATCGGCCGGTCCCATCAAGCCCAGGTACCCATATGATTCTCACAACCCTATTGCTCTTATGGCAACCCCTGCTCTTTTTATCATATATATGCTAGAAGGTAGTGACTGGGGGTCTTAGAACCCTGGTTATGACGTTAAACTCTATCCGATAGGGAAGTTCCACTTCTGGAGTTTGGGGGAGTATGGAGTACCTCTACATCAGGTCTTAGTGTCCTGGGTATGACGTTAAACTGCATCTAGTGGTGAGGATACAATTCTGGAGCTCTGGAAAGTGTAGAATACACCTTCATCTCCATTACTTTCAGGTCTACTCTGACCCGGAGTGGCAGTTCCTGTTAAGGTCCCATCTATGGGTTAGATAGACCAAAAATGATTTAAAAATGTGTTTAAAAAATTGAGAGACCATGAAGAATGGATAAAACAAAACTTCTTTGGCATAAAATAAACCCATAAGGGTTAACATGCCGTAAAATCGATTCAACCAACCAAAAGACATTATGGAAGATAAAACTATCCTACCGCCCTGTCGGCTGGGGCGTTAGAATGCCCCGACTGCACCTCTGCAGAGGGTTAAGACTCCCCCAATGGGGCCACCTGTTGGCCGTGGGTGGCGACCCGTGATGCTTAAGGATAGAGCCCAGGTGGATGAGCAGTTCATGACCTGCAATACTCCACTTTGGCCCTATCTTGGGCTAGACAGGCTGTTGGAGAGGCCCCCTCCGATCAATCGGCTGGTCACGTCAAGCCCTAGAACCTATATGATTTTCCCAACCCTATTGCCCTTATGGCAAGCCCCAACCCCTTTTTATCATATGGGTGCTAGAAGGCGGTGACTGCGGGTCTACATGTCCTGGGAATGACGTTAAACTCTATCTGATGGTGAGGTTCCAGTTTTGGAGGTTTGGGGAATGTGGAGCACCCCATTCATCACCATTGCTCCCTGGACCCGGAGTGGTAGTCTATGGGTTAATTAGAAAAATGTATTTATAAACAAATTGTATTATCCATTAAGAATTGATTTATTTCAAAACTTTATCGGCATTAAATGACCCACTGAGGTTGATATGCCCTAAAACAAAACAAACGAAAACAAACCAAAACTATCCTAACAACAACAACTACTGTGTGAAACGTGTCAAACACATTTGACTGTTATTAAACACTTGTTCATAGAATTCAGGGTTTTTGCTCACACCAGAAACCGTTATCTTAATGCAAACAATATGAAAGATCTATTTGAAAATATCAACATAGAAGACATTCTGTCCTTTTTGAAGGAAATAAAATTATACTATAGAATATAGACATGAACGTAATCAATAACATACAAGATAATCCCCAATGATGCTAACGCATTGTTAAAACCAATTCCTACAAAAGTGTAAATATAGATACAGAATATATATATTACTTCCTGACCGCTAGGCATGACATTTCCCCGGACGAGTTGATATGCCGTTAAAGTCAATCAACCAACCAACCAACCAACCAACCACGACGCTGAATTAAATGCACCCTTTCAAGAAGATCTGGCTTCCAGTAGACAGGGTTGGCGAGATATGTCCCATACATGAGCTGAGCGGCCCAATATCGAGATTAACAGAGCTGCAGAGCGGCAACGTCTTCGTCGTCATGAACCACCAAATGTAGATGGGAATTTCCCTTACAATGTGTCTGACCGCATAATTGAACTAACTAGCCACCAGAGGGTCCACAACTGTTGATGACATGGAGTGACGTCATCGTGCGTGTGATTGCACGTCTGTTGCATGTGGCAGCGTTGACGGCACCCCCATACGCAAGTCGCTTAGACATCTTGGCCTGATGACATGTGCGGTCAGCTGAATATTTCGCACGTAGAATTTCATATTTTTTGTTAGAATGTCAAATTTTAAAAAAATGTTGTTTTGTTTTAGAATACCAATTTTTTTTAAGAATGCCATATTTAAAAAAAAAATACTGTATTTAAAAAAAATGCTATATTTTGTTAGAATGCAGCAATTTTTTTTAAGGATACCGCATTTTTAAGACTGCCACTTTTTTTAGAATGCAAGATTTTGTTTTAGAATACCACATTTTTTAGAATAATACATTTCTAAAAATAACTCATTTTTTTTAGAATCCCACAGATTTTTAGAACACCACATTTTATTTAGAATACAACCGTTGCTTAGAATATGACATTTTGTTTTGGAATGCCACATTTCTTACATAATATTTCTCTGAATGTTTGAGATGAGGCTTGATGATTAGTATTATCTGCGTTATTCGGACTATTGTCCCCAGCTATGGTTAGCGGAATGAGAACAGGATACTCCCGTGGATTGAATAAAGGGGTAGGTTCAAAGTTCCGTGATGACTCCCGACTATGACAAGAAAGTTCCCGAGTCCGAAAAGAAGGTTCCCGAGTCCGAGAAGATTCACGAGTCCGACAAAAGATACCTGAAGAAGGCCGGAGGGCATATCGGCCAAAACGTTGTACAAATAACAATGAAGATGGAGACAATAATCCGAATAACGCAGATAATACTATTCTTTCATAATGTCATATTTTTTTTTTATAGAATACCACATATTTCAGAATGGGACTGATTTTTAGAATGCCATATTTCTTTTACAATGGTGCATAAATAAAGAACAAATTTAGTTGGATTGTAAATTCAGCATTATTACATCCAAGATTTATTTACATGTTACACCATTTACTTATTTAAATGATTGAAGTTGTTTTAATGTTTGATTTCTTGAATAAAACGCCATGAAAATGATAACTTTGAAAATCACAACTAATCCGAGCACCGTTTCAGGTATGTAACCGGCAGTTGATGTTTGCAAGGAAGGATGAATCGGTGTTTGAAAAAATATTGTCTGGGAATAAAATGGACTAAAAAAAAAAAAAAAAAGCAAAAAAAAAAAAAAAAAATAGAAAAAAAGAAAAAAGATGACCGATACGGTTAAATTTTTCAAACCGGGCGAGAAAGTATTCTTTGAAATTTTTAAAAAAAAAGAAGGAATACTGGTGTTATATATTGATGAGCGTACTGTCGGTTTTGGAAGGTTAGTGTAGAAAATAGATTTGAATTCAAATATTATTTGAATTCAAATCTAGACTGTTAGGTCGAGTGATATTTAATAACCCCAGTCTGACCTGCTATGAGGCAAACGTTAGGGATAGGTAGAGAAAGGCATAGCTAGTCAGTCTGCTGCTAGACGTCATAAGGACGTACTCGACAGGACTCATCCACCGGTGGTTAAGCATCCTAAGATAAAGAATAATCAATAAAATGTGATTAAGTTTTTCCCTAAAAACAACGACAACCAAGATATATCACCAACATCTTAGAAGAAGCCGGAACCAGAGAACCTTGAAGAAGTTAGAAGAAACTACCCGGAACAAGAGACCAGACCTGTTGCGAGGTGAATTGTGGGAATAGATAGAGAAACGCTTTTTGTTTAGAAGTTCGAACTAGGCCGTTGAATAATGAAGACGGGTCGGCTCGGTTGACTGGATCCTAAGATTAAGAATATTAAATAAAAAATGTGATTCACAAAACAGATGTCTTGAGTTTGTCACGAAAAACAACGACAACTAAGATGTCACCAACATCTTAAGACACCAGCTAAGAAGACAGAATCGACCGTCATACTCAGATGTATTGAAAAAGAAAGAAAAAATACCAGCCAAGTTACAGATGAAGATAGCCACTCACAGACTCACAAGTAAAAAGTAAGAATTTGCTACTCACAGCTAAGAAAGAAACTACAGACTCCCAAGCGTACCATGACTCCAGAACGATATATGTATCAGAACCATATGTGTCGCATAGGCCAACTCAAGTCGTAGTAGTAGTCGCCGTTAGTAGTAGTAATAGCCGTTAGTTCAGAAACAACAGACACGCAGGTTGTATAGTCACAGAGGATGTTTATTTCTTTGACGCACGTGGGTTCTTTTTCAGAGAGAAGAAAAGATAGAGAGAAAGATAAAGAGCAAGAGAGAGGGGGGTACGGTCAAATTACTCTGTTGTAAATCATGTTCGCTACTACTATATCAAACCTATCAGGGGAAACCGTGAAGCTCCCACCTGCTTCCCACGAGGCCTGGCCGAATAGAGACCGATTTTCTTCTTCTTCCGTTTCTCGTCTAGGGGGTGGGAGAGCCACATCCGTTTCCGGTCAAAACCAAGAACTTCCGTTTTTATTTTTAAATCTATTCCCGGGGTCATTCGTTGGTTCCATTACTGGCACTTTGCTTAGTGTTTACTCTTCCAAATTTTAACCTTTGCTTGCTCTTATTTCTTTTTCCTCTATTTCTCCTTCCAATCCCCAAATCCCCATAGACCACAATAATTACGCTACACAGGTAAAAAGTAAGTACAGTTGAAGATAGCCACTCCAGACAACAGAAGTAAGTATACAAGTAAGAGGATAAAATATGGGAGATATAACCACGGATATCTCTCATAATACAGATGTTGAGATTTTTTTATATAAGGCGTGTGTTAAAAGCCCACTTCTATTTATAGACTCGGCGATAACCATGTGAACATACTCTTGGCCAATCACTGGCAGTACTCTGCTGCTGATATAATACTTAAACCCAAGAGTACTGGCCATAACTACTCATAACTACTGCGGCTTTCGTGGACGACGGACATAGGATTAAATCACTGGACCTTTAACAATACGCATGATAGGACTTATTCACTTACCAAAGGATTCCATAACCCAGGACTTACTTTAAGTCCTTTTCAACTGGCCAAGGATGCCATTTAAAAACTTAACAACAGAAATAAAGAAAATGCTACTTAAGCAATATAAGATTAAATATGAGGACACAACCACGGGGGTCCTTCATACGAGAATAGATATCCAGACGGGTGTCACCACACACAATATATGCACAGATCTATATATTTACCAACAAGCAGGATGCGACAAAAGGTTAATTTCTTAAGCGGAGTTTAACAGGTTTAAATTCAGAGTTTTCCTTCTCCAAGTCCAAGGTTAAAGGATCCAGTCTTCCCTACTATTTTATCCATAGCTGGAGGGAGAATATATGGATTCATACTTTTCCCAAGGGTATTAGCGCAACGTGAAATGCAAACAGCCTTGTCCAGGATTTGAACTTGAGTCGACGAGTCTATTTCCTACGACTCTAATCGTGGGTGCCTCCTAATATTAGTAGTATTTCCCAAGAGTATTAGCGCTATATGAAAAGTAAACAGCCTTGTCCAGGATTTGAACTCGGGTCGACGAATCCATTTCCTACAGCTCTAACTAATATACCACGCACCTCCTATATATACCCAGATGTATGCGCATGAAACACAGGAAAGAAAATGCAATTTAAAAAACGTGTCGGCAAAGTATTATTCATGATTAAGGGTCCGAGGTGGGTACATAAACACCACCAAAACTAATTGAGTGTGGAGATGTCTATAGAATAGGGGGGAAATAGTGGGGGGAAATAGATATTCAAATCAAGAAGTTCCTGCTAAGGGGAGGACCAAAAACAAGCGAGTTCACCGTCTTCTCACAAGCCAGACTTTCTTTTGGTCAACACATTCTTCGTCTTCGACTAGCAGCTGGAAAATCCGTCGTCGTAGTCGAAATAATCTTTAACAGTTCAAAATCGCATTTCCTATTTAGTTTTGTTTCTGTTGGACTAAAATCAATTTCTTTACTGGGTCGTTCGCAAAGCGCTTCGTCGTCGTCGACTGCTTCTGCTGCTGCTGACACCCAAGCGCTCGACTCACTTGTTATTTATGGACATATTTACCCAAACATCAGGGCACATCAGTCGAACCTCGTGTCCGTCCAGTGCCCAAATCGCATTTGTTTTTGCATGCGGGAAGACGCGAGTTCGATCCCGGCAGGCAAGACAATGTCTTGCTCTTTTTCCTTTCTCGTTCTCCGTCACAATGTCTAAGCGACATCAATGCATGTACAGGGAAGGCATGGACTGCTTTTGACAAATAATCAATCATATGCAAATCTGATCTCAATTATAAGTTAAAACAACAATTCTCCCAAGCCGTAAGTGTATCAGTGTTAATGTACGGTCGCACCACCTGGACCCTAACGAAGCGTCTAGAGCAGTGGTTCTCAACCGGGGTCCATATGGACCCTCAGGGACCATATAACATTTTTGGGACCCAGGCAAGTAAAATGTATTTAACTATAAAAATACAATGTGATTTTTAAACAACGAATGGCTATGCGGGGTCCACCAGAGTAAAATAGGATTAAAAGAGGGTCAATAGCCAAAAATAGGTTGAGAACCATTGGTCTAGAGAATAAGCTAGATGGGGGTTGTACAAGAATGCAGCGTGCGGCCTTAAACAAATCCTGGAAACAACATCCCACAAGAAAGCAGATATTTGTAATATAATTAAGTGTATTAGAAAAGGTTGTCACTTGATCCCAATGGCAGGAATCAATGATGGACCAGTTGGTCACAAAATCACTGGAGGTTGAGTACACCTTCTTTTGGAATGGCAGGCCGATGGTAGGTGTAAGTGGTTTGAAATAAGGCGGCCCGAGCACTCCATCCTGGTCTCTACGTAAGCGGCACATAACGGACGTCATGGACACATTTTCTACAGGGCTGGGATTCTCCAGTCAAGTACAATCGCATATGAGAGGAAACTGGGGAAGGGGTTCATATGTGTGACAGTGTACGTATAAATAAAGTTGGATCCGTGGGCCACCCGAGTGCTCACAACCTTTCATTTATAAGCCATTAGTGGGTAGGATTTTGAAAACCAAAACATGGGCATGCCAGTGTGGGCCACCAAGCAAGGATCTATATCGATCAACTGTGCCCGGATTCTGGATGCTACACAGAGGGCCTCGCGGGGACGATGACAGATAGGGATGGTTGGCGAGAGATTGTCATGGATATCCATGCTGCCAGCACGACTTGAAGCCAATTGAAAAATAATTATCTGTACAACGTTTCAACCGATGTGCCCCCCGGCCTTCTTCAGGTATTTCTTATCGGACTCGGGAGCATTCTCGAACTTAGGAACCTTCTTTTCGAACTCTGGAACCTTCTTGTCTTAATCAAATTCCATAAAAATCCGTGATGGCTCCTGATTACGACAATAATGTTTCCGAGTTCGAAAAGATTTCCAAGTTCAAGAAGGGTCCCGAGTCCGACAAGAAATGCCTGAAGAAGGCCGGAGGGCACATCGGCCGAACCGTTGTACAGATAACAATAAAGATGTGGACAATAGTCCGAATAATCCAGAAAAATGTTCCTAGAAGGACTAGTAAAAGGAAAAGAAATCAAATAGAAAGCCTGGAGATCGATCCCAAAAGAAAGAGATGTGGCTTCGAGAGGAAGTGAAATCTCAAAAGGTGATGTGTTGTAAGATTTCCCCTAAAAGAAAGTTGGACTCGTTCAATGAAGCCCATAAATATCTTTTCCTTTGCTAATTAATTTAAAAAAATAAATGATAACGGTACACAATCTGAATGATTTTGATATTTCGGACTGTTGTCCCTATCTTTATTGTGTATATATATTTACCAACCCCTCCGCACGAGCAGGATGTGACACAAGGTCAATTTCTTAAGCGGAGTTCAACAGGTTTGAATTCAGAGTTTTCCTTCTCCTAGACCGGTTGCCTAACCAAGGTTAAAGAGCCCACTCTGCCCTACTATTTATCCATAGCTGGAGGGAGAGTAGGATTCATATTAGCGCTAAGTGAAATGCAATTACCACATCCAGGATTTGAACTCGGGGTGACGAGTCCATTTCCCATGACTTTAACCATTACACCACGCGCTTCTTTATTGTGTATAAACACAACGATTTAGGCCCCAGTAATCTCAGACTCTGTTCAATTGTTTTTTTTTAATTACCTTAAAATAAGTAACCTTCAAACGATTACTAATGAATTCAAATGTGGTTTCGGAGCTACTGAGCTTGAATTCGATTTGAATTCATATCTAATCGTCCGAAGATGACTTATCTTATGGTAATTTAAAAAAATACCCATCTGAACAGAGTCCGAGGTTACTATGGTGAAAATTATTCCTATCAAGACTCATCTCATGAATACTTATATATAAGTATATGCAACAAATCTGTTACCGTTTTGATCATCTGTCATCACTCTCTGTCTCTCTCACTTTCTCTCTCTCGCTCTCTCTTGCTCACTCTCTCTCTCTCGCACTCTCTCTTTCTTTCTCTATATCTCACTTTCTTTCTCTCTCTCTCTCTCTCTCTCTCCATCTCTGTCTCTGTCCATCTCTCGCTCTCTCTAGTTCCCTCTCTCTCTCTTTCTATCTTTCGCTCTCTCCATATCTGTCTCTCCCTTGCTCTATCTCCCTCTCTCCCTTTCTCTCTTACACTCTCTTTTTTCCTCTATCTCGCTTTCTATCGCTCTCTCTCTCCCCATCTTTGAATTTTTTCTCGCTCTCCCCCTCGCACTCTCTCTTTTTTATCTCTCTCGCTTTTCCTCTCTCTCTCTGTCTCTCTCTCTCTGTCTCTCGCTCTCTCCATCTCTTTCCATCTCTCTCTCTCTCTCTCTCTCGCTCGCTCTCGCCTTCTCTCGCTCTCTTGCACTCTCTCTCTTTCTCTATCTCTATCTCGCTTTCTCTCACAGTCTTTCTCTTTCTATTACTTACTCTCTCTCGCACTCTCTCTTCTCTCTCTCTCTCTCTCGCTTTCTCTCTCTCTCTCACACTCTCTCTCTATCTCTGTTTCTGTCTGTCTGTCTGTCTGTCTTTCTAAGCGAATATTTACTGAATAAATACTCCAGATATATTGCAGATGCACCCAAAAAAGAGGTTGCAATATGTTGTCCCGTGCACCAGTTACAAATGCATTATGCATTATCAGCTCTTGACAATCGATATTTCTGATTAATTGCAACTTCAGCAAAATGTTTGTATTTCTTTTTGTTATTTATTCGCTTAAACTGGTTGGTTGATTGTTTATTTGATTTAATGGCATCTAAAAATGTGTGGGTTATCTAATGCCAAATCTTGTTTATATCCAAAGAGAAAAGAAAGATGCCCAAGGGTTGGTTTATTCACTTATATATATATATATATATATATATATATATATATATATATATATATAGGGTTTTATAGTTTTTATAGGCAGTGCTAAATATATGTATAAAAAACACACTTAACTCCGAAGCCTCTGAAGATGGGATTTTATCCCGAAAATTTAGAAAACATGTAAATAAAGATCACCTATCGTTTTTCCACTGCATTGTCAATAGCTTTCTAATTTCTATTTTATTTTCTTAATATATATATATATATATATATATATATATATATATATGTGTGTGTGTGTGTGTATGTGTATGTGTATGTGTTTGTGTGTGTCTGTGTCTGTGTGTGTTGAAAGATAAATGGAAAGAAAATGTTTTATGGATGAAAATTCATTAATTGGCCAACACGTGTTTCGACCAAGAATTTGTCCTTGTATACATACTATCCTATTTAGTATTATTTTAGATATAAAATAAAATAATAATAATAATCTTATTATAATGGAGATTGTGTGCTTTTCCGTCTGTAACCGAAACTATATTCCTACTCAAGTCACAATTCTCTTAGTTATTGACATCACATTCTCCATGATTTTATCTAAACCTCAATCATTAATAAAATTGTCTTACATTATTAATACTGTTAACTATGTCTACATACTAACAACATGCAATTATATTTATATATACAACAAAATAGCGCTTTACAATGTGAACGGGAAGGCTAATTTGCATATTAATATTAAAAATCGAATTAATAAATATGTGCTTAGTATTATTGATTTCTAACTGTTTGGTTTTATTATAATGAATTATAAGCAAAAGTCTCTTCAATGAATCTTAAATGAAATCCATTAATAAGATAAAATAACTGTCATTTTATTCTTCACTTCCTCTTTTAACTAAATACTTAAATTCGAAAAAATAACAATGAAAGACGAGAGTGATGGAGGAGTAAGTTTCAGTTGATCCATTTTTTATTATACTCCCTCTGTTTCAAATCTTTTATTATACTCCCTGTTTCAAATCTTTTTAGCTGTATTCTTATTTAGTTTCATTAGCCTTTCTAATTTAATACAATATTTTATTACATTAAAACTTAAATACTTGCACCCGGAGGGTGCATATATTTGCTAATAATAATAATAGAGAAACACAACATTTTTAGTATGCAAAAAACGGCCTTCTTCGGGGCTGAATATTTTGATTTTTGAAAAATAAAGCGGCGTGAATACAGAAAATTTGGATGTGTTTGTAAATGAATCTTTTTTAATACTTGAAAGACGCTTTCAGTATATATATATATATATATATATATATATTATATATTATATATATATATATATATATATGAAATAGGTATATTTAGATAGCATCTTTTCATTGAAACAAATTTGATAAAACATAATAGAATCCTTATTGTTATCAAGTCTTCGGTTTTCTTTCAAGTTTTCTAACAATTCTTCTGGAATTTTTGAATGTTAATCAGTTGTCCGAAAGGGTTGTTATTGATAGACCAAGTACTTTCGGTTCTTTTCCGAACCATTATCAAGGTATTGTATATCCGTCTAAACAATCATTATCAAAACTGTTTAAAATCTAACTAAAACTATGGTTTCGTTTTTGTCACTAAGGTGGAGCTTAGAATATACTGCATCCTTGTCATAGGGGTACGCCCTCACCCCAAAGAGTGTGTCCTGAAAATTATACCAAGCTGCGTCTGGTGGCAAGTGGGCCTAGGAGTAATGACAATGGTATTCCATACTCCCCAGAGCTCTAGAACAGGAGCCTCACCAGTAGATATAGTGTAGAGCCATACATAGAACACCAACTGAAACTTAAAGTAAACATATTACTAGGACATAGCAGAAAATTTGACCTTGTGTCACATCCTGCTGCATGGCGGAGAGGTTGGGTATAAATCTGCAATATCATTGCATTATGCTTTCATTAAGTTTCAGTGCATGTATTTGCGAGAAGGGCTAGATCATCTGCATAGACTGCATTTACAATAGTTTCCGGGTTAGCTCAGTTGGTAGAGCGTTCGGCTAAAAGCCACACGGTTCCTAGTTCGATTCCGGTCCCCGCCAACTCAGCGTATGAGTAGCACAGGGATCTGTGCGGTAAAGTAAGGAGCTGATGGTAGGTGTGGCGCTTCACCTCAGATGCCAAAACAATCTTCTAGTGCTAGTGAAAAGGGGATAGACTCTCTCGCTGATTGGCTGATACTGAATTTAGGCCGCCCCGACGACTTACTTTTACTTACAATAGTTTCTTCAGGATATCGTCTGCTTCTTGGAGATATTTTACCCATTCAATCTGCCATTCGACAGGATGTGATACAAGGTAAAATTTTCTGCGGAGTAAAGCTGGTTCGAATTCCGAGTTTTCCTTCTCCTAGACTGGTTACTATTTAAGAGAAGATATGGATTAATGTTTTTACAAAGTATTAGCGCAATCTTAGACAGGATTTAAACTCTGGTACACGATTCCATTTCCTGTGAGACCTGTCGGCTGGCGCTTTAAAATACACCAACTGTACCTCTACAGAGGCGTAAAACCCTAAATGAGGCCACCTGCTGCCGTGGGTGGCCACCAGTGTGTTTATGGCTGGAACCCTAGTGGCTGAGCCGTCCATGACATGCAACACTCCACTTTGTCCCTTAGTTAGGCTAGATGGAAGGAAAGAGAGCCCCTTCGACTAATAGGCTGGTCACGTCAAGCCATAGCACTTATATAACTGTCCCAACCGTATTGCCTTTATAGCAAGCCCCAACCCTTTTATCATATATATATTTACCAACCCCTCCGCACGAGCAGGATGCGACACAAGGTCAAATTCTTAAGCGGAGTTTACCAGGTTTGAATTCAGAGTTTTCCTTCTCATAAACTGGTTACTTGCCATGGTTAAAGAGTCCAGTCTGTCCCTGCTATTTACCCATAGCTGGAGGGAGAATTGGATTCATACCTTTCACAAGGGTATTAGCGCTATGTGAAATGCCAAACAGCTTCGTCCAGAATTGAACTCGCGTTGAGGAATCCATTTCCTACGACTTTAACCATTAGACCACGCGTCTCCATACCCTTTTATCATATATGAGCTAGAAAGCGGTGTCTGAAGGCCTTAATGTTCTGGGTATGACGTTAAACTCTATCTGATGAGGAAGTTCCAGTTCTGGTGCTCTGGGTAATGTGGAGTACCCGTTTCTTCACCATTACTCCCAGGTCCACTCTAACACAGAAGGTAGTACTTGTTAGGGTCCATCTATAGGTTAAATAGAAAAATATGTTTAAAAATGTGTTTTAAAAATTAAGTTTAGAACGAAAACTGAGTACCTAGCAAGAATGAATAAAACGAAACATCTTCGGCATAAAATAACCCAACAAGAGTTGACATGCCGTAAAAACCGACCAACCAACCAGCCAATCAACCATTTTCAACGACGATAACCGTTACGACACGCGCGTTATAAGCAACGTGAATAAACTGCATAACCTCGAGGAGTATGACAAGGCATAATGAAAAGTTCATAATATATGACTCATAAATATTCTTACACGGAATATTGGGGGGGGGTCGAGGTCAAGGACAGAAGTTTACATCGTAAGAGGCTATCGGTCGTGTCACTGAGTGCAGTGACCGTGAGTTTGAATGCTATGAGTGACCCGAGGATGACCTCCCCAGAGGTTATGGAAAAAAGGTGGCGCTTGCAAAGGGGAAATCGATTGTAGGCTTCTCGCGAAAGAAGCGCAGCGTCACGTGACAGAGATAAAGAAGAAACAGGCGTTTGCAAAAGTAAACTGTTATAAGATTGGTTGATGCAGATCACGTGATGGAAAAGGGACCAATCAGAGAGAATACAAAAGCACACTGAGTATTTATTTCTTTTTTTTATGCCCCCCTTGGGCATGTGGGGGTTAAAATGAAATTCAAATAAAATTCAATTAAAAAAAAAACAAAAAAAACTCCCATGAGCCTTCCCACCGGAAGAATCCTCTGAGCATGTGCGGGGAAAAAAGGATCCACTTACGACCCCCAAGAGAATCTCTCGACTATTCTGACTTAAGCCTAAACTGTGTCTAGACACTACTACTGGCCAGGGAGATATTTCCTCTGCCACGTGGTGGCTATGACCAGTGAATAAAGCCTAAATCATAAAAATCAACCTTTTGTACTTGTCTCTTCCTTTTCTTTCTTTGAATACTTTCCTTTTCAGTGCGATCACCAAATAAGATGGGGTTAAAAACAAACCCTAAAAAGACGCACCAGGAATAACAAGCTACCTTTTAAACCTAAAACACAGAACCTCTTGTAACCCCATTGCATCTCCTCGCCCAGTCGGCTGGAGGACCGACTACACCCATGTAGAGAGGTAATTCATCCTGAAAGAGGAAATTATTCACTCTGAATGAAGAATGCCGGACAGAGAAGGCTGCTACGGAGAAAGGTTTACTATTGAAAATCCCGCATGGATATCTAGATTCGCTAGCATTTTCAGGTGCATTCTGGGAACTGCGAATAACCCTATTTTTGCCGGGTATTAACGGGTACTTCAGCTAGTATCTCTAATAAACTGAAGCTTTCGGTGCTAGTACGTTCACAGTTCAGTATGTTACGTAATGTTTTTTTTGTCCCTTCAACTCTTCCATGGCAACTCGTCTCGATTAACAACGATTAAAAGTGTTTATAATTCTCCCGAAAATATTCAACCCCAGCAATTCTCTGATAGAATTTCAACAAAATACTTTCCAGATAAATTCTTTCTTCAAAATTTTTTTTCAAAACATTTCTTTACTTCTTTGATCACAACTTATTTTTACTAAGACTGATGCTTTTTCGAACCTTAATTATCCAAGGCCCTCTAATAATGTTACAAGTAAACAAGGATCTGAATTTGTAAATGTATTTTAGAACTAGGTGATTCACGCGGGTTAGCTCAGTCGGTAGAGCGTTCGGCTAGAAACCATAAGGTTCCTAGTTCGATACTGGCCTTCGACAACTCGGTGTATGAGTAGCACAGGGATCTGTACGGTAAAGTAAGGAGCTGATGGTAGGTGTGGCACCCACCACAGACGCAAAAACAATCTCCTTGGTCTAGCGCTAGTGAAAAGGGGATAGACTCCCTCGCTGATTGACTGATACCGACATTAGGCCACTCCGTCGACTTTACTTTTTACTTTATTTTAGAACTAGGCGATTCACACGGGGAAAGCGACAAAAGCGATTCCCCACGAAGGTCAAGGTTACATCTATATATTAGTACTCTTGTTCCTTAATCTTCCGACCGTTATCATCCCGCTTCACCCTCTGGTTAAAAATGAAACCGTCCAAGTCGCCCAAGATTAAATGCAAAAAAGGAAAAGAGAAGAACATTCTACACAGAAAAATATAATAAGAAATAAATATAGTAGGGAAAGATAGAGATAGGGGGTGAGCGGGCGGAAGAGATAACGCTAATATCTTTTAGTCGAACATAATGAAAAGAGAAAAGAAGGAAAGAAAGAAAAAATAAGTGTGTGTGTATGTGGTGAGAGAGAGAGAGAGAGAGAGAGAGAGAGAAGAGAGAGAGAGAGAGAGAGAGAGAGAGAGAGAGAGAGAGAAGAATGAAGATTATTATATTTTTTACATATTGAACTATTTAGCAATAGCTTTTATGTAAACATATCAAACGTTGTATAATTAAATTCTCACACTTGTGGTATATCCATAGGTTCTGCTAGTATATTC
>CM042165.1:44771168-44781168 GCA_023376005.1 Doryteuthis pealeii | reverse complement strand
AGAGCACGCAGATGCGATAACGCTAATCTGTTCCAATCGAACATAATGAAAATGAAGAAGAAAGAAAGAAAAAAAAAAAGAGTGAGTGATAGTTAAATCAAGATTATTATAAGTAAGTAAAGTCATCGGTGTCAGCCAGACAGCGAGGGTGTCTATTCCCTCTTCACTAGCGCTAGACCAAGGAGATTGTTTTTGCGTCTAAAGTGGGGCACTACACCTACCACCCGCTCCTTACTCAACCGCACAGATCCCTGTACTACTCGCACGCTGATTTGGCGAGGGCCGGTATTGAACCAGGAACCTTGTAGTTCCTAGTCGGACTCTCTACCGACTGAGCTAAACTGAATTAAATTATTATACTGTGGTATTAGACCTGTTCAAAAATCAACTTTTTCCAAGTAAACATTCAAGAAAAAAAGACACATCATATTCTGAAAAATATCAAAATTTCATAAATATTACAATCTTGACATCACAAAATGTGTGACAAAGACCCTAAAAATTATTTTCAAGAAGCAGAAAAGTCTATTGTCCATGTCAGAAGGACACTTCACAGTCATATGTTCAGAGTTTGCTTCTTGAAGCTATCAAATCGCTCATGGTTGTATTCCACAGCTTGAAGAAGATACTCTCTTTGCTGAGAATCTGTGGTAATGATGTTTGTAATATTTAGGAAATTTTGATATTTTTCAGAATATGATGTGTCTTTTTTTCTTGAATGTTTACTTGGATTATTTTTACAGAAAGAGTATTACAAATGCTTCAATACCCAGTTTGTTGTTCTATCCCAATTATAACAAAAGTTACAGGTGAAAAACTCTCTGGCAGAAGGCAAAATTTGGCACTTTTCTACTATCGCGGGCTTAATATCTTGAGGTCCAATGAGGCAAAGGTTCCTGACATTTTACCTCAAAATGGTTGTGATTTTCGGCTTTTCCAGGTCAAAAAGCATGGGAAACCGAGCAGGAGGGTATGAAAAAAGGAAAAAGTTGATTTTTGAACAGGTCTACTGTGGTATATCCACAGGTCCTGCTAGTTATATTTATTTTCTTATCTTCTATTTTTTATTTTTCATTTTTAAAAGAAAAGAAGCTTAAATTTTCTGTCCAGCACATCAACCTATTTATAAAAGAAAAAGTGTATCTCCCTTTCCCTCTTCCTTCCCATGAAAAGAATTCGACGAATCCTAAATCAAAATTGAATGAGACCAAAAATTAAACCAAATGACCAGGACTGTGGTATATCCACAGGTCCTGCTAGTTTGTAAATTAATGTTTATGTTTTTACGTGTTTCTTCGTCTAAGCCATTCAAATCACTGATAACATAATGTCATGGGATATTGAACAGCACTCCATGACTATTTTTTCTTCTTCCATCTCTTTTTTCGTTTCGCTCTTTCTTTCTTTCTTTCTTTCTTTCTAGCACACTTCATCGACCCAAACAATCATCTGTCCTGCTCTCCTTCCGGAGAAGCGATCTCTTCATTTTCTTGTCTCTCTTCTTTTCCGTCTCTCTTCATGTTTCTTTCTTTCTTTCTTTCTTTCTTTTTTTTTTCTTTCTTTCTTTTTCTTTCTTTTTTTTTTCTTTTCTTTCTTTCTTTCTTTCTTTCTTTCTTTCTTGCAGTCTTCATTGACCCAAACACACAATCATCTGCCCTGCTCTCCTTCCGGAGAAGCGATCTCTTCATCTTCTTGTCTCTCTTCTTTTCCGTCTCTCTTCATGTTTTCTTTCTTTCTTTCTTTCTTTCTTTCTTTCTTTCTTTCTTTCTTGCAGTCTCCATCAACCCAAGCACACAATCATCAGTCCTGCTCTCCTTCCGGAGAAGCGATCTCTTCATCTTCTTGTCCCTAAATACCATAGTTCATCCATCCTTGCCAGCCCATCATTGTTAATACAATTCATCCACGCTTTTCTCCTCTCCCTCTCTCTCTCTCTGTCGTCACGTGACTGCCATACTTACAACGTCTATCTTTTCCGTCTCGCCACGTCCATACTTCCGAATGAATCTCGATTTTCACCGGCGTTTCATCCAAACACGAACGGGGATTTGTAGAGGCGATCCTCTCTCTCTCTCTCTCTCTCTCTCTATTTCTTTCTTTCTCTCTCTCTGGCTCGTGCTCTTTCTCTATCTTGCACACTCTCTCCATTCACTTTCTCTCTGTATCTCTCATTCTCTTTCTACTACATCTCTCTCTTTCACTCTCTTTCTCCACTCACTCTGTATCTCTCATTCTCTTCCTAATTTTCCTTGATTATATCTCTCTCATTCTCTCTCTTTCTCTCTTTCTTACTCTCTCTCTCACGCACACACACACACACACACACTCTCTCTCTCTCTCTTTACCACTTTAACTTTCACTTTCGCTTTCGTCTTCAGAATATTTTTTGCAATACTCTCTCTCTCTCTCTCGAGCACACACACACACACTCTCTCTCTCTCTCTCTCTCGAGCACGCCCGTAAAGTATACTCGATCGGTCAGTCGGTCGGTCGGTCGGTCGTAGCTATTGGCTTTATCGAATGGTCATATCTCGGTAATGCCCGTCATTGCATTGTCCGAGATGGCTAAGGCAGGAAAGAACTATAAAAAAAATAAAAAAATAAATAGCAACAAGCAAACAAACAAAGACAAAAAAACTCAGGCCTCACCGATTAGGTGACTCGGTCCTCTTCAGTCAGAAAAGCCGGCGAGGCAGGTTGGGAGGTGTATGTGGGTAACCTGCTGGACAGTCACATCGTTGGTTGGTTGGTTGGTTGGTTGATTGGCTGGATTTATGACATATCAATAAATTGGGTCATTTTATGTTGAAAACGTTTTGTTTTATTCCTTTTTATATAGGAAATCAATTTATTTTAAACACTTTATTTAGAACTCATTTTGTTCTATTGAACCCATAGATGAGACCCTAACAGGTACTACCACTCTGGGTCAGAATGGACCTAGAAGTGAATGTGATGTAGGGGTACTCCACATTCCAGAGCTCTAGATCTGGAACTTCCAGAGCTTTAGATCTGGAACTTCGCCATCAGAGTTTAACGTTATACCCAGGACTATAAGAGCCTCAGCCACCACCTTCTAGCACATACATGGTAAAAAGGGTTGGGGCTTGCCATATGGGCAATAGGGTTGGGGCAATCATACATAGGTACTAGGGCTTGACATGACTAGCCGATTGATCGGAAGGGGCCTTTAGTGTATTTTAGTGTATACATTTTAAACTATTTTTTTCTGTCAATTTTGCTCAAATATATCATAAACATAGCCGTAAACACAGCTTAAGATTACGTAAAATCCATATTTTACAAAATAAATTTACCCCCACCCCCTGATTGAAAAAAATTAAGAAAAATCAGGGCATTATCTGATTTTAATGAAATATTCTGTGTTGATTTATCAATGAATATATAAATGTATCAATTATTTTATTTGAAAACTTTCTGATTTAATTATGTATTTCTGCTATGGTAAAATAATAGATAAAATTATTTAAAATATAAAACGCCTAATTTTAAGTTTCAAATTTCATATTTTTGGATTCTAAAAACAAATATTTATCTAATAACTACTTTAGTTTATTATCGTTATCTAATCATTTTTGTAGAAAAATTCTATTGAAAATTTAGCCCCTTTTTAAACAGAACAAATATTGATGTATAATTTTTTCTCTTATAAGATAATAGCCAATTAAATAATTATCGAAAAGAGTAAAAAAGGATCTCCAAAAATGTGAGTTTTTATCTTATTTTACATTTGATTTTCCGATTTTCGGTACTTATTTTCTACCAGGATAGCTACCTTAAATATTTTTCTTCTATTCACACCTTCTGTCTTTTTATTTATATTGTAATTAGTTTCAAATTTATATAACCCAACCGAAATGTTGCGCCACCCAAATAAAAGGAGGTTAAAGTTAAGGGACCTGAAAATATCAGTTTTGAAATAAAATAACTGATGCATTATAAAATTCATTCATTGATAAAATCGGACAATTCAACATATACGATTTAGTGCAGTGAAAAAGGCACTACGTAACAAAAGCGGCAGAGCTAAATTGGTTGATGCAATTACAGTTCTTTGGGAACTTATTATAGGGTGATGGTTATAGCGTTGTACTGAAATTTAAAGTCACCAAGGAGACTGCCTATATTGATTTTTGGTATTTTTTCAATCGGGTTGTGGGTGGGGTTAGACTTATTTTGTAAAATACGGATTTTACGTCAACTTTGTCAGTGCCCTAATATATATATAATATATATATATATATGTATATATTATATATATATATAATAATATATAATAACTAACCGACATTATTTGCGGTCCAAAATGTGACATTGAGTAAAGATCTTCAACAAACACCATGGGATCTTGCTCAACGGCCTGATGATTGCCCCTTGGCATGAAACCTGGTTCGCTGTTTATAATGAACATTGATCTGTGAAAACTCTGTAAAATATATATATATTATATATATATATATTATATATATATATATATATATATATATATTCTCTGTGTATAATTATACATGCACCTTAACCTACCCAATATATTCATCTGTAAAATAATATAAACTCTACAACATATATACATAAATTTTCACACGCCTCTGAATATACGCCTATTTACACACACACACACACACACATACACACACACACACACACACACAATATTATATATATATATATAATATTATCTCATACGGAACGTGAACTCTACAACAAACTATTGGTAGAGAATAGGACCAACCTAGAATCACCTAGTACCAGGAAATTTAGTACCCCAACAAAGAATATATATATATATATATATATATATAATATATATATATATATATACCAACGCCTCCGCACGAGCAGTGTGTGACACAAGGTCAATCTCTTAAGCAGGGTTCAACAGATTCAAATTCAGAGTTTTCCTTCTCCTAGACTGGTTACTTAGTCAAGGTTAAATATCCCAGTCTGCCCTGCTATTTACTCATATCTGGAGGGAGAATAGTCAATAGAAGTCGTATTATCAGCGTGACAATGATGATGATGATAGAAAGTATATACATATTTACCAACCTCTCCGCACGAGTAGGATGTGACACAAGGTCAATTCTTAAAGCCGGAGTTTAACTACGGATTTTTTTGTGTTCTATAGTGGTTGCGTAACCGAGGTTAAAGAACCCACTCGGCCCACTATTTACTCATAGGGGAAGGAAGAATAGTTATAATTCATACTTTTTTCCAAGGGTATTAGTGCTATGTGAAAATGCATACAGTCTCGTCCAGAGTCGACCAGTCCGCTCGCTTATACGTCCGTTATTATAGTAATAAGAACATAATACAAATCGCAGTATGTAGAGACTTTAAACGGTAGACAAATTTGATGTGTCTGTATGTTTACAATTAATCTGTTCTCTTATTCCTTCTAATTTTCTTCTTGCACACAGTTGTATGATAGCAACTATTCCTATCTAATACAAATACCCTGCACACAGTTGAATGGCTTCAAATACTCCTATCTAATACTAATTATTTATACAATTTTATGGTTTCTGATAACTACTTCCCATTGATGATAATAATAATTTTTTTGTGCCGATTTATATGGTTTCAAGTAAACTAATAATAATGCTTCGTCAGTATCAAGGCTTGCCAAAAGCATGGATACTTTAACTCTTTCTCTCACTACCCGTCCTATATATATATATATATATATATATAATATATATATATACTTAGTGTGGTATCAAGTTTCTTGGTACAAGGTGATTCTAGGCTGGTCCTATTCTCTACCAGTATTTTGTGGTAGAGTTCAGGTTCCGTATGAGAGCTCAATGTTTAATTATTGTAAACAGAGCAAAAGTTATTTGTGAATAAAAAGCCTTAAATACCATGGGTATCGTGGTTATGGACCATTCCCACTCGTGGGTATCTAGGGCCCACGAGCTTCTTCAGACCAGGCGTATATCTTTTAAAAGGTATATGTGGTCTGAAGAAGCTCGTGGGCCCTAGATACCCACGATGGAAATGGTCCATAACACGATACCCATGGTATTTAAGGCCTTTTTATTCACAAATCACAAAATATATATATATATATATATATATATATATATATTAATATAATATATACCAACTCCTCCACGTGAGTAGGATTGTCAAATGGGGAATTTATAAGCGGAGCAAAACAGGTTTGAATTCGGAGTTTTCCTTTTCCTAGACTGGTTGCCTAAGGAACCAGTCTGTCCATACTACTTACCTATAGCCGGAGGGAAAGCAGTTTGGATTTCATACCTTTTCCCAATAGTATAAGCCGCTATGTGAAATGTAAAAGCCTCGCCCAGGATTTGAACCTGGTCAACGAGTCCATTTCCTACGACTCTAACCATTACACCACGCGCCAACCCTATAAGCTATCGCTCTTGTTCAGTCCACTAGACGGCAGCCAGTGCTCGCGGCAGGGTCGGTTAATACTGGTGTTCCATGTGCAAGAGAACGTTACATATGAAATTCGTCCTTTAATTACTGTCTTATTCACCTTACTTGGATGGTTCGTGAGGTGGGAGGCATGTGGCCGTACAGCAGCTTGTTTATAAGGTGATTGCTTCCAGGGTTTGTTCAAGACAGCCAGCACAATACTAGTGCAATTAAGCGACACCAGATATGATGATTTACCTTTTTGCATTAATCTTGGACGATTTGGGCGCGTCTATTTTTAAACAGAGAGTGTTGCAGGATGATAATCGACGGAAGATTTAGGAACAGATGTATTATTATATAGTTGTATTTGAACTTTTAATAGCAGCGTTGAATAATGGACCATATTACCTTTAGGCAAACCCCTTTTTGATCTCGAAAGAAGGACATGTTTCTTCATTTACACCGTCAATATCCGGTTTTTGTTAGGGATTAGGGTTAGGCATTAGGGTAGGTGTTCAGTTTTAATAATTAAAAAAATATCTAAAAATCGTCCTGTTAAAAACAACCGGATATTGACGGTGTAAATGAAAAACATGACCTTTCTTAATCAGATCAAAAAGGGGTGCCTAAAAGTCATATGGTTCGAATAAAATATATCTGACCATGTTTAGTTTCTGTTAGTCATTAGCACCGTTCATCGGACAATGTTAAAACTTGTCTCTGCAAAATGATACAATTCAATACTGATTTTGTCAGATGACACCACGACGCGCACAGTAAGGAACCACTTTTACCAGCATAAATCAATGGCGCCACCTGGTGTACACTTGTTTAACTTACTGAGACATCCTTTTCCTGAACAACGCCAGATTCCCCCTGCCAGTAAAGAATGATAGTGAAAGTGGAATTGAAAGTAAAAGTTAAAAAAGAAACAAAAAAAGTCAATTTTAAAAAAAGAAAAAATTCTTCTGTACATGATTTGTCTGTGCCTGTCAGCGTCCATTTTGTCACATGGTTGTTTTATCTGCGGACTCTTCTTCAACGCCGCTTGGTGTCGTGTTGTGATTGGTAGACGCCAGACAAAACCGGAAATCGAGCCAAGGTTCAAATGTTTATCCTCCCATTGGCTGATGTTGTTGAGCGTGTTTGTAATTGAGGAAGAAAATTGAAAAGTGAACAAAGACAACGAAAGACAGAAACGAATTAAAGAAGTGAGGCTGATAAAAATAATAAATAAAAAGACGGAAAATGAAGAATCGAAAAGGCGTGCAAAAAACTGAAAAGAACAAGAAGGAAGAAAAAGGAAATAAAAATGAATGAAAATAAATAGAAGAAAAAAAGGATGAAAATAAATAAAGAGAAAATACTCCCCCTTCACTACAAAGAAGAAAATATGAAAAAAAAAAGAAAAAAAAAAAGAAGAAATGCTCGAAGGAGAAAAAAGCTAAAAAGAAAAGAAAATAAAAAAAATTAAAAAAGGAAATGATAAAAATCATAAAAATAAAAAGAACGGAAAATGAAAGAGACGAAAAGGCGTACAAAACTGAAAAGGACAAAGAAATGAAGAAGAATGAAAAGGAAATAAATGATGAAAATAAATAGAAGAAAAATGGGATGAAAATAAATATAAGAAGGAAAATACTCCGTTACTAAAAAAGAGAAGAAAAACATAGAAGAAAAAAACAAAAAAAAACAAATAGCTCGAACGAGTAAAAGCTAAAAATAATAAAATAAAAATGAAAAAGAAAATGATAAAAATAAAATAAAATACAAGTAAAGATAAAAAAATAAAATGAAATAAAACAAATACAAAAAAAATAGAAGAAAAAACAACAAAAACAAAAAAATCCAAAGAAAACTAAAAAAATAAGAAATAAAAGAAAAACAAAAGAAAAATTCAACAAAATGATATAATGAACCGGACCTCCAACTCCCGAAAAAAACCGTAAATATATATATTATATATCATATATATATAATACATTATATATATATATTAATATGAGGGTAAGTAAACAAACAATGTGTTTTATTTTTAAAAAATATATGGCTTTAAGCCAACAATTTTTGGAGGATATGTGGCTTAATTGAAGTCTTAACGTAATTTTTGAATTAATTAGTTGATAATAAGAATTTAGGCGGACATATATGTTTCAAATTCAGGGTTGGCATTTTTCCTCGATTTGTTTTGCCTTACATTTGAAAGTATAGCCCCCGCCCTAAATTCAATTATTTAACTAATTAATTTACAAAATTAGGTTGACTTCAATTAAGCACATATCCTCAAAAAACAATATATATATATATATATATAATATATATATATATATAATATATATTATTTACGGTTTTTGTTTTCGGGAGTTGGGGAGGTTCCGGGTTCATGATATCATTTTGTTGAAATTTTTCTTTGTTTTTTCTTTTATTCTTATTTTTTTAGTTTCCCTTTGGATTTTTTTGTTTTTGTTGTTTTTTCTTCATTTTTTTTTGTTTTATTTTTGGTTTATTTCAAATTTTATTTAATTTTTATCTTTATTGTTATTTTATTTTATTTGTTATTCATTTCTTTTTTCATTTTTTATTTATTTTTTATTTTTAAGCTTTTACATCGTTCGAGCATTCTATTTTTTATTTTTTTTTTTTCTTGTATGTTTTCTTTTCTTTTGCGAGGGGAGTATTTCCTTCTTATTTTTTTTCTCTTTTCTTCTTTTTTATCATGTTTTTTCCTTTTTCATTCTTCCTTCCTATTTCTTGTCCTTTTCAGTTTTTTGTAACGCCTTTTTCGTCTCTTCATTTTCCGTCTTTTTATTTTTATGATTTTATCAATTTCCTTTTTTATATTTTTTATTTTCTTTTTCTTTTTAGCTTTTTTCTCCTCGAGCATTTTCCTTTTTTTTTTCTTTTTTTTTTTCAATTTTTCCTTTCTTTGTAGTGAAGGGGGTATTCCCTCTCTTTATTTATTTTCACCTTTTTTTTTCTTCTATTATTTTCATTCATTTTTATTTCCTTTTTCTTCCTTCTTGTTTTTTTCCAGTTTTTTGCACGCCTTTTCGTTCTTCATTTTCCGTCTTTTTATTATTATTTTTTTCAGCCTACTTCCTTTATCGTTTTCTGTCTTCGTTGTCTTGTTCACTTCAAATTTCTCCTCTACACGCTCAACAACATCAGCCAATGGGAGATAACTTTGAACCTTGGCTCGGTTTCCGGTTTTGTCTGGCGTCTACTCAATCACAACACGACACCAAGCGGCGTTGAAAAGAGAGTCCGCGGTAAAACACCAATGTGACAAAATGGACGGCTGACAGGCACAGACAAATCAATGTACAGAAAGAATTTTTCTTTTTTTAATGTTTTGACTTTTTTGTTTCTTTTTAACTTTTACTTTCAATTTCACTTTCACTATCATTCTTTTACTGGCTAGGGGGAATCTGGCGTTGTTCAGTGAAAAGGATGGTCTTCCATGTAGTTGAACAAGTTGTACACACCAGGTGGCGCCATTGATTTATGCTGGTAAGAAGTGGTTTCCTTACTGTGGCGCGTCGTGGTGGTCATCTGAACAAAATCCATAATTAATTGTATCATTTTG
>CM042165.1:44768624-44771068 GCA_023376005.1 Doryteuthis pealeii | reverse complement strand
GTCTTTCAGGATCCCATTATATAATGCTTAACTTCGGACCAATGGAAAATTCAATTAGAATAAGCATTTCGGTGAGCCCAAGAAGAAGGAAGAAGAAAAGAAGGAAGAAGAAGAAAAGAAAACAGAGAGGAAAGAAGAAAAAGAAGGAGAAGAAGAAAGAAGAAAGAAGAAGAAGAAGAAGATAAAGAAGAAGAAGAAAGAAGAGGAGAAGAAGAAGAAGAAAGAAGGAAGAAGAAGAAGAAGAAGAAAAGAGAAGAAGAAGAAGGGAAGAAGGAAAGAAAAGAAGAAGAAGAAGAAGAAGAAGAGGAAGAAGAAGAGAACGAGGGAAGAGGGAAGAAGAAGAAGAAAGAAGAAGAAAAGAGGGAAGAAGAAAGAAGAAGAAGAGACTAAGGAAAAGAAGAAGAAGAAAGAAGAAGAAGAAGAAGAAAGAGGAAGAAGAAGAAGAAGAAGAAAAAGAAGAAGAAGAAAGAGAAGAAGAAAAGAAGAAGAAGAGGGAAGGAGAAAAGAAGAAGAAAGAAGAAAGGAGAAAGAGAATAGAAGAAGAAGAAAGAGGGAAGAAGAAGAAAGAAGAAAGAAGAAAATGAACGTTTCGTCCATTGTTTCGTTTCCATCTTGGTAAATACAGATTCATCTTTTCACATTTTCGGTTCATTTCACTTGAAAATAACAGAAAGAGAATTTCTTACATTGCCCTTTGATATTGCTCTGATCATGTCGCGCGATTTGCACGGATATCCATGACAATCTCTCGCCAGCCTTTCCTATCATTCATCGACTCTGGGAGCTTCTCTGCGCAGCAACCAGTATCCCTACATAGTTGGTCAATGTAGGTCCTGGCTGGGCGGCCCACATTAGCGTGCCCATGTACTGGCTTCCACAGTAGTACGTCGCTTACGAGCTCGTCCTTGCTTCTCCAGCAGTGTCCTGCATGTATAGTCCGTCTTACTTGTATGGTTTGTGAGATGGGGGTGGGCAGGTGGCCATACAGTTGCTTTTTTGTGCTACTTCCACGACTTATTCAGGACCGCTCGCAGCATTCTCGTACAGCTCCCATCTAGCTTATTCTCAAGGCGCTTCGTTAGAGTCCAGGTGGTACAGCCATACAGCAGTACCGACACAACCACAGCCTGGAAGAATCGTCTCTATTCTTAATTTTTGAATTAGTTGGGTTTTACGGCATATACACCTATTGGGTTTATTTATGCCGAAGATGTTTTGTTTTACTCATTCTTGATGGTACTAATTTTACTTTTTTAAACTCTTTTTTAAAAACAGATTTTCTTTAATATTTTTTTATTCAACCCATAGATGGGACCCTTACCGGTACTACCACTCCCGGTCAGAGGGGATCTGCGAGTAATGGTGATGAAGGGGTACTCCAAATTACCCAGAGGTTCAGAAGTGGAACCTTACCATCAGATAGAGTTTAATGTCATACCCAGGACAATAAGACCCTCAGTCACCGCCTTCTAGCATATGTATGATAGAAAAGATTGGCGCTTGCCATCACGGTAGTAGACTTGGAACAATCATATAGGAAGTAGGGCTTGCCGTGACCAGCCGATTGATCGCAGGGGGCCACTCTGACTGCCCGTCTAGTCTAAGTAAGGGTCTAAGTGGAGTGTTGCATGTCATGGACTGCTCAGCTACCAGGATTCCATCCTTAAGCATCACTGGTCAGCACCCACGGCCAATAAGTGGCCCTATTAAGTATTGGGGCTAACCCCTCTGTAGAGGTACAGGCGGTGTATTTTAAAGCCCCAGCCGACAGGGCTGTTGTCTGGGTAAACACAGCGTCAATACTGAGGCCTCTTATCGACCAACTGACAAAATAAGCATTTTTTCACTACTTTTCTTTTGTTTTAATGAAGAACGTTGTTAATTAAAAACTGGACACATCTCAAAAAACATTGTCAACGAATTTAAACTGAGTCTATTTAAATAGACTAATTTCTTATTGGTATCAGCTTATTTGCAGTATTGTATCTATTTGATTTGCAATCAATATCAACAGCGCTTAGAATACGCTGACCTTTTTTCCCTCCAGAGAGGTAAGATGAAAATGAAAGGGTTAGTTTTTCAATGTCCATAGTAAACTCAACTCTTCGGTGCTAGTTAGGAGAAAATTAAGTAGACAAGGATATAATTTATAAGATACAACAGTTCTGGGGCGAAGAGAATCCATGAGGGAGAAACGGTTTTCTTTTCTGAAAGTCGGGATCACATATATTCAAGAACAGAATCAGAGTATCTGTGGCTCAGAGCAGTGGTTTTTAGACTCCTGAGTCGGGATGGTGACCCTTTCCCTACCAACTATAGTTGATCACAATTTGGTAGGAATTCTCAATTGGACAGAATGGAATAGGAAACTGAACAAATGTTCGTCTGCTGCCAATATTTCAATAGTGAGAGGCCAACGACCAACTCCATGTTGCGAAATGTGA
>CM042165.1:44733624-44766124 GCA_023376005.1 Doryteuthis pealeii | reverse complement strand
GGATGGCCATTACAAGTGGAAGTGCATCAGAATTTTCATAATGCAGCTTTTCTCCAAGAGAATGGTCAACTTAATAGTCCGTCCAAGTGTGTACTTATCTATCTATTTATCTATCTATGGTTTTCTGTTGTAGCTCACTAACCACTACAACACTAGCGAGATACCTAACTCTTTGAGGTTGTAAAGGAGCTGTTAGTTTAGCTGAGAACTAAGAACCGTTCGTATGTATGTACGTCTATCTATCTATCTATCTCATTCTGTTCATATCTATCAATCTTTTCATATATATATATGTATGTGTGTATCTCTCTCTCTCTCTCTCTCTCTCTCTCTCTATATATATAATATATATATATATATATATATATATATATATATGAGAAGTAAACAAACAAACAATATGGTTGTGAATGTTCCTTTGTCACCTAATAAATAGATATGTAAAACCTTTATATATTTATCTTATTATATTATATAACAGCTCTATTTTATATTGAGCACACTACCAATAATACTGCCTTTGGTACACCGTACTCATGTTCCTTAATCTTCTGACCGTTATCATCTAGCAACATCCAGTGGTTAAAAATGTGACTGTCTAATTCGTCCAAGACGAAATGCAAAAATGTAAATCCTGATTATCTGGCATTGCTTATCCGCATAATTCTTATTTTCTATGAGTGTTGTTACCTCAGCTAGATAATAACCATTCCGTTTAAATTTTATGAGAAAGAGAGGGGATAAAAAGGACATGTTACATAGAAAATATATAAGAAAGAAAGAAAGAAAGAAAGAGGGTTGGGGGATAGATAGATAGATAGATAGATAGAGAGATAGAGATAGATAGATAGATAGATAGAGAGAGAGAGAGAGAGAGAGAGAGAGAGATAGAGAGAGAGAGAGAGAGAGGGAGAGAGAGAGAGAGAGAGAGAGAGAGAGAGTTATATCAAGATTTTTATATTTTTTACATATTGAAATATTTAGCAATAGCTCTTAAGTAAACATATCAAACTTGGAATAATTAAATTATCATATCGACAGAACACGCAGATGCGATAACGCTAATCTGTTCCAATCGAACATAATGAAAATATGAGAAGAAAGAAAGAAGAAAAAAAAAGAGTGAGTGATAGTTAAATCAAGATTATTATAAGTAAGTAAAGTCATCGGTGTCAGCCAGACAGTGAGGGTGTCTATTCCCTCTTCACTAGCGCTAGACCAAGGAGATTGTTTTTGCGTCTAAAGTGGGGCACTACACCTACCACCCGCTCCTTACTCAACCACACAGATCCCTGTACTACTCATACGCTGATTTGGCGAGGGCCGGTATTGAACCAGGAACCTTGTAGTTCCTAGTCGGACTCTCTACCGACTGAGCTAAACTGAATTAAATTATTATACTGTGGTATTAGACCTGTTCAAAAATCAACTTTTTCCAAGTAAACATTCAAGAAAAAAAGACACATCATATTCTGAAAAATATCAAAATTTCATAAATATTACAATCTTGACATCAGAAAATGTGTGACAAAGACCCTAAAAATTATTTTCAAGAAGCAGAAAAGTCTATTGTCCATGTCAGAAGGACACTTCACAGTCATATGTTCAGAGTTTGCTTCTTGAAGCTATCAAATCGCTCATGGTTGTATTCCACAGCTTGAAGAAGATTCTCTCTTTGCTGAGAATCTGTGGTAATGATGTTTGTAATATTTATGAAATTTTGATATTTTTCAGAATATGATGTGTCTTTTTTTCTTGAATGTTTACTTGGATTATTTTTACAGAAAGAGTATTACAAATGCTTCAATTTGATACCCAGTTTGTTGTTCTATCCCAATTGTAACAAAAGTTACAGGTGAAAAACTGTCTGGCAGAAGGCAAAATTTGGCACTTTTCTACTATCGCGGGCTTAATATCTTGAGGTCCAATGAGGCAAAGGTTCCTGACATTTTACCTCAAAATGGTTGTGATTTTCGGCTTTTCCAGGTCAAAAAGCATGGGAAACCGAGCAGGAGGGTATGAAAAAAGGAAAAAGTTGATTTTTGAACAGGTCTACTGTGGTATATCCACAGGTCCTGCTAGTTATATTTATTTTCTTATCTTCTATTTTTTATTTTTCATTTTTAAAAGAAAAAAAGCTTAAATTTTCTGTCCAGCACATCAACCTATTTATAAAAGAAAAATTGTATCTCCCTTTCCCTCTTCCTTCACAAGAAAAGAATTCGACGAATCCTAAATCAAAATTGAATGAGACCAAAAATTAAACCAAATGACCAGGACTGTGGTATATCCACAGGTCCTGCTAGTTTGTAAATTAATGTTTATGTTTTTGCGTGTTTCTTCGTCTAAGCCATTCAAATCACTGATAACATAATGTCATGGGATATTGAACAGCACTCCATGACTATTTTTTCTTCTTCCATCTCTTTTTTCGTTTCGCTCTTTCTTTCTTCCTTTCTTTCTTTCTTTCTTTCTTTCTTTCTTTCTTTCTAGCACACTTCATCGACCCAAACAATCATCTGTCCTGCTCTCCTTCCGGAGAAGCGATCTCTTCATTTTCTTGTCTCTCTTCTTTTCCGTCTCTCTTCATGTTTCTTTCTTTCTTTCTTTCTTTTCTTTCTTTCTTTCTTTCTTTTTTTCTTCTTTCTTTCTTTCTTTCTTTCTTTCTTTCTTTCTTGCAGTCTTCATCGACCCAAACACACAATCATCTGCCCTGCTCTCCTTCCGGAGAAGCGATCTCTTCATCTTCTTGTCTCTTTTCTTTTCCGTCTCTCTTCATGTTTCTTTCTTTCTTTCTTTCTTTCTTTCTTTCTTTCTTTTAGTCTCCATCAACCCAAGCACACAATCATCAGTCCTGCTCTCCTTCCGGAGAAGCGATCTCTTCATCTTCTTGTCCCTAAATACCATAGTTCATCCATCCTTGCCAGCCCATCATTGTTAATACAATTCATCCACGCTTTTCTCCTCTCTCTCTCTCTCTCTCTCTCTCTCTCTCTCTCTCTCTCTGCCGTCACGTGACTGCCATATTTACAACGTCTATCTTTTCCGTCTCGCCACGTCCATACTTCCGAATGAATCTCGATTTTTCACCCGGCGTTTCATCCAAACACGAACTGGGATTTGTAGAGGCGATCCTCTCTCACTCTCTCCCTCTCTCTCTCTATTTCTTTCTTTCTCTCTCTCTGGCTCGTGCTCTTTCTCTATCTTGCACACTCTCTCCATTCACTTTCTCTCTGTATCTCTCATTCTCTTTCTACTATCTCTCTCTCTCTCTCTCTCTTTTCGCTCTCTTTCTCCACTCACTCTCTGTATCTCTCATTCTCTTCCTAATTTTCCTTGATTATATCTCTCTCATTCTCTCTCTTTCTCTCTTTCTTACCCTCTCTCTCTCTCTCTCTTCTCACACACACACACACACACACACACACACACACACACACACAACACACACACACACTCTCTCTCTCTCTCTCTTTACCACTTTAACTTTCACTTTCGCTTTCGTCTTCGGAATATTTTTGCAATACTCTCGATCGAGCACACACACACTCTCTCTCTCTCTCTCGAGCACGCCTGTAAAGTATACTCGATCGATCAGTCGGTCGGTCGGTCGGTCGGTCGTAGCTATTGGCTTTATCGAATGGTCATATCTCGCTAATGCCCGTCATTGCCTTGTCCGAGATGGCATACAAAAATAAATAGGAACAAGCAAACAAACAAAGATAAAAAACTCAGGCCTCACCGATTAGGTGACTCGGTCCTCTTCAGTCAAAAATGCCGGCGAGGCAGGTTGGAAGGTGTATGTGGGTAACCTGCTGGACAGTCACATCGTTGGTTGGTTGGTTGGTTGGTTGGTTGGTTGGATTTATGACATATCAATAAATTGGGTCATTTTATGTTGAAAACGTTTTGTTTTATTCCTTTTTGATAGGAAATCAATTTATTTTAAACACTTTATTTGGAACTCATTTTGTTCTATTAAACCCATAGATGGAACCCTAACAGGTACTACCACTCTGGGTCAGAGTGGACCTAGAAGTAAATGTGATGTAGGGGTACTCCACATTCCAGAGCTCTAGATCTGGAACTTCGCCATCAGATAGAGTTTAACGTTATACCCAGGACTATAAGACCCTCAGCCACCGCCTTCTAGCACATACATGGTAAAAAGGGTTGGGGCTTGCCATATGGGCAATAGGGTTGGAGCAATCATATATAGGTACTAGGGCTTGACATGACTAGCCGATTGATCGGAAGGGGCCTTTAGTGTATTTTAGTGTATACATTTTAAACTATTTTTTTCTGTCAATTTTGCTCAAATATATCGTAAACATAGCCGTAAACACTGGTTAAGATTACGTAAAATCCATATTTTACAAAATAAATTTACCCCCACCCTCTGTATGAAAAAAATTAAGAAAAATCAAGGCATTATCTGATTTTAATGAAACTTTCTGTGTTGATTTATCAATGAATATATAAATGTATCAATTATTTTATTTCAAAACTTTCTGATTTATTTAGGTATTTCTGTTATGGTAAAATAATAGATAAAATTATTTAAAATATAAAACGCCTAATTTTAAGTTTCAAATTTCATATTTTTGGATTCTAAAAACAAACATTTATCTAATAACTACTTTAGTTTATTATCGTTATCTGATAATTTTTGTAGAAAAATTATATTGAAAATTTAGCCCTTTTTTAAACAGAACAAATATTGATGTATAATCTTTTTCTTTTATAAGATAATAGCCAATTAAATAATTATCGAAAAGAGTAAAAAAAAAAAGATCTCCAAAAATGTGAGTTTTTATCTTATTTTACATTTGATTTTCCGATTTTCGGTACTTATTTTCTACCAGGATAGCTACCTTAAATATTTTTCTTCTATTCACACCTTCTGTCTTTTTATTTATATTGTAATTAGTTTCAAATTTATATAACCCAACCGAAATGTTGCGCCCCCCAAAAATAAAAGGAGGTTAAAGTTAAGGAACCTGAAAATATCAGTTTTGAAATAAAATAACTGATGCATTATAAAATTCATTCATTGATAAAATCGGACAATTCAACATATACGATTTAGTGCCGTGAAAAAGGCACTACGTAACTAAAGCGACAGAGTTAAATTGGTTGATGCAATTACAGTTCTTTGTGAACTTATTATAGGTTGATGGTTATAGCGTTGTACTGAAATTTAAAGTCACCAAGGAGACTGCCTATATTGATTTTTGGTATTTTTTTCAATCGGGGTGTGGGGTGGGGTTAGACTTATTTTGTAAAATACGGATTTTACGTCAACTTTGTCAGTGCCTAATATATATATATATATATATAGGTATATATATCTATATATATATATATATATATATATATATATATATAGGTATATATATATATAACTAACCGACGTTATTTGCGGTCCAAAATGTGACATTGAGTAAAGATCTTCAACAAACACCATGGGATCTTGCTCAACGGCCTGATGATTGCCCCTTGGCATGAAACCTGGGTCGCTGTTTATACTGAACATTGATCTGTGAAAACTCTGTAAAATATATATATATATATATATATATATATATATATATATTCTCTGTGTATAATTATACATGCACCTTAACCTACACGAATATATTCATCTGTAAAATAATATAAAACTCTACCACAAATATACATACATTTTCACACGCCTCTGAATATACGCCTATTTACACACCACACACACACACACACACACACACACACACAACATATATAATATATATATATATATATATATGTATGTATCTCATAGGGAACCTGAACTCTACAACAAACTATTGGTAGAGAATAGGACCAACCAGAATCACCTTGTACCAGGAAATTTAGTACCCCAACAAAGAATATATATATATATATATATATATATATATATATATATATATATATATATACCAACGCCTCCGCACGAGCAGTGAGTGACACAAGGTCAATCTCTTAAGCAGGGTTCAACAGATTCAAATTCAGAGTTTTCCTTCTCCTAGTTACTTAGTCACGGTTAAATATCACAGTGTGCCCTGCTATTTACTCATAGCTGGAGGGAGAATAGTCAATAGAAGTCGTATTATCAGTGTGACAATGATGATGATGATGATGATGATGGAAAGTATATACATATTTACCAACCTCTCCGCACGAGTAGGATGTGACACAAGGTCAATTTCTTAAGCGGAGTTTAACTACGGATTTTTTGTGTTCTATATTGGTTGCGTAACCGAGGTTAAAGAACCCAGTCGGCCCTACTATTTACTCATAGGGGAAGGAAGAATAGTATAATTCATACTTTTCCCAAGGGTATTAGTGCTATGTGAAAATGCATACAGTCTCGTCCTGAGTCGACGAATCTGCTCGCTTATACGTCCGTTCTTAATAGTAATAAGAACATAATACAAATCGCAGTATGTAGAGAGTGTAAACGGTAGACAAAATTTGATGTGTCTGTATGTTTTACAATTAATCTGTTCTCTTATTCCTTCTAAGATTTTCTTCTTGTACACAGTTGTATGATAGCAACTATTCCTATCTAATACAAATACCCTGCACACAGTTGAATGGCTTCAAATACTCCTATCTAATACTAATTATTTATACAAAATTTTATGGTTTCCGATAACTACTTCCATTTGATAATAATAATAATTTTTTTGTGCCGATTTATATGGTTTCAAGTAACTAATCATAATGCTTCGTCAGTATCAAGGCTTGCCAAAAGCATGGATTACTTTAACTCTTTCTCTCACTACCCGTCCCTATATATATATATATATATATATATATATATATATATATATATATATATATATATACACTTAGTGTGGTACCAAGTTTCTTGGTACAAGGTGATTCTAGGCTGGTCCTATTCTCTACCAGTAGTTTGTGGTAGAGTTCAGGTTCCGTATGAGAGCTCAATGTTTAATTATTGTAAACAGAGCAAAGTTATTTGTGAATAAAAAGGCCTTAAATACCATGGGTATCGTGGTTTTGGACCATTTCCACTCGTGGGTATTTAGGGCCCACGAGCTTCTTCAGACCACGTATATCTTTTTAAAAGATATATGTGGTGGTCTGAAGAAGCTCGTGGGCCCTAGATACCCACGAGTGGAAATGGTCCATAACCACGATACCCATGGCATTTAAGGCCTTTTTATTAACAAATCACACACACACACACACACACACACACACACACACACATATATATATATATATATATATATATATTTACCAACTCCTCCACGTGAGTAGGATGTGTCAAATGGTGAATTTATTAAGCGGAGCATAACAGGTTTGAATTCGGAGTTTTCCTTTTCCTAGACTGGTTGCCTAACCAAGGTTAAAGAGCCCAGTCTGTCATACTATTTACCTATAGCTGGAGGGAAAGCAGTTGGATTCATACCTTTCCCAATAGTATAAGCGCTATGTGAAATGTAAACAGCCTCGCCCAGGATTTGAACTCTGGTCAACGAGTCCATTTCCTACGACTCTAACCATTACACCACGCGCCACCCTATAAGCCATCGCTCTTGTTAAGCCCACTAGACGGCAGCCAGTGCTCGCGCAGACGGTCGGTTAATACTGGTGTATCCATGTGCAGGAGAACGTTACTTATGAATTCGTCTTTAATTACTGTCTTGTTCATCTTACTTGGATGGTTCGTGAGATGGGAGGCATGTGGCCGTGCAGCAGCTGTTTTATAAGGGTGGTGCTTCCAGGGTTTGTGCAAGACAGTCAGCACAATACTAGTGCAGTTCCCATCAAACTTGTTCTCCGTGCATTTCGTTAGAGTAATGCAGCCATACAGTAGTACCGACACGGCTACAGTTCGGAGGAATTCCTGTTTTATTTTATCAGAGAAATCAGATCTCCATATGGTCGATGACCAGTCAATAGAAGTCTACACTTTGCCCATGCGTATGTTGACATCACTTTCAGTAGATGAGATATTGCTACCAAGGTATATGAACTGGTCTACTAATTTCAGAGGCTTTTCCTATGTTAACATCACTTTCAGTAGATGAGATATTGCTACCAAGGTATATGAACCGGTCTATTAATTTCAGAGGCTTTTCCTATGTTAACACCACTTTTAGTAGATGAGATATTGCTACCAAGGTATATGAACTGGTCTACTAATTTCAGAGGCTTTCCCTATGTTAACAAATGAGATATTGCTACCAAGGTATATGAACTAGTCTACTAATTTCAGAGGCTTGTCATTTAATAAGGAGATGATATCATCTAAAATCATCAATTCAAACTTTATCAAAGTTATCAAAATATGAATCCTGGGGCTTAAACCCCCAACGCCTTTTATCATATGGGTGCGAGAAGGCGGTGGCTGGGGGTCTTCATGTCCTGGGAATGACGTTAAACTCTATCTGATGGTGAGGTTCCAGTTGTGGAGGTTTGGGGAATGTAGATCACCCTTTCATCACCATTGCTCCCTGGTCCACTCTGGCCCGGAGTGGTAGTACTTATTAAGGTCACATCTATGGGTCAAATAGAAAAATATGTTCATAAGAAAATTGAGTTTCTATTAAGAATGAATTTTTTTTCAAACTTTATCGGCATTAAATGACCTACTGAGGTTGATATGTCGTAAAACAAACCAAACCAAACCATACCAGGACTTAGAAATCAATTTAATAATAAAAAAAAAAGTTTTATTGATAGTGTAATACTAGATCCTGACACGGTACCAAATGTAATAACTTCCTTACACGGCACCAAATGTCACACCGTATTGTATTGGGTCCCCGGGGATAGTATGCTGTGGTAACCCTTAGGGTATGAATTATTTCCGTGACTACCAGATGAGCCTCCGGTCAGCTGCTCTTTCAATGCCCTCTGTAGAACTGGGATCGACGCAACTCAGTCGGAGTGTCTTTGTGACGGGTTGAGAAATTAGTAGATATAAACTTCCGGGTTAGCTGGCAACTCTCAAAAAATCAGTCAACACACCATCAACAATAACAACTGTTTTTATTCATATATAATGAACAGGAGTAATATATGAATATGTTTTGCACATAAATTTGGATAAATAAAAAAAACTCGATGAGCTTCTTTTGGCGTTTGGTTTTATGCGAAATTCTGGAATCAATTTTAGCAGCAAAAGTCAATTTCTCTAGTTGCAACCCTCTTAATTAAGAAATTCCCGTAGCCAGTGACAAATTTCGTTTTTCGCTCCAAACTCGGCCATCCCCGGGGCCCGACTGCTTGTGTCGGTCTGTGCGTGTCGGTCTCTACTTCCTGACTATCTGCTCGCCTTTTTAAAACGAGAATTATTTTGATATAAACAATTGTATGATTGTATCTATATCTGTGTCATCGGACTGAGGTGAACTAAGTGTGAACCCCAAAGGTCACCCTTTTGATCTGACAGCCATATCAAATCTTTTAATATTAACACTGCAATCTTTCCTGTATGTATAAACAATATGCAAAACCAAAAATGTACTTGATATTTTTGATTCTAGCATTTTGCACCTAAACAAACCCAATGACACTAACATAAAAAAGTATTCTACACTTTTCCTTTTTCGTTAAAAATTAGTTGACGCAAACAAAAGAAGCCATCTTGTTACAATAGTGTATTTAAATATCTATTCTTCGTTCATTTTATTTTCATAGTTCATATTTAGCGGAAATCAAATATCATTATTTAAATGTGGAACACGTGGAATTTCACGAAACAAAAAAAAAAAAATAATAGCTATTTAAGACAGAAACGATGATTTGTAATTTCATTTCACATAAATCCTGATGTTGTCTTTACAATCTATACATATACAAAGGGCAGTTGTGTGTATGTATGTCCGGAGGAAACTATGAAAATAAAACCATTAATGACAAAGTAAATATATATACACATTCACTATCAACAGATCTTGCCCTTTGAAGAAAAATAATGAACATTTGATTTATATTCCTAAAGATAAGTAAAAAATGAAATTTAAATGATAACAGCATAGAATTTTTTGCATTTAATATTTTCGATAGTAGACATTATTTTTTCTTTTCGGAGTGGCTGGATCAACGCAAGGTCTTTTTTACATAAGGCTTTTAATGGGGCATACTACAAGGATCAAACTCGCAATTCAATAATAATAGATCTGCGAGACTAACTTTTTATCCCCTCCGCAACTCAATCTAGGTGACGCCGGGTAGCCGCTTCTAGTAAATAATAAAATAATATACAATAACAATCGATATATTACTATACAAATTCAATCGAAGAAATTTTTTCTATAAAGTAAATTGTAAAATATCTACATTAATTTGTGGATAAAAATCGGTGGGGGGGCGCTTTAAGTATCTACATTAATTTGCCGATAAAAAGTGACATGAACACGACTCGGCAAATATTTAAGTTGTGTCGGAAATTCGTCAGACGCTGGCTTGCTAAAACATATAAGAAAACATATTAAAAAATTAGAACAGGAGGCGTCATAAGACCAAAAATACCAAAATATCCCATAATTCACATTATCAATATTACAAATAAAACAAACATGTAACTTCTTTTTTTTTTTCAATTCATTTTAATTTTACGTTGGGCATTTAAGCAACTTAAGACCATTTGGAATGTTTCATTTTTTGAAATTCGGCGAAATGAAATAGAACAAATAAGAAATCTGGAATTAAGCGACACCAGATAATCATGATTTACATCTTGGACGATTTGGGCGGTCTCATTTTTAAACAGAGAGTGTTGCAGGATGATAACCGACGGAAGATTTAGGAACATGTATTATTATATAGTTGTATTTGAACTTTTATAGGCTGCGTTGAATAAATGGACCATATTACCTTTAGGCACCCCTTTTGGATCTCGATTAAGAAAGGATATGTTTTTCATTTACACCGTCAATATCCGGTTGTTTGTTAGGGGTTAGGGTTAGGGGTTAGGGTTAGGGGTTAGTTTTATAATTTTAAAAATATCAAAAATCCTCTGTTAAAACAACCGGATATTGACGGTGTAAATGAAAAACATGTCCTTTCTTAATCGAGATCAAAAAGGGGTGCCTAAAAGTCATATGGTTCGAATAAATATATCTGACCATGTTTAGTTTCTGTTAGTCATTAGCGCCGTCTATCGGACAATGTTAAAACTTGTCTCTGCAAAATGATACAATTCAATACTGATTTTGTCAGATGACACCACGACGCGCACAGTAAGGAACCACTTTTACCAGCATAAATCAATGGCGCCACCTGGTGTACACTTGTTTAACTTACATGAAGACATCCTTTTCCTGAACAACGCCAGATTCCCCTGCCAGTAAAGAATGATAGTGAAAGTGAAATTGAAAGTAAAAGTTAAAAAAGAAACAAAAACGTCAAAATTTAAAAAAAGAAAAAAATTCTTCTGTACATGATTTGTCTGTGCCTGTCAGCGTCCATTTTGTCACATGGTGTTTTATCCGCGGACTCTCTTCAACGCCGCTTGGTGTCGTGTTGTGATTGGTAGACGCCAGACAAAACCGGAAATCGAGCCAAGGTTCAAATGTTATCCTCCCATTGGCTGATGTTGTTGAGCGTGTTATTGAGGAAGAAAATTGAAGTGAACAAGACAACGAAGACAGAAACGATTAAAGAAGTGAGGCTGAAAAAATAATAATAAAAAGACGGAAAATGAAGAATCGAAAAGGCGTGCAAAAAACTGAAAAGAAACAAGAAGGAAGAAAAAGGAAATAAAAATGAATGAAAATAAATAGAAGAAAAAAGGATGAAAATAAATAAAGAGAGGAAATACTCCCCTTCACTACAAAGAAGAAAAGTATTGAAAAAAAAAAGAAAAAAGAAAAACAAAAAAGAAATGCTCGAACGAGAAAAAAGCTAAAAAGAAAAAAAAATAAAAAAAATTAAAAAAGAAATGACAAAAATTATAAAAATAAAAAGACGGAAAATGAAGAGACGAAAAGGCGTACAAAAAACTGAAAAGGACAAAAATAGGAAGAAGAATGAAAAAGGAAATAAAAATGAATGAAAATAAATAGAAGAAAAAAGGATGAGAATGAATAAAGAGAGGAAATACTCCCCTTCACAAAAAAGAAGAAAATCATAGAAAAAAAAAGAAGAAATGCTCGAACAAGTAAAAGCTAAAAAGAAAAAGAAAATAAAAAATGAAAAAAGAAATGATAACAAATAAAATAAAATAAAAATAGATAAAATGAAATAAAATAAAAATAAAACAAAAAAATAGAAGAAAAAACAACAAAAACAAAAAAATCCAAAGAAAAATAAAAAATAAGAATAAAAGAAAAACATAAAAAAAATTCAACAAAATGATATCATGAACCCGGACCTCCCCAACCCCCGGAAAAATGAAAAAAAAAAGTATATATATATATATATATTATATATATATATATATATATATATATATTTTTTTTTGAGGATATGTGCTTAATTGAAGTCATACCTAATTTTGTAAATTAATTAGTTAATAATTAATGAATTTAGGCGGGCATATATGTTCAAATGTAAGGCTAAACAAATCGAGAAAATGTCAACCCTGAATTTGAACATATATGCCCACCTAAATTCATTAATTATTAACTAATTAATTTTCAAAATTAGGTATGACTTCAATTAAGCACATATCCTCCAAAAATTCTCGGCTTAAAGCCATATAAAAAATAAACACATTTGTTTGTTTACTTACCCTCATATATATATATATATATATATAATATATAAATGAGGAAGTTTATGCGCGTGCTCGGCTTCTTAGCTCTCTTTTTCACTCCTTTTCGTGCCTTGCTTGACAAGCCCCTCAACTATGTATAGAATATGACACAAGGTCAATTTTATTAACCAGAGTGAAACTGGTTTGAATTCAATTTCCCCCCTCCTTGACTGGTCGTGTTACCCAGGTTAAAAAATCCAATCTGCTCTGCAATTTACCCGCCCTGTCGGCTGAGGCAGTAGAATACACCGACTGCACCTCTGCAGAAGGGTAAAAATCCCCGCCAATGGGGCTACCTGTTGGCCGTGCGTGGCAACCCGGGATCTTAAAGACAGAATCCTTGTGGCGGATCAGTCCATGACATACAACACTCCCTTTTGGCTCTTACTTAAGCTAGACGGGTGGACAGAGAGGCCCCTTTCGATTGATCGGCTGGTCACCCCAATCCCTAACACCGATTGTACCAACTTTATTGCTCTAATGGCGTATCCCTATTCCTTTTTCTCATATATGTGCTAGAAAGCGGTGACTGATGGTCTTAGTCTCCTGGGTATGACGTTAGACTACATCTAGTGCGTGGGGTATTGGTTAGAGTCGTGGGAAATGGACTCGGAGATCCCCGTTTTTTTTAGGGTAGGAGGCCAGGACGAATTTTTGTGAAAAGCACCGAAGAATCATTTGTAAGCAATTACAACCCCAAGAAAAACTACTTTTGGCAAAACATTGGCTGAACTTGCACATAGGGGTCAAAATTAGGGTGACCCAGAAAAAACAGAACCCAAATTATTTATTAATTTTTCCATTAAATTAACCCTAAATCCCAACCCTAACCCTAATCCTAACGCTAATCCTAACCCTAACCCTAAACCCTAAACCCTAGACCCCCCTAAATAAAATTAACAGTTTTATTACAAAATTTGTGGGTTCTGTTTTTTCTGGGTCACCGATATACAGGATGACCCATAAAAAACAGAACCCAAATTATTTGTTCATTTTCCCATTAAACTAACCCTAGACCCCAACCCTAACCCTAACCCTAATCCTAACCCTACACCCTAACCCTAAACCCTAACCCTAAACCCCCATAGTTAAAATTAACAGTTTTATTACAAAATTTGTGGGTTCTGTTTTTTCTGGGTCACCCTAATTTTCACACCTTTTTGCAAGTTCCGCCAAAATATTATGGAATTATCATTCTTCGAGGATGTTTACTTTGGCTTCTATTCATCCAGATAACAGTAAATAGACTAATAACAGATAAGGCGTCAACCATTTTTTTCATTTTTTAATAGCTGAACATTCTGGCTTCATAAAATATTTCTTTAATAAACGAGATTAAATTATTTAAATTAATGGTATAAATTTTGTTGTATGATCTTTTAAATAAAGGCATTATATTATTACTAACAGGACCTGTTGATTAGGGTAGGTCGATCTTTCACTTTTAAAAACATATCAAATTGTCCATCTATGCGAAAGTTGTGTGTTAATATACTGAATACTGATACCAAAAATGTGATCTTTTACTTGCACCATTGTTTGAGGAAATAGCATCAAAGATCGTCTACTAAAATGCACTAAAAATCCTCGTTTTCGCAACATTTAGCCTAGAAATTGGTGAGAAAATTTACCGCTTTCAATATTTAAATCAGAAATGTTATTTTATTTTATTTTATTTTATTAAAATGAAACGAACTGAATATTATAAATTCAAATTCATACCTCTGATATGCTGCTTTTTACCTCGTTAATTAAGCTGTAACAGACGATCTTTGATGCTATTTCTTCAAACAATGGTTCAAGCAAAAGATCTATTTTTTTGTATTAGTATTCAGTATACTAACACAAAACTTTCGCATAGATGGGCATGTTGCATAGTGCCTTCTTCACTGGCACTAAATAATTATAATGTTGCAGACCTCTCCTTCTTCACTTACTTGGATATCTATTCTTCTGCTGGCCGTCTTGGTATGCTTCTGACCGTCTTTGGTATTTCAATCATCTATCTTGACTTGGTCTGGAATCTTCTAAGGTCTGGACTTCTCTTGGGGACTTCGGTCTGGTTTTCTGTTAGGGATTTCTCTCTATCAGAAGCCCTGTGTCATTGTTAGTTTTTAGATAATAAACACAAGACTTCGATTTATTTTGTTGTTACTTTATTTTCAATCCCCAACCCAGACATCTGCTAACTAACATAGCGCACGTGAGTTCCAGTTTCGACAGAGCATAAAGTGGCCGACCGCTCTGCCTGACGTCCAACTGCAACTGGTGACCGAACAGGTCCCACGTGACTTCACGTATTTTGGCGGGCTTCTGTAATTTTCCATGGAAGGACCCGGCCATGGTATGAAAAGGGTCGTCCCCTCAGTATTACAGGGGATTGACTATAATCTTATGCAACCGCATAGATTATGTAACAGGCAATTTAATATTTAAAAAAGTGAAAAATCGTCCTACCCTACTGTGGATATAACAGCATGATAATTTGATTATTACAACAGTTATTAAAAGTAGTTCAATATGTAAAAAGTATGATAATCTTGCTTTAACCCTCTCTTACCCTTTCTTAAAAGTGGGGTTGTAATATATTTCCCATTGATTTGCCGATAAAACTCTGGGGTGGGGTAGAGGCGTTTAAAATATCTACATTAATTTGTCGTCAAAAAGTGACAAAAACACGACTCTGAAAATATTTAAGTTGGGCTAGAAATTCGTCACTAAAACATAGTGTAAATTAGGGCAGCAAGCCGGGACGACGTAAGATCAAAATTGCTAAAATATTCACAGTTTCAATATTACAAATAAAACAAACTTCTTTTTTTTTTCAATTCATTTTAATTCTAAGTTGGGCATTTAAGTGATGAAATTTTTCCCCACGTAATACAGAGGGAAATATTATTGAATAACTCAATATTAAATTCCTAAAACAAATACTAACGGATGCCAGATATGCAAATCAGTCTATATATTTACCAACCTCTCTGCACGAGCAGGATGTGACACACGGTTAATTTCTGAAGCGGATTTTGACAGGTTTGAATTCAGAGTTTTCCTTCTCCTAGACTGGTTGCCTAACCAAGGTTAAAGAGACAAGAATGTCTTACTATCTATCCACAGCTGGAAGGAGAATGGTCGGATTCATACCTTTCTCAAGAGTATTAGCGCTATGGGAAATGCAAATAGCTTCGTCCAGGATTTGAACTCGTCTCGTCGTGTCCATTTTATTACGACGTTAACCATTACATCACGTGACACCATATAATGTCTACGAATACAATGTACTAGGTGTTTTAGAAAAATGGAGATTATTTCATATTCTTGAGCAATTATATTTCAAATTTTCTCAGATTTTAGCAGCATGTGTAGAAATAACTCAAAATTCTACGTTTAAGGATTTGGTTTTCTTTTCAGCAATAGAAAAGAACGAAGATAGATACATAGAGTGCAGAATAAGAAATATATATTATATATATATATATATATATATATATATATATATTTGAATTCGATTTGACATTTATCTCCGACCCAAACACCACGGAGTAAATGAGCTCTGATGATGATTTTTGTAAAATCGACATATTGATCAATATCAGCTATGTTTATGTTATAAATTGTTTCTCTTTAACAGCATTGTGTGATGTTTTCATTCCACCTTTTCATATATATATATATATATATATATATATATATATATATATATATATATATATGTATATATATATGTGTATATATATATATATGTATATATATATATATATATATATATATATATTCCCTAGATCTGTCTGTCTGTCTGTCGCTCTCTCTCTCTCTATATATATATTCCCTAGATCTGTCTATCCCCATCTGTTTGTATTTATCTCCGTCTATTCATTATCTCTCTCTCTCTCTCTCTCTCTCTCTCTCTCTCTCTTTATTCTTATATATTTGTATATGTGTGTATGAGAGAGACATTGAAGGACAGTGTATGTTCAAAAGAGAGGGGGAGGGAGAGAGATCGTAAAACCAAGAGAAATAGAAGGATACAGTTTGCGCGCGCGCGTGTGTGTATGTGAGAGAGGGAGAGAGAAAGGAAGGGTACAGTGTGCGTGCATGTATGCGTGTGCAAGCATGAAAGAAAGACAGACAGGGAGAACATGAGAGCGAGAGACAAAGAAATATAGTGTGTATATATGCCTGCTTGCGTATGTGTGTGTATGTGACATAGAAGGATACAGTTTGCACGTGTGTGAGCGTGTATGTGTGTGTGTATGAGAGAGAGAGAGGGAGAGAGAGAGAGAGACAGAGAGAGAGATAATGAATAGACGGAGATAAATACAAACATACATACATACATACAGACAGACAGACAGACAGACAGAGAGCGAGAGAGAGCAACAATAAAATGTGCATTAGTGAAACAAGACAAGATTCGCTTATTAATGACGACATTCTTTTGACTAGACGCTACACACTCTTCCACTTTCACTTTCACTTTCATTTTCTCCTTTCTCTTTTCTTTTCTTCTTCTTTTCACGTCTCTAATTCTTAATTAGCAAAATCTCAGGTGCAATAGCCGAATACCCGTTGAATTGGCAAGACGCTCTTCTCAAAAATCACTTGACCTTTGCAGCTGCTAAATTGTCGACAGGCTGAAAATCAGTCGTAATCCAATATCCAATAATTAGCATGAAAATAACTGTGACATCTATTGCCGGTTATTAACCCGTTTGTGCATAGAATTTATTTCTGTGACTAGAATAAGGAATTTGAAATGAAAAGCCCCAGGAACATATGCTTTTCTATAGCCACCTTTTCATCACACACACACACACACACACACACACACACACACACATATATATATATATAATATATATATATGAGGTTAAGTAAACAAACAAATGTGTTTATTTTTTATATGGCTTTAAGCCGACAATTTTTGGAGGATATGTGCTTAATTGAAGTCATACCTAATTTTGAAAATTAATTAGTTAATAATTAATGAATTTAAACGGGTATATATGTTCAAATGTAAGGCTAAACAAATCGAGAAGATGTCAATCCCTGAATAGGTCGAAATGTACATTATTATTAATTAATTTTCAAAATTAGGTATGACTTCAATTAAGCACATATCCTCCAAATATATATATATATATATATATATATATATATATATTACGAGAGTGAATCAAAAAGTAATGCCATTTTGTTTATGATAGGTATAATTACCAACACATGAACATGTATCATACATCAAAATGAAGCTGGTCCTCTGTGGATCACATCCCTACTTCTCCACGTAGGCGAGTCAAAAAGTAATGCCATTTTGTTTAGGACAGGTATAATTACCAACACAGGAACATATATCATACATCAAAATGAAGCTGGTCCTCTGTGGATCACATCTCTACTCATCCAGATAGTCACCATTTCTCTCAATAGTAATGTTTCACCATCAAATGAGAGCATGTATCCCTGCCCCGTAAAATTCTGTTGACTGTTTTTGTGCCACTTCTTCACTACATATTTCACTTCTTCGTCACTGGAATAATGTTTGCCTCTCAAACCCTCTTTATGGGGCCAAAGAGATGATAGTGATTAGGAGCCTATGCTTTTCTATAGACACTATGTCTACAAAGAGATACTGCGGCGTTTGCTTCGTTCAAAGCGCGAGAAGAGGCGAGAGATGTTGCAGGATAACTCGTGGGTGCTTCACCATGACAACGCACCTGTACACACTGCCCTGAGTATCTGAGAATTCCTGCCCCAGAACAACATCACTGTGTTGGAGCAACCTCCCTACTCGCCCGAACTGGCTCCATGTGATTTTTTCTCTTCTTCAATATCAAAGGGGTCATCAAGGGAACCCGTTTTGAGGATGTGCACGACATAAATAATTTTTTTATGATACCAGTCCTAGAACTTTTCTGACATACCTCGTATATCTATTATCATACTAAAATTGAGAGAATCAATGTTTGTCTCCTAAAAGCTGTTTTATTATTTAGTTTAATTACACGGAAGTTATATTAAAATATTCCTTAGTTTTAGGATTGAGTTATGTTTTTTAAAAAAATCCACTTAAATTAATTAGTCGTAATATTCAATTAAGTCAAAAACTGACCCGTCTCCTACATCACATTCTGCCTATCACTCTCTATGTATATCTTGATTATCTCCTCGTTATATATGTTAGTTTCTCAGTGAGCGTATAGAGAAGAGAGAGAGAGAGAGAGAGAGAGAGAGAGAGAGAGAGAGAGAGAGAGAGAGAGAGTTGGAGAGCTATGAAATGTATTTGTATGTTACGTTTCGTAAAAAGCCAGCCGGGTCAACATCTTGGTTCTTAATAAATTTAAATTTGGTCAAACGTTTCCTTTCTTAGAAATCTTACAAAATGATTTTAATTATTTTTCTTTTTTATTCTACGGTCGTATTTATTTATTTATTTACCTTTATTTAATTAGCTTTGCAAACTCACTTTTGCCTAATACCAATTATCTACCCATGGCTCAATTGGTGTCCCAGCGGGTCACATTTTGTCTAATATATATATATATATATATATATATATATATATATATATGTGTGTGTGTGTGTGTGTGTGTGTGTGTGTGTGTAAAAAAAATTAAGGAAAACGGCTAAAGCACCAACAACTTAATTCAATTGATATTTCGCCGCGATATGTTCACCAAGCTTCGTTAGAAGATTTTATGAGACAATGAACTACAGTCTGCATTTTCGTGAATTTATCCTTTGTCTATTTTGAAACTTAGAAAAATACACGAAAAGGCAAATATCACAGAATCTCTGAAACACATCAAAACCATAAATTCCGATCCCCTATCACAACTATAAAAAAAACAGACTCCAACTATTATCTGTTGCTTTTCTCCACTCTAGATTTTCAATTACCCTGACCGCACCGCTTTGAACTCTCAAGCCACTGTATCCACGTTGACACTTCCCCTTCCCCTCTTCTCCTTTTCCTCACACCTTTTGACGCATCCATTCTCCCCCTCATCTTCTCCCCTCCCTCTACCGTTTCAACATATAAGCAGTGTAGTTCATTGTCTTTTTTGATCACATTTTGTTGGATTTCTGTCTCAATTTTTGATCGTATTCTGTTGAATTTTACCCAATCTGTTCCTTCTCTCTCTCTCTCACACACACACACCACACACACACACATATATATATATATATATATATATATATATAAAATCCAAAGATCTGTAGAAGAAATCTTTCTTACGACGTAGAAGTTTTTTTTTAAATGTTGTAGTTTACAGAGCTCAATGTGTGCTCTTATTGTCAGAGTAACATAGCAAAATTATATCAGTAAAAATATAACAGAAGATTTAGATTTTTAGCTTTATAGCCTATTTCAAGAAGCCTAGAGCAAAGTGTGTGTGTGTGTGTGTGTTGGAGAGAGAGAGAGAGAGAGAGAGAGAGAGAGAGAGAGAGAGAGAGAGTGTATGTGTGTGTGTGAGCGAGAGAGAGAGAGAGAGTGTGTGTGTGAGCAGAGAGAGAGAGAGAGAGAGAGAGAGAGAGAGAGAGAGAGAGAGAGAGAGAGAGAGTGTGTGTGTGTGTGTGAGAGAGAGAAGTGACAGACAGACAGACATACAGAGACAGAAATACGTGGACTAATAAGGTCCAACACTTGATACACAATATAATATACCGGAATATATTGAGAGAGAGAGAGAGAGAGAGAGAGAGAGAGAGAGAGAAGAGAGAGAGAGAGAGAGTATAGTGAAGGAGACATTTGGGAGGCACACTTAGCATAACGGTTATCATCATAAGAAATGAAAGCGACAACCCTAGTTTATGTTGAAATTCACTCCGTCAGTACTTGTTAAAACTCAGAAACTATAATATTTTTCTGGTCAGAGTTATCTGTCCTGAATCCTTTTTTCATGCACAGGATTTAGTTATCTGTTCTGTAGCAAGATGGGGATATTATCCTGACTTTTGTGAGCTAGAACTACTATATTAGAAAAGGAGGAAGCAGAAATAAGAGATGATAAAGGTTTTAAAAAGAGTAATGAACACAAAACAGGAAGAATGATGGTTTGACCGTAGCGTGGCCCCGAATGGAGAATTGAGTGTCAACCGGAAGTTTCGGGTGTTGACCGGAAGTCACGTGGTGACGTGGAACGACAAAAGAAAGGACGAGCCTCTTTTTGCTTTCGGACGCGTAGGGGAACGGACGGCCCTTTGGTGCCTAGTATGGGGTCACAGTAATCAAGTAGTGTTCTCTCTCTCTCTTTCTCTCTGCCTTTCCTCCTCTCCGATACAGCACACGAGGCGAGCAAGATAATAAAGGCTAGCAGTTGTGACTACATATTTCTCGCGTTGTAATTTTTATCAACAAGAATACATTTTTAGTACGGTGAATATATCGCCGCCACCACCACCGCCCCGTTATGTATATCGCTTTGGGTACGGTGACCAGATATACGACAACGTTACAGATATCGTTCTAGTGCCGGAAAAAAGGGACAAACGTTCCTTAGCCTTTTCAGTTAGTCCCTGTTAAATAAAACGAATAACTCGTGTGTCATGTAAAGTCGCATGGTTTTGCCTTGTTAATTAAGTTTAATGTAGACACCTTACTCGTGGCGAATGGGTTGATTTGGTCTGATTGGCGAGCATCAGATAACGCTATGTATTGTATACAGACTTTTATTGGAGCAGGTCAATGAAGAATTAGGTTGTAGTTTAAATCTTCTTCATTTATGTCAAGCCTTTTCCGCCAAATCAGATAAACGTTGTCTGGATATTTACGAAGCTTAGTTTTGAATGACACAAGCTCAAATACGGGGAAATCAATTCGAGGAATATTATACTGAACTGAGTCAAAAGTTTTGCAATATCTTGGTAACGTTGTTACATAGCCGTCTTATATATATATATATATATATATATATTTGGGAGAATATGTGCTTAATTGAAGTCGAACCTAATTTTTGAAAGTTAATTCATTAATAATTAATTAGGCGGGATTTACCTATTTAAATGTAAGGCTAAACAAATCGAGAAAAATCAATCTCTGTATGTACATTTCGGCCATACAGAGATTGATTTTTCTCGATTTGTTTAGCCTTACCTTTAAATAGGTAAATCCCGCCTAATTAATTATTAATGAATTAACTTTCAAAAATTAGGTTCGACTTCAATTAAGCACATATTCTCCCAAATATTGTCGGCTGAAAATAGCCATATCACAAACATCGTCCGTTTGTTTACTTCTCATATATATATATATGTGGCGCTCCACCTCAGATGCAAAAACAATTTCCTTGGTCTAGCGCTAGTGAAAAGGGGATAGACTGATTGGTTGATACCGACTTTAGGCCACCCGACGGCTTACTTTCATATATATATATATATGAAAGTCTAGCGCTAGACCAAGGAAATTGTTTTTGCATCTGAGGTGGAGCGCCACACCTACCATCAGATCCATACTTTCCTTTGAGTAACACAGGGATGGTTACTTAATGAGTAACCATCCCTGTGTTACTCATGCGCGCCACCTCAGATGCAAAAACAATTTCCTTGGTCTAGCGCTAGACTTTCATATACATATATATATATATATATATATATATATATATATATATATATATATATATATATATATATATATATATATATATATATATATATATATATATATATATTTATTCTATTTAAATCATATTATTTTAATCTGAGTCCTTGTACTTTGCTCACGGTAGGATCGTAGTGGTAGGAGAGCCGATGTGAGCGGTTTAAAGTAGGCCAAAGTTAAAGTGTGCTAATTCCATAATCATTTGCCAGGGGTAGTATAATAGATGGTGAGAAGGGTTGTTCATTGATAGACACTAGAAAACGAGTGACCGGTCGATGTGTGCGGTTTAAAGTAGGCAAAGAGGTAGAGTGTGCTAATTCCATATTCATTTGCCAGGGGTAATTAGTATTATTTGGATTATTCGGACTATTGTCCTAATCTTTATAGTTATCTGTACAGAGTTTCGGCCGATGTGCCCTCCTGCCTTCTTCAGGTATTTCTTTTGGACTCGGGAACCTTCTCGAACTCGGGAACCTTCTTGTTGTAATTGTGAACCTTCTTGTCGTAATCGGGAGCCATCACAGAACTTTGAACCGAACCCTTTATTCAATCCACGGGCGTATCCTGTTCTCATTCCGCCAACTTAGCTGGGGTACAGGTGTTAAGCTGTGTTAATTATTATTCTCTATTACTGTTGGCCCTGATAAGGATTGAACCTTCAGCCTAGGGATAAATGTCACTTAGAACTGTCTTAACCCACGCCTTTATCCACTAGGCTATGTGTCCAATTGGACAATTCAGTGTGAATTTTGGGAACTTATAAACAAGACATTAGTTCCCAAAATTCACAGATACTTCTAGACAAGAAGATTCCCGAGTCCGACAAGAAATACCCGAAGAAGGCCGGAGGGTACATCGGCTGAAACGTTGAATAGATAACAATGAAGACAAGGACATTGGTCCGAATAATCCAAATTATACTAATTATCAAGCCTCATCTCAAAAATTCATGCCAGGAGTAGTATAACGGATGGTGAGAAGGGTTGTGCATTGATGGACACTATAGAACGACTGACCAGCTAGCTGACTGCTTCTGCGATGCGATGTGTATTGGACTCTTGTCTGACGCAATAACAATTATCGGTAAACGCTTAAGACTGTACTTTCACATCAAAGACAGCCGTTAAGTGACATTGTGACAGTAACGTGGATGACAAACACTGAACGGGGTGGGACACAAAGGTGCCAGACTCTTCTTAAGTGCCAGGAGACCGGCTAATCCAGCGATTGTCGAGTGTCTGGCATTCTTGAAACCATTGGCGCTACCATTCTGAGACCAGAACGGCATTCATTGTCATTATTATTATTATTATCATTATTATTAACTAGAAAAAAAAACGCCCTCCAGGCGATGTAAAAATAGATTTTTGAAACATATTGCCTGAGGGTTGGGAGTTAAAAATTCAATGTCAGCGGGTTTGTACCCTAAGTAAGTAAAATCATCAAATTCATTAAAGGATTAAAAAATAAAACAATTTGAAATGTAAACTTTAAATATGTATTAAAATAAAACAAACTATATATAGATATATAATACCAGTCATGTATTTCTTAAAACTTGTTTTAAAAAACAATGAAGACTGTCTAATGTTGCATGTTCAAATTTTGAGTGTATTTATTCTATGTTATGACGATTTCGGGTAATGTGACGTAAGCAGTGACGTAATTTTTGTTACAGACAAAAACCGGAAGCGAATCTCCATTATTAATAGAGATATTATTTAATTTAATATTATATTAATACGTTTGTTCCTTAATCTTCCGGAATTCATATTTCTTATGAGTGTCGTCACATGGACCATTCCATTTTTATAATAAAGAAAGAAAGGGAAGAAAAAGGACATGCTACACAGAAAAAAATACAAGAAGGATAGAAAGAAAGTGAGTAGGGGAAAGATAGCTACACAGTGACACACTGGCATTATCCTTTATTTTTTGAACTTAGCAATGTTGGTTTATTTCAAATTCGGAAAAATAAAGAGGGTATCCAATACGGGACAACGTAGCCATTCGGCGGAGTCGGATTTTCCAGCGTGATTTATTCGGACATTCTGTCTCATCCATCTTTGGGTCGAGATGTGGTAGTAACCAAGACAACGAAAAAAGTTTATCAGGGGAGATAAGCCAGAGGGAGAGTGAGAGAGAGAGAGACTGTGTGTGAGGGAGAGAGAGAGAGAGAGAGAGAGAGAGAAGAGAGAGAGAGAGAGAGAGAGAGGGAGAGAGACTGTGTGTATATCGCGCGTGTGTGTGTGAGAGAGATGGAGAGAGTGGGAGAAGAGAGAGAGAGAGAGAGAGAGAGAGAGAGAGAGAGAGAGAGAGAGAGATTGTGTTCGTGCGTGTATGTGTGTGTGTGAGAGAGAAAGAGTGTGTTTGTGTGTGTGTGTGTGTGAGGGAGACTCCCTGAGCGTGTGCATGTGTGTGAGAGAAAAGAGAGAGAGAGAGAGAGAGAGAGAGAGAGAGAGAGAGAGGCTCTGTCTGTATGTGTGTGTGTGTGTGAGAGAGAGAGAGAGACAGAGAGAGAGAGAGAGAGAGAGAGAGAGAAATGTGCGTGTGAGGCATACTTTGTGTATATATATATATATATATATATATATATATATATATATATAGAGAGAGAGAGAGAGAGGTGAGCGAGAGAGTATGTGTGTATGAGCGAGGGACTGTGTGTGCGCATGTCTAGGTGTGTGAGAAAGAGAGAGAGAGAGAGGGGGAGAAAGAGAAGAGAGAGAGAGAAAGAGAGAGAGTGAGAGAGAGAGAGAGAAGGAATGTGTGTGAGAGAGATAGACTGTGTGTGTGTGCGTGGGTGTGAAAGAGAGAGAGAGAGAGAGAGAAAGAGAGAGTATGTGTATGTGTGTGTGTGTGTGTGTGTGAGAGAGAAAGAGAGAGAGAGAGAGAAAGAAGGGATGTGTGAGAGAGATAGACTGTGTGTGCGTGCGTGGGTGTGTGGGTGTGTGTGTGTGAGAGAGAGAGAGAGAGAGAGGGGGGAGAAAGAAAGAGAGAGAGAGAGTATGTGTATGTATGTGAGAGAGAGATACAGAGAGAGAGAGAGAGAGAGAGAGAGAGAGAGAGAGAGAAAGTATGTGTGTGTATGCGTGTGAGAGAGAGAGAATGTGTGTGTGTGTTTTGTGAGAGAGAGAGAGAGAGAGAGAGAGAGAGTGGGAGAGAGAGATTTACTTGGCTGTGCCATGTCGGGTCTTGAAAAAGGCGGGGAAATTAGAACAGAAAAATGGCTGACAATGAAAAAAGGCAAATAAATTAAGAAGTTAAGTGATTGCCAAAGAAAAGTGGACGGTTTCGAATTACGAAACTGGGAATATTATGCTTTGGGCGCTGTTGAATGGATAAAGATAAAATCAATAATCTAATTAGGGAATTGTTTCACTTGGTTTAACTCGGCACGGGCAGAAGAATACACCGACTGCACCTCTGCAGAAGGATAAAATACACCCAATGGCACCATCTGTTGGCAGAGCAGTCCATGACATACAACACTGAACTCTGACCCTTACTTTGGCAAGATGCGCGATTGGAAGCCCCCCTGATCATTCGGTTGGTCATATCAAGGCATAGAACCTATACGATTGTTTCGACCTTATGGCAAATCCCCAAACTTTTTATGGACCATATGACTTTTAGGCACCCCCTTTTTTGATCTCGATTCAGAAGGACATGTTTTTCATTTACACCGCCAATATCCGCTTGTTTTTTTAGGAGTTAGGGTTTGGGGTTAGTTTTATAATTTAAAAAAAAACCCTCTAAAAATCGTATGTTAAAAACAACCGGATATTGACGATGTAAATGAAATGAGATTGCAAAAGGGGTGCCTAAAGGATATATAGTCCTTTTTTATCATATATATGCTTGAAGGCATGTGTTACGTTGTAACATTCACGGCACTAAAACGATACATGTACCGTAGTCCTTTTTTCTTTCTTGGTACTAAAACTCCGATAAAAAATCATAACACGAGAAACATGTCGTCACAACTGCCAGCCTTTATTTTCGTGCTCGTATAGTGGGCTCCTACCAGAGGGGAGGAAAGGCAGAGAGAAAGAGAGAGAGAGAACACTACTAGATTACTGGGCTCTCATGAGGTCCGTGCCCTACGACCGCCCCAGGCAAAAAGAGGACGAACCCTTTCTTTTTTCCCCCACGTCACCACGTGACTTCCGGTCAACACCCGACTTCCGCTTGCGGTCAATTCTCCGTTCGGGGTTACGCCACGGTCAAACCATCGCTCTCCTCTTTTGGGTCATCACTATTTTTTTAAGCCTTTGTTACTTCTTCCTCCTCCTTCCATTAGCAGTTCTAGCTCACAAAAGTCAGGAATATACCCATCCTGCAACACATGGCTGAGAGTCTTAGTGCCCTGGGTATGGCATTAAACTGCATCTAATGGTGAAATTCCAATTCTGTAGCTCTAGGGTGTGTGTAGTACTTCTTCACCATCATTACACTTAGGTCCATTTTGACCTGGAGTTGTAGTACCTGTGAGGCTCCCATCTATGAGTGAAATAGACGAAAATGAGTTTAAAACATGTGTTTAAAAATTAAGTAAACATGTTTCTTCAAGAATGAATAAAACAAAACGTCTTCGGCGTAAAATAACCCAACAAGGACTGACATGCCGTAAAATCCAACCAACCAATCACTTGGTTTAATAAATTATATAAAAAAAAACTTATATGAAAAATAGATATTGTAATATTATAAACGAGTGTTAAAAACAATGGATACAGTCAACGTGTTCTAAGCACTGTCGTTGTAACATCTTATTATAATGGAAATTGTAGGTTTGTCTGTCTGTAACCGAAACTACTCAAGTCACAATTCCCTTTGTTATTTACACACATTCTCCATGATTTTATTTTTTATTTAAACCTCAATTATTTGTAAAATTGTTTTACATCATTAAGACTGTTAACAATATCTACATACTAATAACATGCAATTATATTTATATATTCAACGAAATAGCGGTTTACAGTGTGAATGGGAAGGCTAATTTGCATATTGATATTAAAAAATTTGATTTTAATAAATATATGCTTAGTATTATTGATTTCTAATTGTTTGGTTTTATCTTAATAATATGAGCAAAAATTTCGGGGATAAATCTTAACAGAAATCTATTAACATAAAGAAATAACTGTAATTTTATTATTTTCTTCCTATTTTAACTAAATAGTTAAATTAGGGAAATTTACCACTGAAAGACGGGAGTAAGGGAAAATGGTGGAACAGTTAGTTTCAAAGTTGTTCTATTTTCCGATTATACCCCCTCTGTTCCAAATATTTTTATCTGAATTCTTATTCAGTTTCATTAGCCTTTCTAATTTAACATGATATGTTATTATATTAAAACTTAAATACTCGCACCCGGAGGGTGCATATATTTGCTAGTTTTTATAATAAGCACATCGAGTGATAGGTACTGCTATTCAATGGTGAGCAATATGCAATTTTAATCCAATTTGGTTTAAATCCACTGCCTTTACCAGTATTAAATTATGTTATTGAGTTGATCATTGGTGTTCTTTTTTCAGGCAAATAAAACTCTCTTGTCCGGCTCCCGGTCACACGTGTTACGATTTTTGTGGCCATCCTTTAGACTTCAAGCAAGAGCGCTGTCCAGCGAAGATCCTCTGTGTTAAGCAGAGCGCGATCCTTAGTGAAGAATCCTTTAGTTACTTCTTAGTGTCCCTTAATATTGAGTATGATCCTTTGGTTGTTCCTTGGTGCTCCTCAGTCTTCGTCAATGGGGGAAAATGGTCGTCTGTCAGTATCAGCAATTAAGTAGTTAACCATACGCGTATTCGGGCTGTTGAGTGGCTGAGGTTTAAACCACATGACCTCGCCTAGTCTATAAATTAAAGAGGTGGATTGCAGCACGTTTTATATCCACCAAAATAATCCAACAACACGCCACACCCTGTCGAAAATCAAAGAAACGTTCACTTCTCGTCTTTGTTGAGTACGCAACGAATACCAAGATCCACTGATAGATTGATAGATATAGATATGCCAAATATATAATATATATATATATATATATATATATATATATATATATATATATATGTGTATTTTGGCAGCAAGTTATTTTTATCTATGTTTTTTTTTTCATTTGAAGAGTTTAAAAATAATAGACTCTTCAAATTAAAAAACAAAACAAAAAACAAAAAAAAAACGAAAACAAAACAAAAAAGCAACATAGATAAAAGATCTAAAAAACACGAACTAAAACCAACTCATATACCCCATGATGACGACTGCGGAAGCAGTCGAAAGCGCTCGGGCTAACAGTTTGGGAAATATCCTATTTCAATTCGATCCAAACACCAGAAAGATCGCCAGACAAAAGACACAGATTCAAATAATGAAGAAGTACTCCGTGTTATTCAATAACACATGCCTGAAAAAAAAATATTGTCACTCACGTACAGTCCTGTTTCGCCGTGTCACAGGTCATCAGTGTGACTAGACAAGGCAGACTGATTTAAGGCTGTATTCGAAACCTGACTGAATTGTCATGAGCCAGGCATCTTACCATCGCGCCATCTACACACACACTTTTTGGAAATTGAATCTTACTGTTATAAACATACTAGGCCACTAGGGAGCGCTTTATACGTTTCAAGGAGAGCTATCTATCTATCTATCTATCTATTTGTTTATTTGTCACCAATACAAAATATCTCTCTATATATATAAGTCGATGACGAGACAAAGAAATGCTGAAATAAATATGTATCTACACCAAAGTATCCATATATATATTATATATTATATATATATATATATATATATATACATATATATATATATATATATATGTGTGTGTTTTGTGTGTTGTGTGTGTGTGTATGTGTATGTATAATGTGTGTGTGTGTGTGTGTGTATAGATAGATAGATATGTATAGATAGATAGATAGATATATAGATAAGGATAGAATGAAATATATATGTATATATATATATATATATATATATATATATATATATATAGAGAGAGAGAGAGAGAGAGATAGATAGATAGATATAGATATATATATAGATAGATAGATTTGAGATTACAATCGATTGATAGATAAATAGGCAGATAGATATGAACAGACTGACGCGGACATGGATAGATAAATAGATAGATAGATAGATAGATAGATAGATAGATAAATATGACGTCTTGCTCCGTTGCAGTGGATACTGCCGCGTATTCTAAGCCCGGTCGATAGAGAAATTAAATCTATTGCAAAAAAAAAAAACTAAACTGTTTGCAAATTTGATAAATCAGTATTGTATCAAAATTTAACAATTCAACATTTAAGATTTGTCCGTTTTCGACCGACATTACCGACGAACAACTCAATTTATCTACATATAAAATCCATTGTCTCTAAATTTGTTTGTCTGTTTACATAAAAATTGTCTCACTAATCAGAAAGACACAAAAAAGGCATGGACTGCTATATATTGGAAATCTGATCTCACTGATGTGATAAAGTGAGAATACTTCCAAGCTGGAACCGTATCAGTACTACTGTATGTCTGCACCTCTTTGGACTCTAACGAAAAGCTTAGAAAACATAAGGATGTTGCGTGTTGTCTTGAACAAAATTTTGAAAACAGCAATCCAAAAAAAAAAAAAAAAATCAGCTGTACGATTAAGTAATCGAACAGCCGTCTCACAAACAATCCAAGTAAGATGAACAAGATATTCTGTACTCTGCACGGGAAGCAAGGACGAACTTATAAGTGACGTTCTCCAGTGGAAACCTACACATGGTCACACGAAACAGTTAATTATATAATAAGCCAATGTAGCAGAGAATGAGAACAGTCTACCCTGGTAGATTGAATAAAGGGTTCAGTTCGAAGTTATGTGAAAGGTCCCGATAACGACATGAAGGTTCTCAAGTTCGACAAAAAACACACGAAAAAGGCCAGAGAGCACATCGGTCGAAACTTTGATTTTTTGGACTGTTGTCGTCATCTTTATTGTTATAACAATAAAGATGACGACAACAGTCCAAAAAATCCAAATAATAGAAATTATCAAGCCTCATCTAAAAAGTTCAGACAAATGGAATAAAGAGGTTTTGGCGCGAAGGTTCAAATTTTGTTGCAATATCATCTTTTCCCTATGCACAATGATTCTTTTTGTTTTTTTATGTTATTCGGTAATTCTTCGTCCTAGTGTTGTATACCCTCAAACATATCTCGGGTATATAATGGGAGAGAGAGAGAGAGAGAGAGAGAGAGAGAGAGAGAGAGAGAGAGAGACAGACAGACAGACAGACAGACAGACAGAGACAGAGAGACAGAGACAGACAGACAGACAGACAGAGTATAGATGGGATAAGTGTTAGAATATTTGTGGTTATAAGGTGTGCTCTAATTCCTCACCTAGATTTATAGACTAACCAAGGTCACGTGAGTTATTCTTGCAGCCAATCACTAGCAATACTGCGTGGCTGATAGAATACTTAAACCCCCCACATTGGTCATAATTACAATTGCGCTCACTGAGGACGGACATAGGATTACCGGACCTTTACCAATACTCAGGAAGGACTTATACGATTACCAGAGTAACCAAAGGATTCATTATCGAAGGATTCTTTACCAAGAACTGAGAACTCTTTTATCAGAGGAACCAAAAGATTAATTTACGAGGGACTCTTTACCAGGGATCCAATTCCACTGGACAAGCGCTCCTGCTTTAAGGCCAAGGGATGGCCCATAAAAACTTAACAATAAGGGGCTCTTACTTGTCACTCTTCTATTTCGTCGGGCACTTATTGTCTGCTGCTAATTCATCGGTCGCCATGTTCTTCAGGCTGACTTCTCGTGTTTATTTCTTGGGTTGATTCTACTTTTCCGGGCTGTCATCTCTTGTTTTAATTGACTCAACAAGACTTGGTTATTTCTTTTATAAAGCTTTTTTTCAACAACCCAGCACATCTTCAACTACCGCGGTAGTTGCGAATCCGGATATACATCATCTCTCGTCGGGTATCTGCTCGCATCTGATTAAAATTATCTCACGCCTGTAATCGCGCGCTATAGGAGGGTTCAAGACGGGGTCATCATCAATCACTCACTACCCTAACGGTTATGGAAATTCCCCAGTTAACTCCCTCCGATTTTAAATCTAACGAATCTTATTCAAAATATCTTACTTACAGGTACGTACATAATTCATTGACTATCTATGAATCATGTAACACTTAGCTACAGAGTGGGTTGGGGGATCTTACTACAAGTACGTACATAATTCATTGATTATCTATGAATCATGTAAAACTTAGCTACAGAGTTGGGTAGGTGATCTTACTACAGGTACGTACATAATTCATTGACTATCTATGAATCATGTAACACTTAGCTACAGAGTTGGTTGGGTGATCTTACTACGGGTACGTACATAATTCATATGCTGTCTATGAATTATGTAATACTAACATTTTGTCGTTTATAGAAAACAGACAAAAAAACTGTCTCCGATATTGATATAGATGTAAATTTGCCAGGTTTCTCCCGGGTAGAAAGTTGATATTTTTCCCTGCCTGCCTGCAAATCCTTAGCCACCATGTTGTTGCTTTTTTCTTCTGAATCACGTGACTTATGTCAACGCTGCAAAAATGATTTAAAGTTGGGACTTCAATGTTTGTCTTTAAAAGAGTAAAAAAAAATAAAATTAAACAACAAAAACAAAACAAAACAAAACAAAATACAAAAAACAAAAAACAAAATAAACAAAACAAAAAAACAAATACACATTTAAATTTCATTTAAATCATTTCCATTATTTCGGGAATTTGAATTTGAATTCGAATTTTTCAATAAAAGAAACAAAATTTTTCCAAGGAAAATTTTAGCCATTGGCACTTTTCGTTTAGACTTTTTCTTAAAAATACCATAATTGATTCAAATGTTAAAAATTAGTTCGGGCAAATAATCTGCTTATAGATTTATGAAGATGATTTTTCTTGCTTACATTCCTATATAAACGGTTGCTTTTTTTCTGTTTCTTTTTCAAATAGCAACAATTCTTTCAAAAACAAAACCAAAAAAGAAGAAAAGAAAAAGAAGAAAGAAAAGAGGGAACAATTTCTGTCTGCTGGTCTAAAAATATATCTAAATAGTATTGTCTTTAT
>CM042165.1:44698624-44726124 GCA_023376005.1 Doryteuthis pealeii | reverse complement strand
ACACACATACACATTATCTCTCTCACACACACACATACACACATATACACACATACTCTCTCTCTCACACACACACACACACTCACACACATTATCTCTCCCTCTTGCACATACAGTCTCTCAAGCACACACACTCTCTATCCTCTCTCTCTCTCTCTCTCTCTCTCTCTCTCTCTCTCTATATATATATATATATATATATATATATATATATATATCACAGAGTCTATCTCTCACAGACACACATCCCTTCTCTCTCTCTCTCTCTCTCTTTCTCTCTCACACACACACACAATCTCTCTCTTTACACACTCTCTCTCTTTCTCTCTCTCTCTCTCTCTCACACATACACACACACACACACACACATACTCTTTCTCTCTCTCTCTCTCTCACTCACTCTCGCACGCACAAAAAAGAATTTTCATTATCTTTCTCCACCTCCCACTTTTCCCGCTTTCTCTCTGTTCCCCCCTCCCGTTCTTTTGATGATGCGCATCATTCAGTTTATTTTCCTCTATCTACCCCTGTGTTATTCAATGGAGGAACGTGGTGTAATGGTTATCGTCGTAGGGAAATGGTCACGACAAGGCAAGTTCAAATCCTTGACGAGATTGGTTGCTTTTCACATCGCGCCAATACCCTTGCAAAATCTATGAATCCAACTACTCTTTCTCGATGGTTAAAGTCATAGGAAATGGACTCGTCGGCCCGAGTTCAAATCCTGCACATGGTAATTGCATTTCACTTAGCACTAATACCCTTGTGAAAGGTATGAATTCTACTCTTCCTCCAGCTATGGGCTAATAGTAGAGCAAACTGAACTCCTTAACCTTGGTTAGGCAACCAGTCTAGAAGAAGGAAAACTCTGAATTCAAACCTGTTGAACACCGCTTAAGAAATCGACCTTGTGTCAAATCCTGCTCGTGTGGAGGGGTTGATAAATATATACACCCTTTCTTTTAAATTCACAGCTTTTGATCCACGCGTATGTGTATATGTGAAGGATTAACGGTCAACGGCACGGAGAATGGTAATGGCAATCAGGGTTCTAATTATGGGGAAGACCGTTTGTGTGCCTTCTTACTAATTCCTTTGAGAAAGGCAGGGATCCATTTCATTTCCATGCGAGTAAAGATAAATATATATATATATATATATATATATATATATATATATATATATATATATATATGAAAAAGGGAATGGAAGTGAATCCGACAGTAGGAAATAAATATTTTAGAAAAAATAAACACATGATGTTAAAATTCACTGACAGAAATCAGAAGAAATTCGCTGACAGATATATATATATATATATATATATATATATATATATATATATATATATATATTACAGGGAATTACTTAGCGGTAAAAATATTGAGTTAATCCCAATATTTGGTTGATAATATATTTATCGGATAAGTCAGTGTTATAACAAATATAAAGTGCTCAATACGTTAGTAGAGCGGATTTAGTATTACAGTGTTTAATACTATATATATATATATATATATATATATATATATATATATACGAGGTTCGGACCATATTATCTTTAGGCACCCCTTTTTGATGTCGATTAAGAAAGGACATGTTTTTCATTTACACCATCAATATCTGGGTGTTTGTTAGGGGTTAGGGTTAGGGGTTAGGGTTAGGGTTAGGGATTAGTTTTATAATTTAAAAAAACCTAAAAAATCATCTGTTAAAACAACCGGATATTGACGGTGTAAATAAAAAACATGTCCTTTCTTAATCGAGATCAAAAAGGTGTGCCTAAAGGTCATATGGTCCCGAGGTTCTACCAATAATATTAAACTTATATAAAAATCCTTTTTAAAAAGAATAAAAACATTTACGTGCCCAAGTATATACATACAAAACCTTGACAATCGAAGCACAAAATACATAAAGTACAGAAAATTAAAACATCACAAGTAAAAAATCAAATCTCAAAACTACGACGTCACAGGTATAATCAGCAGGCATTGATCATGAAGTTTATAGAAAACGCGAATATGTGCATGCCCATAAACTGGCGTGTCTAACAAACGCAGAATTTTGAAAAGTAAAAAAAAACAAACCCCAAAAACAAAGAAAAACGGGAAAATCACACCAGTAAGACCGTGTGTAAAATATTACCCGCCCCCCAAAAAAAAAAAAAAAAATAATAAAGGACTGAAGAGACAATATGTTGAACTAAATTTGTATTCTGAACAAGGCTATGTCCATTATATATATATATATATATATATATATATATATATATATATATATATATATTTGTTATACGGTGTTGTCATAATCTATGCTACCACATAGATTATGCAACCTTCTTTATGTTGGTTGGATCAAAAACGGTATGAGAAAAGGAGTAAAGTATAAAATTGTTTTTGTATGCTAAGAGCAGGAGGGAATCTGTTGATGAGGAAGGCTTCGAGTATAGCCAGTTGCAATTCATATGTGGTAGCATAGATTATGACAACACCGTAGAACATATATATATATATATATAGTTTGAAAACACAATGTTGTTAAAATGAATATATTTTTTATATAATTTTCATTGCTAATATATATATATATATATATATATATATATATATTGGGAGAAGATTGGATTCAATTAATACCCGAAGTCATCATCGATGATTCGGGGCGAATAACAGATTTTTTTCCATTTATATATATATATATATATATATATATATATATATATATATTATACTAGCAGGACCTGTGGATATACCACAGTATGATCCTTTAATTATTACAGCGTTTGATATGTTTACTTAAAAACTATTGCTAAATACTTCAATATGTAAAAAGTATATTAATCTTGATTTAACTCTCTCTCTCTCACACTCTTTTTTCCTTTCTTTTCTTCTTTTCATCTTTTCATAACGTTCGAGTGAAACAGATTTTATCCCTTCCGTGCGTCCACCTTCACTTTCTATCCAACTTTCTTTCTTTCTTTCTTTCTTTTCTTCTTCTTATATTTTTCTGTACAGCATGTTCTTTTCTTCCCTGACTTTCTTTATAATACAAACGGAATGGTCCATTGTTTGGATGAGGTGACGACACTCAAAATAAATAAGAATTCGGCGGATAAGCGACACCAGATAATCAGGATTTACATTTTTGTATTTCATATTGGACTATTTGGACGGTCTCATTTTTTTTTAACCAGGGGGTGTTGCAAGATGATAGCGGTCGGATTAAGGAGAAAATGTATTAATATGTAGATATAAAGAAATGCAATCGATGATCTAAATTTAAATCACTTAGCGCTAATCATCATCATCATCATCATCATCATCATCAGGTCACCCTGGCAGCAAATTCCGATTTCCCCTATCTCTGTCATTGGACAACATACCCAAGGCAAGAGAGTGTTATACATGCCATAAGAACGTGTATCACCAGAAACCATGGGTAGCAGCCTGGTGGATGTGAGACGTGGCAGACTAACTCAAAACGGGTAAACGACGAGCCTCACAAGATGCTGGGCGTATGAACGTCGTAGATCTACGGCCAGGATTAAACAATTCAGTCAGGTAATTACTACTACTAATCTCTAAGCCCGGTGACCTATTGATGAGTTTACCAAACAGACACCGAAAAATGTACATGGCTTTGAACCAAATCCAAAGTATCACATTAGCGCTAATACTTTTTGGAAAGGTATGCATTCTACTATTCTCTTCCCAGCTATTTTATTTACTATCTCTTTTTTCTCCTCTCCCTTCCATTATCATTATTCCCAGGTCCACTTTGACCCGAAGTGGTAGTACCTGTTAGGGTCCCTTCTATGAGTTAGATAGAAAAAAAGAGTTGAAAACTGTGTTTTGAAAAATTGATTACCCATCAAGAAAGAATAAAACAAAACATCTTCGGCTTGGAATAACACAAGGTTGACCAGTCGAAAAATCCAACCAACCAACCAACCAACCAACCAACCAATCAACCAACCAACCAACCAGCCAACCAACCCTTTCTCTACTTGTAACCCGATCTCCTCTCAATTTTTTTACTGTCTATTTCCACCCTCCTCTCTTTGCTCCATCTCCCCCTCTACCTCTCTCTCTCTCTCTCTCTCTCTCTCTCTCTCTCTCTCTCTCTCTCTCTCTGACCCTAAACCCTCTCTGTTTGCTGATTGGCCCTGCTCAAACTTTCTATTTTAGCAGACTATTTTTGTATTTTAGCAAACTCTCTGTCCCCCCTCTCTCTATTTTGCTTACTGTCTCTTCTCTATTTATTTTTGTCTGTTCTCTCCTCCATTCACTTTTTTATCACCTCTCTCTTTTTACTTCATTTCTTTTTCCTCCCACTCATTCACTTGTGTCCCATCTCACTTTGTCTCTTTTCGTCCTATCTCCACACACCCTTTTAAAATCAATTAATCTTTTTATCTCTGAATTTTGAAATGAGGCTTGATGATTAGTATTATCTGCATTATTCGGACTATTGTCCTCATCTTCATTGTTATCTGTACAACGTTTCGGCCGATGTGCCCTCCGGCCTTCTTCAGGTATTTCTTGTCGGACTCGGGATCCTTCTCGGGCTCAGGAACCTTCTCGGACTCAGGAACCTTTTTCTCGTACTGGGAACCTTATTGTCGCAATCGGGAACCTTCTTGTCGTAATCGGGAGCCATCACGTAACTTAGAACCTAACCCTTTATTAAGTCCACGGGTGTATCCTGTTCTTATTCCGCTAATCATAGCTGGGCTAGAGGCGTTAAGCTATGTTACTGCTGCCACTGGCCAGGATTGAACCTGCAGTCCAGAGATAACTATCACTTTGAACTGTCTTTACCTAACTCATTTATCTTCTTACGACAAGAAGGTTCCCGAGTTCAAGAAGAAGGTTCCCAAGTCTGAGAAGGTTCCCGAGTCCGTCAAGAAATACCTGAAAAAGGTCGGAGGCCACATCGGCCGAAACGCTGTACAGATAACAATGAAGATGAGGACAATAGTCCGAATAATGCTGATAATACTAATCTTTTTGTTGTTGTTATATCTCATTACAGTGGTACATTGACTTACGAGTTTAATTCCTGCCACTCATCACTCAGTCTCCTCGTATATCAAAGCAATGTTTCTCATTGAAATGAACTGATATTCCATTAATCCGTTCCAGTGCCTCCAAAAGTACCCTATTTTTATTGCGTCTTTTTATTTAGATAAAAAAAAAAAATTGCAGTGTATTATATAAACACATAATAAAATAGAATGTAGTGAATTATGTACTGTAATATGTTTTAATGTTTATTTTTCTATAAATAATATTTTTCTTTTGCGTAATAAATTTGAATACTTAAATATTTTTAGTGAACTTATTAACATAAGCATATCTGAAGCTCGCCCATACCTCAAATGTTAGTTCACAACATAAAGCAAAAAATCAACCGAGTGACAGCTCGTAACTCGTAAAACTCATAATTTTGGGTACTCGTAAGTCAAAGTACTACTCAAAAGTTTGGGCACTCATATGCCAATGTACCACTCGTAAGATGGGCTCTCGTAAGTCAATTTACCATTCGTAATTAGGGGTACTAGTAAATCAAGGTACCACTCGTAAGTTGGGGTGCTCGTAAGTTAAGGTACAACTCATAAGGTGGTGTAGTCCTAAGTCAAGGTACCAATCGTAAGTAGGGGTATTCGTAAGTCAAAGTACCACTCGTAAGGAGGTGTACTCGCAAGTATTCGTAAATCAAGATACCACTCGTAAGATGCTGTACTCGTAAGTCAAGGTATCACTCGTAAGTTCGGGTACTCGTAAGACATAATAGCACTCCTAAGATGTGGTATCCGTAAGTCAAGATAGCACTTGTAAGGTGGTGTATTCGTAAGTCAATGTACTATTCGTAAGTTGGGGTACTCAATCGTAAATTGGGGTACTCGTAAATCAAGGTACCACTCATAAGGTGGTGTACTCGTAAGTCAAGGTACCATTCGTAAGTTGGGGTACTCGTAAATCCAGGTACCACTCGTAAGGTGTGTACTCGTAAGTCAAGGTACCATTCGAAAGTTGGGGTACTCGTAAATCCAGGTACCACTCCTAAGGTGGTGTACTCGTAAGTCAAGGTACCATTCGTAAGTTGGGCTACTCGTAAATCCAGTACTCAAGTCAAGTTACCATTCGTAAGTTGGGGTACTCGTAAATCCAGGTACCACTCGTAAGGTGATGTACTCGTAGTCAAGGTACCATCGTAAGTCAAGTACCATTCGTAAGTTGGGGTACTCGTAAATCCAGGTACCACTCGTAAGGTGGTGTACTCGCAAGTCAATGTACCATTCGTAAGTTGGGGTACTAGTAAGTCAATGTACGGCCATATATTTTTCCTATCTTGTATTTCTTTTCTCAATCACTCTTTTAAAAAAAAAATTTTCGTCAAATTATTGACCAGAAAGAAAATCGAATTTGCCCTTTTTTTTCTTTATTTAAAAAGTAATGAAGAATTTGATTGTGTCAGAGTCGCTCTTTGGACTTTTGGTAAAGGAAGAAATTAAAGACTCTTTAAATCTAATTGTCAGCAATTCAAAATTTGCTTATAAATAGAAATTGGGAAAATTTAGCTTTCGGCGTGACATTCTGTGGCCCAAGAATTCTTCGCCAAATTTTGATGGATTTCATTTTATTTCAATCTAAAAAAAAAAAAAAAAAAAAAAACACAAAAAAACAGAAGGCACCACAGAATAACCAATTCAATATGTTTGGTTTAGCAATTTCAATTAGACTCAAAAAGCATTTATGTCTTATTTAGTGTAATAGTCAGTTCTATCTATCTATCTATCTATCTATCTATTTCTGTTCCCATTTATCTGTTTATCTATCTATCTATATCACAGTGTGTTAAAATATATCACTATCTCTATCACAGCATCTCTCTCTCTCTCTCTCTCTCTATATATATATATATATATATATATATATATATATATATATATATATATATATATATCCGTATGTAGAAATATATCTATCTATCTATCTATCTATCTATCTATCTATCTTTTTATCTCTTTCTGTATGTATGTATGTATCTATCTTATCTATCGATCTATCTATCTATCTATTTATACCCGTATGTTCAAATCAATCTCCTTTTTTTATTTAAATATGGCACTATCTCTATCAGAGCATCTATCTATATCCTCTCTCTCTCTCTCTCTCTCTCTCTCTCTCTATATATATATATATATATATATATATATATATATATATATATATATCCGTCACTATTTATCTTTCTATATTCACATCTATCTATCTATCTATCTCCGTATGTTCAAATCTATCTATCTATCTATCTATCTATCTATCTATCTATCTATCTATGTCCGTATGTTCAAATCTATCTATCTATCTATCTATCCATCTATCTAGAAAAAAATAGAAAAACAGGAAATATTCCAAAAGATGAGTTGATTCTTGATGGTGAAGTCGACGATATAACGTTTTGGTTTATACAACCTTCATCAGGACATGCGGTGAAATGTTGTGTGATGATGCTGTATAACTTGCGAAATATGAGACATGCTGACTGTATATGAAGAAAGGCGAGTAACCCGTGTCAGCCTGGCGTAGATTCCTGGATGCATGAAGACAATGGTTTCTTCCTCGGAGAATTTAAAATTCTGTATTGAGATTTCTGTTGTATACCCTTTCTTTACTTCTATTATTCTTCTGCTCATCTTTGGTATCTTACGTTCTTCTTCTAGCGTCTCTTCTAACGTCTCTGTTCTTGCTGGTTGGTCGTCCCTGATTCATTTCTTCTTCTAGGTCAGTCTAGTTGCCAATACATTCTTCAACCACAAAATCATATTATTTATTTAAACCTTTATTTACTTAACTAAACATATTTCTCTAACTAACACAACGTGCGTGCGCAGTGAGCTCCAGCTAAGGCCTTATCTGCCTGACGTCCAAGCTGAAACTGAGAGCACACCAGGTCCCACGTGACTTCACGTATTTCGCGGGCTTTCTGTAATATTCCATGGAAAGTCCCGACCGTGATATGAAAAGGGGCCATCCCTTCAGAAATACAGGTGATTGACAATAAACTATGCATAGATTATGTAACATTTCAAGTTAAGTCTTTATATGGTCGGGAAATACGTATTGGGGAGGTTTCAGAAAGCTGGCTATAATGGAGGGTGTGACCTTTTCATGTACGCAGTTGGCAAGAAAATATCTCCGGTTACGAAGAGAGTGGGTAGAAATAAATACATTTTTGTACTTACGGCTCAGTCTGAAATCACCCATGTTTGATACGCTGTGTTAGGGTACCTTTCATATGCCTAAGTGAGTAATTTTAAAAAATGCAGATTGTTATAACGTCGACTTCACCATCAAGAATCAACTCATCTTTTGAAATACTTCGTGTTTTTCTATATTTTTTTACGTACCGTTGGGTTGAATCCATATCTCTCTCTCTCTCTCTCTCTCTCTCTCTCTATATATATATATATATATATATATATATATATATATATTTACCAACCCCTCCACACGAGCAGGATGCGACACAAGGTCAATTTCTTAAGTGGAGTTTAACAGGTTTGAATTCAGAGTTTTCCTTCTCATAGACTGGTTAGCTAGTCATGGTTAAAGAGTCCAGTCTGCCCTGCTATTTACCCATAGCTGGAGGGAGAATTGGATTCATACCTTTCGCAAGGGTATTAGCGCTATGTGAAATGCCAACAGCTTTGTCCAGGAATTGAACTCGCGTTGACGAGACCATTTCCCACGACTCTAACCACTAGACCACGCACCTCCACAAACTATCTACGTATATTCAAATCTATCTATCTATATCTATCTGTACCCGTATGTTAAAATCAATCTATTTCCGTATGTTAATATCTATCTATCTATCTATCTATCTATCGATCGATCAATCTGTCTCTGTATGTTCAATATGTATGCATGTATGTGTATATGTATGTATGTATGTATCTATCTATCTATCAATCTATTTCAATGGATAATCCACGTGGATGATGACTGTACCAGTTTTGAAAGTGAAGTGTTAAAATCTATCTATCTATCTATCAATATATCTATCTATATCGTATATTCAAATCAATCAATCTATCTATCTATCTTTCTATCTATTCTACGTATATTCAAATCTATCTATATATTATGTATCTATACCCGTATTTTCAAATATATCTATATCTCCGTAGATTAAAACCTGGCTCTATCTATCTATCTATCTATCTATCTATCTACGCATATTCAAATCTATCTATCTATCTATCTATCTATCTATCTATCTATATACTCACATTCAAATCTCTCTCTCTCTCTCTCTCTCTCTCTCTCTATCAATTTATCGATCTCCATATGTTTAAATGTATATATCTATCTCTCTATCTATCTATATATCTACGCATATTCAAATCTATCTATCTATCTATCTATCTATCTATCTATCTATCTCCGTATGTTCAAATTTATCTATCTATCTATTCTACGTATATTAAAATCTATCTATATATATCAATGTATCTATACCCGTATTTTCAAATATATCTATATCTCCGTATGTTAAAACCTGGATCTATCTATCTATCTATCTATCTATCTATCTATCTATCTATCTACGCATATTCAAATCTATCTATCTATCTATCTATCACCGTATGTTCAAATTTATCTATCTATCTATCTATCTATCTCCTTTCATTCAAATCTCTCTATCTCTCAATCAATCTATCGATCTCCATATGTTTAAATGTATCTATCTATCTCTCTATCTATCTCTATCTATCTACGTATATTCAAATCTATCTACCTATATCTATCTATATATACCTGCACGTTCAAATCAATCTATATCTACGTGTATTAACATCTGGCTCTATCTATCTATCTAACCCCGTATATTCAAATCTATCTATCTAACCCCGTATATTCAAATCTATCTATCTATCTATCTATCTATCTATCTATCTATATATATATATATATATATATATACATTTTTGATAAGAAGTGACCTCTTGAATATAGAACCAATTTTGTTTGCTTATCATAAATCTTTCTAAACGCACTTCCTTCCCTGCAATGATTTGTGCACAGTAATAACGATAATAAGCGTAAATAGTATCGAATATGATTGTAAACTAAAAATGGCCGTATCGTTCAATGAATGAAATTCATCTTAGAGTTCATGTGCAAATGTTATGAATGGGGAAAACGACAAAAGATTCTTTTCTCAATAATTCCAAATGTCACAACAAATTGCTTTCGCAGACAAATTCATTTTATTCTCCTAATTTACGTCAAAATTGTTGGCGAAATTTACTGTTGGTAAATGTTTATAAAACATTCCGTTGAAAAAAGGACGACATTTATAAAAATAGTTTTTCCGGAACCCATAGTTAATGACTTTGGATTGCTTAGTACTTAGTATTTTAGTGACAGTGTCTATCAGTGTATATTAGTGTAAAGATATTGTGAATATATATAATTTGTTTTCTTTTCTTATTCTATCTATCTATCTATCTATCTATCTATCTATCTATATATATATATATATATATATATATATATATATGAAAGTTCATTCGGGTCTCAGGGGTAGCTGTTATAGCCACACTGATGAAAGGTCTCGAAACACGTGCCTGTGGATTACTTATTTATTATATATTACTCCCACTTTGGTTGATCTGAATAGGGATTTAATTATCACCGTTCTGCGTCTAGCTAACCCTCGCTTTGTTTACAAATGTTGAGGACTCTAGTGAATTCATTTCCGCTTAGAAATGTAGCGATTAAATATTCTCCTATATTTAGCTGCCTCTGGTCGTACTAAAGGTTTGGCGAACGAAAGTTCATTCGGGCCTCGAACCCGGCCAGGGGTAGCTGTTACGGTATAGCCACACTGATGAAAGGTGAAACCTCGAAACACGTGTCTGTGGATTACTTATTTATTATATATTACTCCCACTTTGGTTGAGTTCTCTGAATAGGGATTTAATTGCAAATTCACCGTTCTGGCGTCTAGCTAACCCTCGCTTTGTTTACAAATGTTTGAGGACTCTAGTGAATTCATTTCCGCTTAGAAATGTAGCGATTAAATATTCTCCTATATTTGATAGCCGGGTTAAAGGTTGGCGAACGAAAGTCATTCGGGAACCTGCCAGGGTAGCTTTTACCGTATAGCCACACTGATGAAAGGTGAAACATCGAAACACGTGTCTGTGGATTACTATATATATATATATATATATATATATATAGGGTGATTAAAAAGTAACTCCATATTTAAAACTATTTATAATCTTTTTCAAATCAGCGTATTTTAGTGTAAAGACATAGGAAATATATATAATTTGTTTTATTTTCCTGTCAAGGAGCTTGACAGACGAAAATTCTGTCGGGTTTTGATCCCGGCTAGAGATAGCTGTTAAAAAAAGTCGAGCCGCACTGATGAGACGTAAACGTCGAAACACGTGTCTGTGTATGACTGTTATATATGCTCCCAATTTCTTGGTAGAGCACTGTAGGGGGAGACATCAGTTGAGCTTTCACCGTTTAGCGTAAAAGCATTTAATCACCTGTTGTTTACAGACTTGAATTCTCTGGTGACTGTAAAAACAAACATCCTGTTAGTTTGTATCAATTAATTCTTCGCCCCTGTCGGACAGTCCCCAGTAGCCGTGAGGGTAAGAAGCTTGACAGACGAAAATGCTCTCGGGTTTCGATCCCGGCTAGAGGTAGCTGTTAAAAAAGAAATAAAACCAGCCGTATCTGAAAAAAAAAACTACACAGAGAGAGAGAGAGAGAGAGAGAGAGAGAGAGAGAGAGAGAGAGAGAGAGAGAGAGAGAGAGAGCATGTGTGTATGTAATAGAGAGAGATAGTGTTGTGTGTGTGATATATATATATATATATATATATATATATATATATATATATATATATAGTGTGTGTGTGTATGTGTGTGTGTGATAGAGAGAGTGTGTATGTGCATGAGAGACAGAGAGAGAGAGAGAGAGGGTCAATACGCAAGAGAGATAGATATAGGGTTTGTGTGTGTGTGTCTATACGCAAGAGAGAGAGAGAGAGAGAGAGAGAGAGAGAGAGAGAGAGAGAGAGAGAGAGAGAGAGAAACTAACTGGTGAAAGTAATGAAATTGAAAAAAGGAAGGGAGAGAGAAAAGGAGGGAAAAAATAAGAAGAATCAGGTGTGCCTAGATAGCGCACACACATACAAACAAACAAACAAACAAACTACCGTTTAATAATTAAACAAATAAGGGTAGGCCAAACCTGGAATGATAATTAGACATTGTTGGACAGACCAACATATATAAACACACATAAACACACGGGAACACACAGAGAGACTCATACACACACGCAGAGAATTTGGAAGATACAAGACACAAAATTAAAGGAACTATACCTAGTAGCGCCCTCCAGAGCTTCAGATATCTTCTGAGGAAGAGATCTTTATCTCGAAATATTAAGAATAAACAAAGGTTAACAAACAACATCATAGTTGCCTTATTTTTCTTTAAATATGCATTGTAATAGCCTTCAAAACCACCCACCAAATCAATATAAACACAATTCTTCAAGCAACTTATAAAACACACACACACACACACACACACACACATATATATATATATATATATATATCTTTCTTGTTATTTAAGATTGTTAAGTTTGTTTCTATCTATCTGTCTATCTTTCTATCTGAATCTGTATTCTTTCTTTCTTTCTTTCTTTCTTTCTTTTCCACCAGTCTGTTTCTTTCTTTCTTTCTTTTTTTCTTTCTTTCACCAGTCTGTTTATTTCATTCTTTCTTTCTTTCCCCTGTTCTTTTTCTCTTTCTTTCTTTCTTTCTTTTTCTTTCTTTCCACCAGTCTTTCTTCTTTCTTTCTTTTCTTCTTTTTCTTTCTTTCTTTCCACCTGTCTGTTTCTTTCTTTCTTTCTTTCTTTCTTTCTTTTTCTTTCTTTCTTTCTTTCTTTCTTTCTTTCCACCAGTCTGTTTCTTTCTTTCTTTCTTTCTTTCTTTCTTTCTTTCTTTCTTTCTTTCCACCTCTCTCTCTCTCTCTCTCTCTCTCTCTCTCTCTCTCTCTCTCTCTATCTATCTATCTATCTATCTATCTTAACAAACGCACGCATACAAATATTATTATGTCCATGGCTATACATAAATTCCTATAAAATATGAAATGAAATCCAAAATTTGTTGCAGTATTTATTTAACATCAATTTTCAACCAGAGAATAAATAGGAACTAAGAAAAAATTGTATATAAACTCGAAAAACTAAACTGTCTACGATGTTGTCATGGCAACCGATGAAGCAACAGCATTGTTACAATGAATACAATTATTTACGAAAGGTATCACTGTCGTGTGTGAAGTAATGTTGGTAATAATAAATCTTATTATAACGGCGATTGTGTGCGTGTCTGTCTGTAACCGAAACTACGTCACCACCAACATCACACTTCCCTTAGTCATTTACGTTATATTCTCAATGGTTATGAATTAATCACTATTCAATCTTAATTAGCATCTTATTGATTAACAAGGCCTCTATTAAGGTCAAGCTGATATAGATTTGCCTCAAAACAGCCTATATTATGGTATTTACCTCGTACCCCACTTGTACGGGTTTGGCACAAGGCCCTATTAATGTGGGACCACGCACAAACCGAAGCTAATGGGTGGCGGGTGAAAAATTGCGTTGATCCTTTCGGCATTCCCCCTCAAGGGGAGGGGGCGCCTCAGGCACTGGGCAATAAACCCAGTCCTGCCCCCTTTAAATCGAAGGGGCCGGTGTTGCCTGCGGGGGGATGGCCCCCTGGGATCACGCCGTTAATTTCATTAATAGACACAGGCCCCGGAAGGCTCGTGGCATTAATTTGTTGAAAATCTTGCGATGTATGTTATATATCAAGAAATAAATTATTTATTTATATTAAGAAGGCAATCAAATAAAAAAATTAAAAAATATATAAATAAATAAATAAGTAAATAAAAGGAATGAAATTGATATTGATTGAACAACGGATATTACGGCTCTTCCGCGTGGCGTTATAACAACCCACGAGACGCGTGTTTATAACGTCCAAAATAAAAAAAACCCACACAAGACCGCGTCCATTTCAAAAACAATCTCTGAAGATGAAGTTTCTTCGAAATTGATTAGACACGGGATATTATTTTATTTTTATACGCATTGTAATTGCCTTCTTAATATAAATAAATAATAATATACTTAACACTGCTTCAAGCAAATTATCAAGAAATAAATGTTTACATAGTATATGGTTTGAATAATTTGCATACCGGTTTTAACAAAACAGTGTTTAATAAATACTTGCTTGGCTTAATTGATTTCTATTATAACTGTTTTATTCTCAAACGTATCCTAAGGATAATTTTATATTGAAATCAATTAGAATAAAGTAAATATAAGTGTAATATTTTTTTTGTATTCGTATTTAATTTCATTAGTCTTTCTAATTCATTATAGAATTTAATTGTACTAAAGCTTAAATACTTGTGCCCGGGGGGCGCATTTTTTGACTAGTCATAGTAATAATAAGTTATAAATAATTAAAAAAATTACTAGCAGGACCTGTGGATATACCAGAGTAAGATAATTTAATTATTCCAAGTTTGATATGTTTACTTAAGAGCTATTGCTAAATATTTCAATATGTAAAAAATATTAAAATCTTGATATAACGCTCTCTCTCTCTCTCTCTCTCTCTCTCTCTCTCTCTCTCTCTCTCTCTCTCTCTCAATCTTTTTTTCTTTTCTTCTTTCCAACTTTTCATTGTGTCCGATTGAAACAGATTAGCGTTATTGCTACCACACGCTCATCCTCTCTCTATATCTTTCTCCTACTCTCTTTTTTCTCATATTTTTTTCTGTGTAGCATCTCCTTTTTCTTCCATTTCTTTCTTTATGATAAAAACGGAATTGTCCATTATTTAGCTGAGGTGACGACACTCATAAGAAATAAGAATTTGGCGAATAAGCAAAACCACATGATCAGGATTTAGATTTTTGCATTTCCTCTTGGACTAAATTCTAACGAAAGGGTGTTGCAAGATGACTTCGGTCGTACTTTCAGGAACACGAATATTAATATATAGATAACAATAGGATAAATTTCGCCCTGTCGTTGGGACTTACCCTGATTATATCCCCTGCAGAGGGGTTAGACTCCGCAAAGGGGTGTCCTGGGTACTTCACAACTGAATCTGATGGTATGTCACCAGTTCTTGAGATCTGATAAATGTAGAGTACCCTTTAATTGCTTTTACCACTAGGTCCACTCCGAACCGGAGTGGTAGTATCGGATAAATTTTAAACCAACCGTAATTTTAAGAGGGTTTGAAATTTTAAGAATTAACTATATATAAAGATAAATACTTATTATTATAGATGTATTACATAATTTGAATTTGTTACCGTAAGTGTCGCCTTGAATTTATTCCTTTAGGAAACAAAGTAAAAATATGACAATAGTTAACTAGTGATGGAGTTTATTTGTGATAAGGAAAATTCTACAGTAAACACATATTCTTATGTTATTCCAAATCGATAAAAACATCTATCAAAGATGGATCCTTCTTAATATATATATATGTATATATATATATATATATATATATATATATATATATATATATATATATATATTTTTGGAGAATATGTGCTTAATTAGAGTCGTACCTAATTTTGAAAATTAATTAATTAATAATGAATAAGGCGGGAATGCCTATTTTAAATGTATGGCTAAACAAATCGAGAAAAATCAATCTCTGTATGTACATTTCGGCCTATTAGGCCTCATCAGCAGAGCTAATAGGCCGAAATGTACATACAGAGATTGATTTTTCTCGATTTGTTTAGCCATACATTTAAAATAGGCATTCCCGCCTAATTCATTATTAATTAATTAATTTTCAAAATTAGGTACGACTCTAATTAAGCACATATTCTCCCAAAAATTGTCGGCAAAAAAAAAGCCATTCCAAACATACCTTGTTTACAACTTATCATATATATATATATATATATATATATATATATATATATGTGTGTGTGTGTGTGTGTGTGTGTGCGTGAGTTTATATGAAAATGGTGACTTACCGGTGAAATTGGTCACAATGGTTAATTGATACAAGTTTCACAAAGACAGAGATATAACAAATATAAAGTGCTCAATACGTAAGTAGACCAAATCTATTATTATAATGGTATATTCAGGAATGACCTACCCGAGTTTCAGCATAAGAATTAATCAAGATATTGATTAATTGCAGCCGATTGCACGCGTGCATTTTGTGATTATAGCCACAAAATGCACGCGTGCAATCGGCTGTAATTAATCAATATCTTGGTTAATTCAGTGGATTTAACCCTGAAGATCCTTATGGTGGCAGTCGAGTGGGTTATTCCTGTGTATATCATTATAATATATATTATATATATATATATATATATATATATATATATATAGATAGATAGATAGATAGATAGATAGATGGGTAAATATATAGATATAAACATATCTGAGATAGATATATAGATGGATATGAATATGAATAGACTGAGATAGTGAGATATATAGATAGATAAGAATACTGGAATAGATAAATAGACCGGGATAGATAGATAGATAGATAGATAGATATAAACAGGTCTTATGTAGATAGACATATAGGTAAATATAAATATACTTAGATTGTGAGATAGATAGATAGATAGATAGATAGATAGATTGATAGAATATTGGTATAGATAGATCAATAGAATGATAGATATCAGAATGATTATATCCAAGCTCTAGTTAATCATTTTAGGTGTGTAGACGGGTGTATGCAGTGATACACCTGAAGTCAAAAGTTTACATACAATGCAATAAATCGATATTTAATTTCCATTGATTTTCATAATCCATTATCTGTTTACCCACCCCCAAGCTTCCTTGCACGGATAACTCCACACAAGACGTCCATTTCATGTCTTATCGTTCTCCCGACTTTCCACTGCTTACATGGATAGTTTTGAATCTCCTCCTTCCAGCAGGCTCTTCTTCGCTGGGCTGGTCATTAGGGTAGGTTGATTTTTCACTTTAAAAAAAAATCAAATTCTCCAGGCAATCGAAAGTTGTGTGTTAGAATAATAGGTACTGATACTAAATACTAGATCTCTTACTTGCACTAGTGTTTGAGGAAATAGCATCAAAGATCGTCTACTAAAATGCACTAAAAATCCTCGTTTTCGCAAAATATAGCCGAGAAAATGGTTAGAACATTTTTGCAATTTCAGTATTTAAAACAGAAAAGGTTGTCATTTTACACAAAACGAATCTCCTCCTTCCTGCAGGCTTTTCTTGCGGGACGTCTTCGCTGGGTTGGTCATTAGGGTAAGTTGATTTTTCACTTTAAAAAAAATATCAAATTGTCCAGGCAAGTGAAAGTTGTGTGTTAGTATAATAAATTCTGATACCAAAGACTAGTTCTCTTACTTGCACTATTGTTGGGGAAATAGCATCAAAGATCATCTACTAAAATGCACTAAAAAACCTTGTTTTCGCAAAATTTAGCCTAGAAATTGGTTAGAAAATGTTGCAATTTCAATATTTAAAACAGAAAAGGTTATCATTTTTGTTATATCCCGAGATGTAGGATACACCAAATCGATACCAAAACAGTGAATATGTTAACAATAACAATATTTGTTTTATTTATTCTCACTGACAGGGAATACAGTGGGATGGTTTTGGATACAGTTCAGCTCGATGTGTCATACGTGTGCTCACGTATATGGGGCCGCTTCTTCTCTACCCGACTGTCCGTATTTTTGTCTCCCTCCTTTTTCCAGAGTATCCGGTTTGACTCGTTAGGGGGAGATAACTCTCCCTAACAATTTGAAACAAAATGAATAAAATATAACTAGAATTCACCCCGACACCTCTGAAATGTTGCTTTTTACCAAATGATTAAGCTGTAACAGTGATAACACTTTAGAAGATTTAAATATATTTCCTCTAACGAAGACAAAGTTACGAAAATATTTTGTGTGGTAATTGTTAATGTTAATTTGCAATTTTCGCCACATGGGATACGTTACAGTTCCAAAATCAACCTACCCTATTGTTGTGATGTTAATCCAACAGTAAAAAAGAAGTCAAGTCGAGGTAGGGTAAAATAAGACAAGTGTATTTACAATAATGGTACAGGAACGGCTAGCTTGCCGTAAAACGGTAACAGTACAACCTTTTCACTCGGTGTCTCACTATTTATAGTGAGAACCGGTGTATATTCTCCACTGTAGGAACGGCCGGTACAACACCTATTTATCATGCTCTTCGTCGACAACCCGGTGACATCATCCGTGGATCCATTGACCCAGAACCACCTCAGGACCGGAAGAAACGCCAACGGGGTCAACTGAAAACCTGGCCCAAAACAGTCAAGCAGGTTGCTGTGCTGATCCTGGGTCCATCATCGATGGAACCGCGAATGGCTGACGCTCATATCTTCAATTGTATTGGATTGTCGCGCATGGTTTGCCTTCATTCGGGATACCGTGAATTCGTAGGGCGGACCTGGCTCAACCGACCCTGGGTGAATGCGTTATATATATGGGACCATATGACCTTTAGGCACCCTTTCCTCGATCTCAACTCAAGGATACTTTTCTCATTTACACCGTCAAAATCCGGTTGTTTGTTAGGGGTTAGGATTAGGGGTTAGGGTTAGGGGTTAGGGTTAGTGTTACATAATCTATGCAGTTGCATAAGATTATTATCAATCCCCTGTATTTCTGAAGGGATGGCCCTTTTCATATCACGGGCGGGACTTTCCATGGAATATTACAGAAAGCCCGCGAAATACGTGAAGTCACGTGGGGTCTGGTTGGGTCTTCAGTTTCAGCTTGGACGTCAGGCAGATAAGGTCTTTCTGCCTTAGCTGAAGCTCACTGCACACGCGCGTTATGTTAGTTACATGAGATGTTTAGTTAAGTAAATAAAAGCTTACATAAATAATATGGTTTTGTGGTCGATGAATGTCTTGGCAACAAGACTGATCTAGAAGAAGAAATGGATCAAGGACGACCAACCACCAAGACGAAGTCCAGATGCTAGAAGATGACGTAAGATACCAAAGATGAGCAGAAGAATAATAGAAGTAAGAAAGGAAAAAGGGTATACAACATTAGGGGTTAGTTTTATATTAAAAAAAACCATCTAAAAATCGTCTGTTAACAATTAACCGGATTTTAACGGTGTAAATGGAAAAATATCCCCACGAATCGAGATCACAAAAGGGGTACCTAAAGGTCATATGGTCCGATATATGTATAGTTGTATACATTCTGCTGAGCTGTTCATCTGTTCTTTCTACGGTCTCGACTCTAATTAAAAGTAGTCTGCCGTTTCTACGTGTAATTTTTAACGTCTCCGCTTTTACTACTATATGACTCAGGAGCGTATATATATATATATATATATATATATATATATATATATATATCATTATTATCATCATGTCGTGCCAGCAGCACGGATATCCATGGCAATCTCTCAACAACGGTCCCTATCATTCATTACCCATGGCATGTCCTTGTGCAGCAACCAGTATCCGTGCAGAGCTAGTTAACGTAGGTCTTTGTTGGACGACCTGCACTGGTGTTCCCATGTGCTGGTTTTCACGGGAGAACGTCGCTTATGAGTTCGTCTTTGCTTCTCCAGCAACGTCTTGTTCATCTCACTCTTATGGTTTGTGTTACAGGAGCAAGTGGTCAAAGAGCTTCTTTCTTGTGGGGTGTTGTTTCCACGATGTGTTTAAGATCACACGTAGTTTCTTGTGCAGCCACCGTTTAGCTTATTCTTTAGGCGTTTTCATAGGGTCCAAGTGATGCAGGACTGACACAGCTACGGCTTGGAAGAATTATCCCTTTAACTTGTCAGTGACTAATAATCTGTTTATAGTGGACCATGCCTTCCTTATGTGTGCTTTAACATCACTTTCTGTTGATGAGATATTACTACCTAGGTATGTGAATTGTTCTACCTGCTTTAAGGGCCTACCGTAGAATGTAGAGTTGCCTTATTCCCTGTTAAAAACATATGAACCTCGGTTTTATCCAAGTTCACATAGAGATCAATGTTCTGTGCTGCTTTCTCCATGCTACGTAGCAGGGATTCGGCTTGAGCTGGTGTATTTGCAAGAAGTGCCAGATTATCTGCGTAGTCCGCGCCTGTAATAGTCTGTGTAGGGTATCGCCTACTTCTTACCCTTTTTTGATGTGAGACCTTTTTCTTTTATGCGATCTAATTATGTTCGTAGTACATCTTGTAAAAATACATCTATAAGATGATTGAGGGGGAAGTCATCAGCGTTATTATTCCTTGGGATCATTGGAAATTTCTGGTCTTTCAACAACGCATTTCCTCACCCAGGGGACCAATCGGGGTTGATCAAATCTCGACCCTTCCCCGTCAGCAACTGACCTCGCCTCCTGATGACCATAGATTTTATAGTACTGGTCACCTGACCACCAGCCAATGGCAATAGCGCTCTCTTAATTTATATTACAACCATTTTATTACTCGAGTTTGGTCTTACTACCAGAAAGAACGGTTGTTGTAAGTTTTTCCCCTCTTTGTTGATTTTTTTTTGTTTTTTAAAATTTTACCATTTTTAAATTTCTATTTATTTATTTTCCTTATTTACATAGTCTAGGTATATTATAAATACTAGCAAAATAAAAATACACCCTCCGGTGTTCTGATAACTTAAATATATATCAAAATAAAACAAACTATATATAAATATATAATACCAGACATATATTTATTAAAACACGTTTAAAAAAAACAATGATGATCATCTAATGTTGCATGCTCAAATTTTGATGTTATGACGAATTTGTATCATGTAACGTAAGCAGTAACGTAGTTTTTGTTACAGACAAATAAAGAGCGAATCTCTATTATTAATAGACTAGCAAAATAAAAAACGGCCTCCGGGTGATGTAAAAATAGATTTTTGAAACATATTGCTTGAGGGGTGGGAGTTAAAAATTCAATGTCAGCGAGTTTGTACTCTAAGTAAGTAAAATCATCAAATTCATTAAAGGATTAAAAAATAAAACAATTTGAAACGTAAACTTTAAATATGTATTAAAATAAAACAAACTATATATAGATATATAATACCAGTCATGTATTTATTAAAACTTGTTTTAAAAAAATTTTTGAGTGTATTTATTCTATGTTATGACAATTTTGGGTAATGTGACGTAAGCAGTGACGTAGTTTTTGTTACAGACAAAAACCGGAAGCGAATCTCCATTATTAATAGAGATGTATGGTGCTACTGTATCTCCTTGTAGGACTATGCCAAAGAAATCTGTGTCACCATCAAGTGAGCGTACTCTTGCTGTAGTGGTTTTGTAGAGAATAATTATAGCGTTAATTGTTTCTTTAGGGAGGCCGTATACTAGTAGTATTTACTCCATTTTCCCTCTGTGTATGGAGTCAAATGCCTTGGAGAAGTTTACAAAAAGCAGCGTTTCTTCAAGATTCTTTGCTCGGACCCCTTCAATAATTCAACGGATAGTCAGGATCTGAGAAGCTGTTGATCGATTTCTGTGGAACCCGTTTTGGTTTTTCCTAAATATTTTCTCTATTTTGGGTAGGTTGCGGTTGAGGAGAAGGGCGTTATATATTTTGGCAACTATAGCAGTAAGAGTTATGCCTCTGTAGTTCCTAGCGTTTCCGAGGTCGCCTTTTTGGGGGAACGGGAGGATGCAGTCTTTCGTCCATTTTTCTATCGTATTTTGGTTATATACTGCGTTGCATAGCCTAAACAGTATGTCATCGAATTTCCTCATTTTCCATACCTCGGGAAGTATTTCGTCGAGGCCTGCTGCTTTTCAACATTTTAGTTTTCTTAGGACTTTTTTGAGTTCTGTGATCGTAAAGTAACCTAGCCTGATGTCTAGTTAATTATCTACGATTGTTTGGGTATTATTTTCTATGATTTTAGGGGGGAGGGTCTCAATAGCTTCTGGAAGTGGTCTTTCCACTTCTAATGTCTATCTTTTTGGCTGTCTACCTTTAGCTTTGACCTAGAGCTACTTTTCTAACCACTAATTTCATTTAGAGTTTACCATGCTAAATGCGACTGCCTGTCTTCTACAGAATGTCTGATAGTTTTTATTTGCTCTTGGATGTATTCTGTTTGTTCTTTTTGTGTATATTTTAGTTAATTCTACCTGGGCTTTCGTGTGTGTGTGTGTGTGGGGGGGTATGTGTGTGTGTGCGTGTCATTTTATGAAAATGAGAAAACACAAGTTTCATTGACAGGTGATGTTTAATAAGCCGACGCTGCAGCGGTTCAGTTTGTTTAATAAACCATCGTCGCGGCCTTCGCCTGTTTAAAGAAAAAGAAAGTATTAGTGAACAAAAGTCTGCGAGCCTCTCTGCTTTTAGTATGTGACGGCTTCTGTTGATATTCCTATATGTGAAAAAGACACACACACACACACACACACACACACACACACACACACATATATATATATATATATATATATATATATATATATATATATATGACATGACCTATATATAGAAATAATGCTAATAATTCAAAGAAAATGGTGACAGAAATACTCACATCTCTGGTCGGAGGAATTGAAGCATCAAAAAAATAAAAAATAAAAAATAAAAAATAAAAGAAAGAAAAGAAAAAAGAAATTAATCATTTTGTGGTATTTCGTAGACACTGGCCTCTTTGTCTGGTAATTGAAATGTCACTTTATTCTTTTTATACTTTTGTGTGTGAATTTATTTTGTTTATCTATATATTTTAATGCTTCTATTCCAACGGTCTCAGATGTAAGTATATTTTTTCACCAGTTCCTTTCAGTCATTAGAATTATATCCATATATAGGCCATGTCATCTTTATTACATCTTATTATAATGGAGATTGTGTGTTTTTCTGTCTGTAACCGAAACTATATTACTAATCGAGTCACAATTAACATAGTTATTTACATCACATTCTCCATGATTTTATTTATATCTAAACCTCAATTATTAATAAAATTGCTTCACCTTTTTATTAGTGTTGTCCATATCTACATACAAATAACATGCAATTGTATTTATATATAAAAAATAGCGGTTTGCAGTGTGAATGGGAAGGCTAATTTGCATATTGATATTAAAAATGTGATTTTATTAAATGTGTGCTTAGTATTATTGATTTCTAATTGTTTGGTTTTATTTTCATGAATATAAGCAAAAATCTCTTCAATGAATCTTAAATGAAATCCATTAACAAGAAAAAATAACTGTCATTTTATTCTTTATTTCCTAATTTAACTAAATTGTTAAATACGTAAAATTCAGCAATGAAAGACGGGAGTGATGGAAGAGTAAGTTTCATTTCTATTTTTCTATTATACCCCCACTCTGTTACATATCTTTTTATCTGCCTTCTTATTAGACTTTCTAATTTAATACGATATTTCATTACATTAAAACCTAAATACTTGCACCCGGAGGGTGCATATATTTGCTAGTGTATATAAGAAACATTACGTGGACACCACATTTTTATATATAAACATATATATATATATATACATATACACACACATATATATATATATATATATATATATATACATGTGTGTGTGTGTGTGTGTGTGTGTGTGTGTGTGTGTACACAAGGATTCAAGGTGTTTAAGAGTATTTTTGTTCTCTCCATATATGAATTTAAATTATTTTCTGCTTCTCTCTCGATGAGTCCGGATTAAAAACATTTTCATCTAAAAACGGACCTAATTATCATTATGCTCTGATGATTTTTTATAAATCAAAATATTGTCAATATTAGCAATGAAAATGATATAAAAATATATTCATTTTAACAACATTGTGTATTTTCATACCCTTTTATCTCTCTCTCTCTCTCTCTCTCTCTCTCTCTCTCTCTCTCTATATATATATATATATATATATATATATATATATATATATAAAGTCATCCACAGACACCGTGTTTCGACGTTTCACGTCTCTTCCGTGTGGCTAGACACAGCAACTACCTCTGACCAGAAGCGAAATCCGACTGACTCTTCATATATATATATATATATATATATATATATATATATATTGAAAAATTTGAAAAAACACAAGTTCAAATAAAATGAGTGGTATTTATTCAGCCAATGCTGCAGTGTTTCAATCTGTTTAGTAAATCTTCTTCAGGGCCTTTGTTGATATAAGGTAAAGTAAAAATTTTATCACAGAATAATAAGGTGACTGTGATAATTTTTAAAAACTTTTCCTTATATCAACAAAGGCCCTGAAGAATATCTACCAAACAGATTGAAACACTGCAGAGTTGGCTGAATAAATATCACTTATTTTATTTGAACCCGTGCTTTTTCAAATTTTTCATTATATTTTATATATATTAAACCCTATTGACCTTATGGCTAACCGCAACTCTTTTTATCATATATGTGCTAGAAGGCAGTGACTGAGGTTCTTCATGTCCTAGGTATGACGTTAAACTCTAACTGATGGTGAGATTTCAGTACTAGAGGTCTGGGGAGTGTGGAGCACCTCTTCATCACTATTATTCCCAGGTCCACTCTGACTCGGAGTGGTAGTACCTGTTAAGGTTACATCTCTGGGTTAAATAGAAAAAATGTGTCTATGAAAAAAAATGAGTATCCATTAAGAATGAATCCCTTTCAAAACTTTGTTGGCATTTAATAACCGACTGAGGTTGATATGCCGTGAAACAAAACAAACAAGCAAAAATATAGACATAAACCTAATCAATACCATGGATTAATAATTTCTTAGCATAATGCCCAATGATACTGATATATGGTTAAACAGGTCAAATACTGTTTGGGCCAAAAACAACGTGACACTTGACCTTTTGATCTGATGCCAACGCCCAAGCTTGACCTCTGAATTCTACAAGGAAACACGTATCACAGGCAAATTCACTTTTTGCAACTTTGAGAAGACGAATTCTGAAAAACTAATCATGTCTTGTTCACTCTCCGCCACCGCCCCTCGCTCTGTCCAAACGTCTCCTTTTATACTAGGTCTGGCCGAAATTTTCACACGTCGTCACAACTCTCGTCTCGCCAGCCACGAGACTCGCAACCTACAAATCGCGGCCTCAAGGACACTCACGCTTTCACCCCTTCACAACTCGTCTCGTGCCCGCCCCGACCCGTCACATTTCAACTTCTCTGCTCCCGCCCACACACACAACAAGCCACTCGCTGTCTCTTCGACCGACGGACCGTTGTTGGCTCATCAAAGGTTTGTGGGTTTTGCCGTTCGATCTCGCTACAGAAGTTCGACCCTTCACTACAAATACAAAAGTGTAAGTACAGATATACATCATATATTATTTCCCGAACTATAGGCATAAAATAGGCCTAGACGTGTTGATATGCCGTTAAAATCCAACAACCAACCAACCAACCAACCTAATTTGCATAAAGCTATGACACTGGATCATTTCCTTGTTTCTTTGCATCCTATTTAATCTGACAGTTTGTTTTCGAACGCCATTTTGGATGCTGAACTCAATTAGTGTGAGTGGCGGGAAACGCGCCTCTTTTGTTTCCTGCTCTTTTCATCTCAAAAGAATTTCGTGTAGAGTTTTACTGATTATCTTTCTTTTCCCTCTTTTTCTTTTTTTTTTCTTCTTTTTTTTTTTCTTTTTGTCAACAAATGAACAAATAAACTGACAGGTCGAATTAAGTTTATATTTTATCAAAGTTGATCTAAAAAAAGTTATTGAAATTAAACAACGACAATAATATAAAGATAGTGTGAGAAAAAAAAAGGTTTCTCAATGAAACAAAGACATTGACAGTTTTCCTCGTGAGTAACTAGTTTAACAAAAATATTAAAAAAAACCCTCAAAAAACCCCAAAACAACAACAATAAAAAGCAAAAAAAACAATAATTAAGCAATGTACTATAATTTGTCTCATTGTTCTTTTTACGCCAAGAAACCCATGTAATCAAATATATATACTAATATATATATACATACATATTTATATATATATACATACATATTATATATATATATATATATATATATATATAATATATATATATATTATATATATACTGTGAGATGGTCACTATTTCAGCTTTTGCTGGAATGGTGTACCAAAGGCAGTATGATTGGTAGAGTGCTCAATATAAAGAGCTGTTATAATATAATAAGATAAATATATAAAGGTTTTACATATCTATTTATTAGGTGACAAGGAACATTCACAACCAGTTGGTTTCATGCGATGCAATCATCAGGTGAAGATGTCAAAGACATTTTGAAACATCTCTGATGATTGCATCGCATGAAACCAATATGGTTGTGAATGTTCCTTTGTCACCTAATAAATAGATATGTAAAACCTTTATATATTTATCTATATTATATATATATATATATATATATATATATATATATATATATTATTATTATTATTATTATTATTATTATTACTATTTATATTTTTGAAGGCAATTGCAATGCGTATATCGTATAAAATTCGATAATTATTGAAAATAATCATGACAAGCAAATCGGGCGAAATAACGTGCGTTACGCGGAACACCGTACAGCTTTTTCAACTTTATTAAGTCTCATTAAGTTGAAACAGTTGTACTGTGTTCCACGTGGCGCACTTTATTTCGCCGGGTTGCTTGTCATGATTATTTTCAACAATTATCGAATTTTATACGATATACACATTGTAATTGCCTTCAAAAAGTATAAATAATAATATACTTTACATAACAATACTTCAAAAGCAAATTATCAAATTCCATATATATATATATATAGGGTTTTATAGTTTGTTTGAAGCATTGTATGTATGTGTTTAAAATAGAAATTAGAAGACAATTGACAATGCAATGAAATAGGGGATGAAAATTAGGTTTATTTACCTGTTTCCGAAATATTTTCCGGATAAAATACGTTTCGGAGAAACGTACTAAAATCGGCTGCCAGATATCCACATTTTCAAAATCACTGCATCATCCAGCGTTCCTTTATTTAACTGAATAAACAACAAACGTTTGCACCTGCGCCGTAAGTACTGAAAAAAAAAAAAGCACACGTACCTCCAAAACCTCTGAGGATGGGATTTTATCCCGAAAATATTTAGGAAACAGGTAAATAAACATCATTTTCATCACCTATTCCATTGCATTGTCAATTGCTTGTAATATATATATATATATATATGTATATATATATATATATATATATATATATATATATATATATAGGTGGGTTACCAGGTAATTTGTTATTAGGATTTCTTAGCTGGCCCTTTCTTCCAACAATAAAGATTAGAGAGTTCAGGTCAAGTTTGAGAGCTCGATGTTTAATTTTTTTTATAAAATTACA
>CM042165.1:44671124-44693624 GCA_023376005.1 Doryteuthis pealeii | reverse complement strand
CTTGATTGGGCTTTACGGCATGTCAACCCTTGTTGGGTCATTTTATGCCGAAGACGTTTTTTTTTCATCCTTGATGGATACCCAATTTTTTAAAACTCATTTTTCAAACACATTTTTAGAACTCATTTTGTTCTATTTAATCAATAGACAGGACCCTAACAGGTACTACCACTCCAGGTCAGAGTAGACCTGGAAGTACTGGCGAGGAAGGGGTACTCCACAGTCCCCAAAGCTGGAACCTCAACATCAGATACTTTTTAACGTCATACCCAGGACATTAAGACCTCAACCACCGCTTTCTAGCACATATATGATAAAAAGCGTTGGAGTTTGCCATAAAAGCAATAAGACTGGGACAATCATATAGGTGCTAGGGCTTCATATGACCAGCCATTTGATCTTAGGGAGCCTCTCCGACTGCCTGTCGAGCCTAAGTAAGGGCCAAGAGTGTTGTATATCAGGACCGCTCGGCCACCAAGATTCCGTCCTCAAGCATCGCAGATCGTACGCCACGTCCAACAGGTGCTCCCACTGGAGGGTCTTACCCTTCTACAGAGGTGCAGTCGGATTCTACTAGGGATACAGTCAGGATGCCGACAGGGTATCAGATAGTTTAGAAACCCGTTTTTCAGTGGCCACCATTGGGGGGGGGTATCTCTCAGCAGAGGTGCAGTCGGTGTATTCTTCTGTCCTCGTTGATAAAGCGTGTATTTTGCCTAATGTGTTTATCTTGTAAAATAACAAGATTTCGAGGGATACAAAAAAAAAAATAAAAAAAAAACAAAGCCAAAACAAAACAAAACCTCTCAGCGGCACTCAAGTTCCTAATGGTCAAATGCATTAATTTTCGCCATCTTTAAACAAAAATCTTTTAGTGCCTTGAATACAAAATAAAGAAGAAATCTATTTTGAAACTTATGTTGACATAATAAAGAAATAGAAAAGACTAAACCCTCCCCCCAAAAAAGAAACAAAAACAATACAAAAAACAAAACAAAACAAACAAACAAAAAGAAAAAGAGAATTGCGTACATTGTACATTACACCCTGTCGTCTTTAGAGGGTTAACCCTCCCCCAATTGTGCCTCCTGTTGGCCGTGGGTGGCGACTCTTGATGCTTAAGGTCGGAATCCTGGTGGTTGAGCAGTTCATGACATCCAACACTCCAATTTGACCCTTACGTAAGCTAGACGGGTGGTGAGACCCCCTCCAAATCAATCGGCAGGTCACAGCCATAACACCTATATGATTGTCTCTATCCTATTGTCTTTATGGCAAGCTCCAACCCTTTTTATCATATGGGTGCTAGAAGGCGGCGGCTGAGGGTCTTCATGTCCTGGAAATGGCGTTAAACTCTATCTGATGGTGAGGTTCCAGTTCTGGAGGTATGAGGAATGTTCATCACTATTGCTCCCCGATCCACTCTGACCCGGAGTGGTAGTACCTCTTAGGGTCCCATCTACGGGTTAAATATAAAAATGTGTTCATAAAAAAATGAGTACCTATTAAGAATGAATTCATTTCAAAACTTTGTTGGCATTAAATATATATTTACCAACTCCTCCGCACGAGCAGGATACGATACAAGGTCAATTTCTTAAGCGGAGTTCAACAGGTTTGAATTCAGAGTCTTCCTTCTCCTAGACTGGTTACCTAGCCATGGTTAAAGAACCCAGTCTGCCCTGCTATTTTCCCATAGCTGGAGGGGAGTAGGATTCATACCTTTCCCAAGGGTATTAGCGCTAAGTGAAATGCAATTAACACGTCCAGGATTTGAACTCGGGGCGACGAGTCCATTTCCCATGACTTTAACCATTACACCACGCGCTTCCTAATTTGTTGGCATTAAATAACCCACCGAGGTTGATATGCCGTAATACAAACAAACCAAACCCAATGTCCCAGATATTCAAAAGGCCAAGCGAGCGTCGAATTTGCTAACAGAGGCCAAAAGGCGCGAAATGGCGATAAATTATATAAGACTTAAGGTTTACATTGAATAAGTTTCCTCTTCTAAAACTGACGCTAACCATACGGTCAATGTATATGCTGGCTTTAAATATTACCCAGGCAAAAACAACCTGACGGTTTATTTAGTCGCTATTACCCGTGGAAACAAAAAACACCCCTTTAAAAAAAAGCAAAAAAAAAGCATGGATATATTTGAAATTCTACAAGATGCTTTTCTTCTTTTTTCGGAAAATAAACTAACGCAGATAGATAAATAGATAGATAGATTGATAGATATCTGGATACGTGTGTACCTATATCTACAGATAGACAGATAGTTAGATAGATATACAGATACATAGATATGAACAAACTGTGATAGATAGATAAGAATCATATATATATATATATATATATATATATAGAGAGAGAGAAGAGAGAGCGAGAGAGAGAGAGAGAGAGAGAGAGAGAGAGAGAGAGAGAGAGAGTGTGTGTGTGTGTGTGTGTAAAAAAATTATAGGGAAATTTATATATTATTATTGTCAAAATGATTGGTTTAATTGGCAAAGTACAATAGATAGATAGAAAGATAGAAAGACAGATAGACAGACAATTCTCTGGGCATGCGCGTACCTATATTTACAAACACACACACACACACACACACACACACACACACACACACATATACATATATATATATATATATATATATATATATATATATATATAGAGAGAGAGAGAGAGAGAGATAGATAGATAGATAGATAGATAGATATATATAGATAGATAGATAGATAGATAGATAGATAGATAGACATGAACCGACTGTAATAGATAGATAGATAGATAGATAGATAGATAGATAGATAGATAAACATGAACCGACTGTAATAGATAGATAGATAGATAGATAGATAGAATGAACCGACTGTAATAGATAGATAGACATGAACCGACTGTAATAGATTGATATATAGATAGATATGAACAGACTGAAATAGATTGATGGGTAGATAGATAGATATGAACGGGCTGAGATAGATGGATAGGTAGACAGATAGATAGGTAATATTAAATATACATTCTGCCCCCCCCCCAAAAAAAAAAAAAAAAAAACTGCATTCAACAAAGTCTTCATCAAATGATGACTCTGGTGTCGGGCATAGTTTCGGGTCCAAATTTCATGACTGCAAATGATGCATCGCGTGCAACTTTTGTATCCTTCCTAGGACACCCCTTTTTCGGGGGATGAGATGTCTTACCTCTTTTCTTCAAGCGATACAACCAGGACCGTGGACAAGGTATCAGATAGTTTCTAGATCTGTTCTTCAGTGTACAATTGTTACACAGCCGTCTCTTTCGTAGACGTATAATCTGGGTATACCCGTGGTTGTATTCACATACTTAATCTTAACCTGTACTTATCTGTAGTCGACGTACATCTTCTTATTTCTTCATGGCTTGGTCTGAATAACTATCTGGATAACGGTCTGCTATCGGCTGGTCTGTCTTCTTAAGATATTGGTTGAGATGCCTTGTTGTCAATTAGTTCTTGATTAACAACTCAATACATTTCTTTCGTGAATTCACATTTTATTTAAGCTTTCTTGGACCTGGATTCACAACCGTGGTGAGAGACTAGCTAACCGTCTTCATCTGTCGACGGCTAACTAGACACTGACTAGAACTAACTATATTATTTCACGTTTGCACTGGCAAACGGAAGTGGGGTCAAACTAAGGTTACGAAACGTCTGTCAAAATCTCTATTGTTAACAGTTATCTGTAATTTCGAATTCAAATAATTTCTCTTGTAGGGACCCTTGTTGTTTTTGGAGATTGTGTAGTTGATGAGTTGAAGATCCGAGTTATGGGTCCCTACAATTTATATGTATAAGGACTACGGAAATGTAGTTTCCATAGGTAACAAAAGAAGAAGACATTGATAAAGGAAACAAACTTTATATACATAAATACAATTAATATAGTTTCATTGTTCTTTCAGTGGTGTTGCAGTCTGATTGTGTCTGTGTATAGTTGTGTGTGACATGGTGTTTATATTAGTGTGATTGCTTGTGTCAACATATTAGTAGTTTGTCTGTGATTGGAACTTGTGATTGAAAGTTGTTGTTGTTGATCGAGAGAGAGAAGAGAGAGAGAGAGAGAGAGAGAGAGAGAGAGAGAGAAATAAGAGACGAAAAGATAGACGGACCTGTTGAGTCGTATTTGATGTTTTCGGACGTTCCCACTGTCGAGTTAGGAGCATCCTCTCCAACTCTGTTGAGTCAGGAAGAGCAAAAGCTCCTCACTGTCTCTGTGTCTCCTTATCTGTCAGCTAAATGGGCCTTTTTTATAATTTTCTTATTGTCATTGTCTATTGTGATCCTTAAGCTAAAATATTCCTCAAATATCAGGTGATTTGCAATGATGCAATATCGAATGATTTTGGTACATGTGGAATTCTGGTGACGTAAATTATCGGATGAATTTAAACCATTGTTTCTATTGTTCCTAAAATATTTCTAAACTAATATTCATTCGATTCTCTTTTGTTTACTTAATTCTAAACTCATGACATACCATTGTAAATCTAGTTATTTAAGAAAACTTAATTATTTTAATTTGGTCAATTCCACATGCCGTAAAAATATAGGGGCCGATCCCTATACTCTTCACTAACCGTGCATAATTGATAGTATACTCATCACTTATGCATCACATTGCCTGGAAATTTCTAGAATAAAGATTCGCAGACATTGTTAACCACATCTGGTGACAGCAGAATCTCGAAGATTTCAAATCCGTCATCTGGAAATGATTAGGATTACGTAAGTAAATTTGGATGGAAAAGTACGTATGAATCATTGAAAATGCAAATGAGCAAGGGAGGAATTTCATTAAAAGAAGAGAATACCCCCCCCACACACATAGATATTCAAAGACATTTGGTTAAAAATAATGGAATCTTTACTATTTTCGAGTTTTTAAAAATTATTTTTTCAATTTTTCTAACAATTTTTGGTAAATAGCGGATTAGTGCGTCCTGGCACCCTACCCTAAAAACGCTAAGCGGTGCCTGCTCAAAATGTTAACCGTGCTAGATATGAACTCCTAAGCAGTTTAAAGGCCTTTTTTCCGTTAAGTCAATGCGATATCAAAACGATGATTTACCCACCCCCATCCCAAGTCTTTTATCAGCAAGTAAATGTAAACATTTTAACCCAGCCTCTTTGAAAGTTTTTAGCGGTTTGAAGGCGTTTTTATCGACAAGTAACTTCTTTTTAGTGGTTTGAAGGCGTTAAAATCAACAAGTTAATGCGATCAGAAAGCGATATTTTACAGCCACCCCCAGGTTTCTTTTTTATTATCGACAAGTAAATGTAAATATTTCCCACTTCCGCTTTTTAGGTCAGGAGGCACTTATCCGCAATTTACCAAAATGTTTTTTAATGTTATCATCATTAAAGGAATTAATGAATTGTCCGAAGCAGTTTTCATTTTTGAACCAAGTACTTTTGGTTCTCTTCTGAACCATTATCAAGCTTGTTTGAAGTATGTTATTATTTGTTAATAATAACATACAAATAATTATTAACAAATGATAACATACTTAGAACAGCCTTGATAATATTTCTCTCTCTCTCTCTCTCTCTCTCTCTCTCTCTGCCTCTCTCTCTCTCTCTCTCTCTCTCTCTATATATATATATATATATATATATATATATATATATATATAAACGCAACGCTCTCCTATATAAGGGATGGAGCACTATATGGCGGCCTTTACATACATAGAGATGTGTGTATTAAAAACAGTTAAAATCTCCTTCGCATTATGTGGGTGACTATAGCCTAACGGTTAAGGGGACTGATGCTGAACCGATCGGATTTCAATCCCATCTGTTGGTAGCTTACAAACGTCTAGCCACACTAAAGAGACTTGATAAGTCGAAACAGGTGTCTGTGGATGACTATATATATATATATATATATATATATATATATATATAAGTTAATTATTTAATCTTTTGTGTCATAAAATATAGCCCCAGGAAATATACTTTAGCTATCTGCGAAAAATGTAGATTTACTACTTTTTCACGGATACAAAGCTAAGCACCTTAATTCGAACATTTTGTTTGACTTTGCTCAAGGTTTCCGTGGTAAATCCTCTTATCTCTGTACAAATATTATTCCTCAGCTATCGCAATGTTTTAAAGTTATTCAAATATACACACTCCTTTGAATAACTCCACAAAAAGAAGCCAGGTAGACGACGCAGACGAATGGGGAAGCCATTTGAATTCCGAGTTTATTGAAATTATTCTGCGACCAAAAAATGTATTTTTGTTGAAATTATAAACATCTCATTTGAATTGTAAAATTCATTTATTTTAATTTGTTCACTAGTTGGATAGACTGGACTCTTTAACCTTGATTAGGTAACCAGTCTAGGAGAAGGAGAAATTCAAACCTGTTAAAATCAGCTTAAGAAATTGAATTTGTGTTATATCCTACTCGTGCAGAGGGGATCGTATATATATATATATATATATATATATATATATATATATATATATTTATTTATTTTACAATGTTTTCACAGATCAATGTTCATTATTAACAGCGACCACGGTTTCATGCTAAATAGCAATCATCAGGCTGTTGAGCAAGATCCTATGGTGTTTGTTGGAGTTCTTTACTCAATGTCACATTTTGGATTGTAAATAACGTCGGTTAGTTTCGCGGACGCTGTTATAGCCCGGAATTACTAAAAATAAATTTTTTCAAAATTTGCATTTTTTTTAGTAATGCCAACGAAGTTGCCTCCCTTTATTCGTTAAAAATAGAACATTTGTTTTAACTTTGAAAAAATGTTTTATTTTTTATTTTTATTTTAAATTAATTCCGTTTGGCAAAGGATGCATATGTCTTCAAAAAACCATTTTAATATATATGGTAGAGTCTTTTAAATTTTTTCCAACATAATATAAAGGTGGATGGTGTTGTTTCTCTGTCGAAAAATCATTTTTTCACTGTTGAAATATTAGATATCTTTGCAAACAATTGCGGAATTGATTCTCAGGGTGGATGTTGAGTATCTCCCCTCCATGCATTTAGGAAGAATTTTCTTTTATGGGGACATTGTTTGAAGATTTCTGATTTTTTATTTAAACTTCTATTATTATTATTATTATTATTATTATTATTATTATTAAAGGAAATCAAGTTTTTTAATATCCTAAATTTTTCCGTAACACATAAGTTGCAGTATCTAGAGCCATTTGTGTAACATTTGGGATGATCTAAAATTTTCCACTCTATTTTGTGAGGCATATCTTTTTCTTTCAGCTCCCATATCCTTGTTGCAAGGGAAGTTGTTTTCTCTTTATCTTTCTTTCTGAAAGATTCCATATGTGCGTAGAATCTTTGCTTGAAGTCACCCTGGGTCATCCCAACATATCTGTCTGTGCTTATAGGTGATTCGCAACTGTAGTTGTTACTTTAGCTTCATATACTACTGATCTAATGTTACATTTCTGATTTAGAGGACAGTCTTTTTTAATTCTACAAGAACATGAAGGGTTTGAGTTTGGTTTAGATTTTGATGTAATTAGTGATTTCATTGAGAGTCCACATGAGTAGCTAGTTTTTACAGTATTTCTATTAAATATTTTATTATATCTATTTTGGGTGGGAAGTGTTTATCTATTAAGTCCAGAAATTTTTTACCGACATTTGTTTTAACTGTTTTAGAAAAAGGGGGCGTAAACCAAATTATCTTTCTTTTTCTGTTTTTTGAATTATTATGTTTGGGGATGTTATCTATATAGTATATTTTTTCTTTGAATTCGCTATTTAGTAATGCTTTATTGTAATAGGGGCGGCCTTTTCAAAATATCTTTGTTGGATGATAGTTCTGAGATTTCTACGGCTAATGTTAGGGACTAGATTTTTTAAAACTAATGGTGGGTGGTTGGAATTTATATTAATGTATTTAAGTTTCTCATTTTGTTTGTGATATGGCTTATACGTATTATTTTTAAGATCTAAATTGACATCTAGGAAATTGACATTTGTTAAGTTAGTATCTATAGTAATCTTGAGTTCCATATTTTCTAGTGTGTTATTATATCTTTACGTAATCTATCTAATGTTTTACCGGAACAGTCCCGTGAAATACAAATTCCGTCATCCCGGTAGAGTGCGAATGTGTGTGCGGGAAATTTCTGTTTAAGTGAATTTAATATGTATAATCCGACCAAATCACAAATTCCGCGCTATCGTATCCCCCATAGCGATGTCGAAATAATCTGATGGGTTTGATTTTTTTTACCCAGGATTTACCTTCATTGAAAGATATTTTTGAAAAGGCCGCCCCCTATTACAATAAAGCATTACTAAATAGCGGATTCAAAAAAAATATACTATATAGATAACATCCCCATAATAATTCAAAAAACAGAAAAAGAAAGATAATTTGGTTTACGCCCCCTTTTTCTAAAACAGTTAAAACAAATGTCGGTAAAAAATTTCTGGACTTAATAGATAAACACTTCCCACCCCAAAATAGATATAATAAAATATTTAATAGAAATACTGTAAAAACTAGCTACTCATGTGGACTCTCAATGAAATCACTAATTACATCAAAATCTAAACCAAACTCAAACCCTTCATGTTCTTGTAGAATTAAAAAAGACTGTCCTCTAAATCAGAAATGTAACATTAGATCAGTAGTATATGAAGCTAAAGTAACAACTACAGTTGCGAATCACCCTATAAGCACAGACAGATATGTTGGGATGACCCAGGGTGACTTCAAGCAAAGATTCTACGCACATATGGAATCTTTCAGAAAGAAAGATAAAAGAGAAACAACTTCCCTTGCAACAAGGATATGGGAGCTGAAAGAAAAAGATATGCCTCACAAAATAGAGTGGAAAATTTTAGATCATCCCAAATGTTACACAAATGGCTCTAGATACTGCAACTTATGTGTTACGGAAAAATTTAGGATATTAAAAAACTTGATTTCCTTTAATAATAATAATAATAATAATAATAATAATAGAAGTTTAAATAAAAAATCAGAAATCTTCAAACAATGTCCCCATAAAAGAAAATTCTTCCTAAATGCATGGAGGGGAGATACTCAACATCCACCCTGAGAATCAATTCCGCAATTGTTTGCAAAGATATCTAATATTTCAACAGTGAAAAAATGATTTTTCGACAGAGAAACAACACCATCCACCTTTATATTATGTTGGAAAAAATTTAAAAGACTCTACCATATATATTAAAATGGTTTTTTGAAGACATATGCATCCTTTGCCAAACGGAATTAATTTAAAAATAAAAAATAAAAAATAAAACATTTTTTTCAAAGTTAAAACAAATGTTCTATTTTTAACGAATAAAGGGAGGCAACTTCGTTGGCATTACTAAAAAAATGCAAATTTTGAAAAAATTTATTTTTAGTAATTCCGAGCTATAACAGCGTCCGCGAAACTAACCGACGTTATTTACAATCCAAAATGTGACATTGAGTAAAGAACTCCAACAAACACCATAGGATCTTGCTCAACAGCCTGATGATTGCTATTTAGCATGAAACCGTGGTCGCTGTTAATAATGAACATTGATCTGTGAAAACATTGTAAAATAAATAAATATTAGCTCTTACAAATTGTGATTGAGCACTGTATTTTCTTTGTTTCATCGCAAAAAAATTTTTGTTTTTACATATACCTATATATATATATATATATATATGTGTGTGTGTGTGGGCTACTTATTTTACGGTTGGATTGTATTACAAATAATTTTGATATTTATATACACTTTTTATACAAATTTACACTTTTTTAAATTACTCTACACCAGACTTTTTTGAGTCTTATTTTATAACTATAATGCTTCTGATTATTTTTTAAATTAAAAATGAGGTTCATTTTATTTTGAAATAAAATTCATTTTATTTTTAGATAAAATTCATTTTATTTTTAATATAGACAGCGCATTTTTTGATTAATTCCAACGTTTGACTAACAGCGTTCTGTTTTTGCTAACGGTCATTTTTCCCGTCTTATTTTTTGTTGATGACCGACCCACGTTCGGTCGATGCATGATATTGCGAGGGTCCTCATATATTAGTGAAGAAGGGCCGGTGTTGCTTTTTAAACCGTCGAGAGATAGGCCTCGAAACGGTTTGCACACTCTTTCCTGACGAGCCCATGCAGTTGTAAACATCTTTTGTTTTTTCATTTTATCATATTCATATATATATATATATATATATATATATATATATGTGTGTGTGTGTGTGTGTGTGTGTGAAAGCAGACAAAGAGGTTTTATAGTCTGTTTGAGATGGTGATAGCCAACAATTTGGGAGAATAAGTTCTTAATTGAAGTCATACCTAATTGAAATTTAATTAGTTGGTAATTAATAAATTAGGCGAGCATATCTGCTTAAATGTTAAGGCGTAAACAAATCGAGAAAATGTCGATATCTGTATGTACATTTCGACATAATATGCCTCATCATCAGGGGACTGTTCTGTGATATATATATATATATATATATATATATATATATATATATATATATATATCATATGTACGCACGTAACTTTGCTTTAATAAAATCATTTCGACTGACGATGTTCGAGTAACACGGACGAAATTATTTCAACCCTTGATTTGTTTTGAGTTATTCATTTCTTGCTCACTTATCCTTTTATCTACCTCATATTGTCGGATTCTAAACTCATCCATCCTATCTTCACCCCCCCCATATATATATATATATATATATATATATATATGCATGTATGTATGTATGGATTTATATATATACTAAGGCTCTTAACCGATGATTAGCTGATAGAAAAGAAAATACAGACAAACAGACAGACAAACAGACAGGTAGAAAGATGGACTAGAATTATATTCCCGTTTGGTAATTATGAATTACACACATGGAAAAATACGGGAGAAAAACTGCTGAATTTTCAAGGGTACGTCTCGCCGGGAGCTTCACTAATTGACCGACCCCACTCTCACCCGAATTTCAACATTTCGAGTAGAAGATTATCTCTGAGTCACTCGGAGCGCCCCCTATCCCAGTGATGTTTGGGCTGGAGCGCTGTGAATTTTGCGCGCCGTCTATTTTAGGCGCGATGAAACCCTAGCCAATCCGGGCATTTTTTTCCTGACGTCACTAAGCAAGACTGCCATAAAATGGCGTTCTTACCTTTACACCCCCTCCCTCTTCCATCTCTACGTAGCAATCCGCCGCCCCCCTCCTCTCCCACAGAAGCAACAAGTACATCAACACAGTTGAAAAAGAGGCGACTTCTCAAGTGAGGAGTCGAAGGGTTTGGGTTTTTTTTTGTGAGTTTGTGAGTCTGTGTTTATTGGTGTCTATGCCATGGAACAGACAGATGTGGAGTTACTTGTTGCCGCCCCACCACCGCCCCACCCGTCGCTCGCCATCGCCGCCGCCGCCGCTGCTGCTGATGCTGCTGCTGCTGATGATGATGTTGGCTTCTGTCTGTAGACATAAGGATTCGGCCAGCTGTTTCGCGTTCTTTACTTTGCGTTGGCCTTTTAGTTTTGTTTTTTAGTTTTTTGAATTTACCTGGATTTTTTCTCAGTGTGTGTGGGGTAGGGGTGGAGGTAATTTTCGGTGATTGCCTTCATGTTTCTTCTTCTTCTTCTTCTTCTTCTTCTTCTTCTTCATTTAACTTTTTCTTTCATTTAACTTCTTCATTTAACTTCTTCTTCTTCTTCTTCTTCTTCTTCTTCTTCTTCTTCTTCTTCTTCTTCTTCTTCTTCTTCTTCTTCTTCTTCTTCATTAACTTCTTTTCATTTAACTTCTTCTTCTTCTTCTTCTTCTTCATTTAACTTCTTCTTCTTCTTCTTCTCTTCTTCATTTCTTTTCTTCATTTAACTTCTCTTCATTTAACTTCTTCTTCTTCATTTAACTTCATTTAACTTCTTCTTCATTTAAATTCTTCTTTTTATTCTTCTTTTTCTTTTTCATTTAACTTCTTCTTCTTCTGTTAACTTTCTTCCTCCAATTCCTCTTCTTCTTCATTTAACTCTCTTCTTCATTTGACTTTCTTCTTCTTCTTCTTCTTCTTCTTCTTCTTCTCTTCTTCTTCTTCTTCTTCTTCTTCTTCTTCTTCTTCATTTACTTCTTCTTTTTCTTCTTCATTTAACTTCTTTCTTTTTCTTTTTCTTTTCTTCTTCATTTAACTTCTTTTTCTTTTCTTTTTCTTCTTCTTTGTTTTTCTTCTAGCTTTCTTCCCCCTTTTTCCTCTTTCTTCGTTTAACTTTCTTCTCCTTCATTTGACTTTCTTCTTCTTGTTCTTCTTCTTCTTCTTCTTCTTGTTCTTGTTCTTCTTCTTCCTACTACTACTACTACTACTACTACTACTACTACTAGTCTTTCTTCATATTTTCTTTCTTTCTTTTGAATCAATAATTTACTACAACTACTAAAACTCTTCTTTTTTGCTACTCATTCTCCCTCCTTACTACAACTCTTTCTTTATTTCTCTACTATTTCTACTATAGATATTACTACTGCTGCTACTAGTACTGCTGAAGCTATTTCTTTCATCTTCTACTACTACTAGTATTCCTTCATCGAGTTGGGCATTTTCTTATTTACTACGACTACTACTATTACTACTACTACTACTACAAATACAACTACTAGTAGTCTTTATTTCTCCTATAGAACTCTTCTTTCCTTCTTGTTCTTTTTTTCATTTAACTTTCTTCTTCTTCTTCTTCTTCTTCTTCTTCTTCTTCTTCTTCTTCTTCTTCTTCTTCTTCTTCTTCTTCTAACTTTATCTCTTTATCTTTTTCTATCTTCTTCTTCTTCTTCTTCTTCTTCTTCTTCTCTTCTTCTTCTTCTTCTTCTTCTAACTTTATCTCTATCTTCCTTCTTCTTCTTCTTCTTCTTCTTCTTCTTCTTCTTCTTCTTCTTCTTCTTCTTCTTCTTCTTCTTCTAACTTTATCTCTTTATCTTCTCTTCTTCTTCTTCTTCTTCTTCTTTCTTCTTCTTCTTCTCTCTTCTTCTTCTTCTCTTCTCTTCTTCTTCTTCTTCTATCTCTTTATCTTTTTTTTATATCATCATCATCTTCTTCTTCTCTTTTCTTCTTGCTTACTACTACTACTACTACTACTACTACTACTACTTATTTCTACACTAAAACCCTTCTTTTTGTCTTTTCTTTTTCATTTTTCTTGTTATTGTTGTTGTTGTTATTGTTCTTCTTCTTCTTCATTTAACTTTCTTCTTCTTTTTCTATCATTTTCTTTACTTCTTCTTCTTCTTCTTCTTCTTCTTCTTCTTCTTCTTCTTCTTCTTCTTACTACTACTACTACTACTACTACTACTACTACTGCTACTACTACTTATTTATACACTAAAACCCTTCTTTCTTTTTGTCTTTTTCATTTTTTCTTGTTATTGTTGTTGTTCTTGTTGTTCTTCCTTTTCTTCTTCTTCTTCCTCTTCACACCTTAGTACTATTCCTTTTTCTTCCTCTTCTGAAACTCTTTCCTCCTACTCCTACTTTTCTTTATTTATCCGCTAATACATTCTCCTTGTAAAACTACTACTAAAACTTTCTTCCATCTGCTACCTTTTCAACTAACTAATAATATCTAAGATATTCGCTTTTTCTTCCTCTTTTTAAGCTCATTCTCGCTCCCCCCTCCTCCCCATCCTCCTCCTCCTCCCCATTCTCCTCTTCCTCCTCCTCTCCTCATACTACGTCTCGTTCTACACGCTATCTTTTTGTTTGTTTGTTCATTCCTCCTGTCCTATTTCTTCAACCCTTCGCAATTGCATTCTCTATGGCTGTGGTCCCCAACCAGGGGGGTCACGAACCAATACCGCGAGTCGCGAGGTAACGTTAATGATTTTGAAACGATATGCGTCATGTGTACTTTTACTGAATGCTTGTCATGCGTTCTGCGTTCAACAAAAAAAAAAAAAAAAAGAAAAAAAGGAGAGAGAGAGAGAGAGAGAGAGAGAGAGAGAGAGAGAGAGAGAGAGACAGACAGACAGACAGACAGACAGACAGACAGACAGAGACAGAGTTGATAAGTGCATGGAAAATGAATGAGATTAAGCCAAAACAATCTCATTACTACGCGCCTTTTCTTACAATTCTGCTCAAAACCGAGTCATACCACTATATTAACTATATATAGTAAGAATATGCTCCCTCCGGACGTAAGTATTTGAGTTTTAATGTAATTAAATACATTAAATTAGAAAGACTAACGAAATTAGATAATAATGCATATAAAAAGATTACAATTATTACGTCGTCGTCGGGGCGGCCTAATGTCGGTATCAGACAATCAGCGAGGGAGTCTATCCCCTTTTCAATAGCGCTAGACCAAGGAGATTGTTTTTGCATCTGAGGTGGAGCGCCACACCTAGCATCAGCTCATCACTTTACCGCACAGATACCTGTGCTACTCATAACGCTGAGTGGGCGAGGACCGGTATCGAACTAGAAACCTTGTGATTTCTAGCCGAACGCTCTACCGACTGAGCTAACCCGGCCCCTAGTTTCTATATAAAATCATTCATAGGATACGTTGGAGAATAAAACAATATTATTAGAGATCGAAAATACCAAGTAATTATTTATTAAACCTGGTTTTGTTAAAACCAGTATGCAAATTAACCACACCATATATTATGTAAACCTTTATTTCTTAGTGTATAAGACACATTGCTGGATTTTAAACGCACTAATAACGTGGGCTGTTTTGAGGCAAATCAAATCAGATTTTCATAGAGGATTATTTTTTGTATTAATGATTTTGACTATAAGCTAAATATTCATTAATAAACTTACGCAATTCTTGAGTGAATTGTGACGTAATCAGTCACATAGGTTCGGTTACAGACAGACATCGAATCTCCATTATAGTAAGATATTTAGAAGCCTTCGAGGATAAATCGTAAATCGTCTTGGACCATATGACCTTTAGGTACCCCTTTTGATTTCGATTAAGAAAGAAAATGTTTTTCATTTACACCGTCAATATCCGGTTGTTTTAACAGACGATTTTTAGATTTAAATTTTTTTTATAAAACTAACCTCTAACCCAAACCCTAACCCTAACCCCTAACAAACAACCGGATATTGACGGTGTAAATGAAAAACATGTCCTCTCTTAATCGAGATCGAAAAAAGGGGTGCCTAAAGGTAATATTGTCCATCGGCTTTATTGAGAATAGAAGAGTTCATTCTATTCTAGAGGGGTATCAATTCTTCTATACAACAAATAGTACGCTTATTGTTTTTCTACAGGGATGGAGAAGTATTTGCCTCATACCCCACTTGTATGGGCTGGGCTTTTCTACAGCGATGGATTTAAACATCAAATAACCCATAAAGGTTGATATACCATTAAACAAAGAAACAAACCTACTAACTTACAACAGCTGAACAAATTGCTACAAGATTTAAGAATCACAGCAATCTCCATATTTCAAACAAGCAAATTAAAACTGATTCATCCACAGATAATGACGCAGGGGTCCTTACCGCCTCCTGGCGTGTGTTATAAAGAGTTATAAAGGGACGTTGACTTACGTAATTGTCTAATTTAGTGACGATGGAAAGTATTCAAGTGTTTTGGGTGGGTATTCGCGAAGAAAGGTTGGGAAACACTCAATGGGTGTGTTTCAAGTAGTTATCTTGAGTTAAAAAAACAAAAAAAAAAACAAAAAAACAAACAAAAAAAAAATATAAACACCACTTCAGAATTTATTTTTAAGAGGTACTAAATAATCTAAAAAAGACATAACGATTGTGATAACACATATTGTTGTGAGGTTTTAAGGGGTCAAATAAGAACAAAACGACGGGTAACAAAAGTAGAAAAATATATTAACAGAAAGTAGACAAATACAATAGAGTGATGTGGAAAACTACGTCCGACAATAGAGTATTGGCTTGCTCGTATTGGCCTACTGCTAAACCACAATTGTCCGTGTTATTTATAGTAACCTGTCGGCACATTCCATTGGTCAATAGGGTGTATCACCTATAACACATATCTAACTCTTTTATTTCCCTTGTAACATAAAAAACCCAAATACATTATCTTAGCTCGTCATATTACTAACTTTGGCGAAAACTACTACATGTAGAGGATGTCCACTTATTTGTTTGTTTGTTTTGTTTTACGGCATATCAACCTCAGTGGGTCATTTAATACCGATAAAGTTTTGAAATAAATCAATTCTTAATGGATAATACAAATTTTTTATAAATACATTTTTCTATTTAACCCATAGATGGGACCCTAACAGGTACTACCACTCCGGTCAGAGTGGACCAGGAGCAATGGTGATGAAGGGGTGCTCCACATTCCCCAAACCTCCAAAACTGGAACCTCACCATCAGATAGAGTTTAACGTCATTCTCAGGACATGTAGACCCGCAGCCCACGCCTTCTAGCACCCATCTGATAAAAAGGGGTTGGGGCTTGCCATAAGGGAATAGGGTTGGGAAAATGACGTGGCCAGCCGATTGATCGGAGGGGGCCTCTCCGACCGCCCGTCTAGCCCAAGATAGGGCCAAAGGATGTCCACTTGGGGATTTTAAAATTTTTTTAGCCGTAAATAAACTAATAACAGAGAAGACGCCGTTAAAAAAAATGCTGCGTTCGGTCTTGAAAACGTCGAGGAAAAAGCACCCCACAAGGAAGCAGCTGTACGACCAGCTGCCCCTTATCTCACAAACCATCCGAGTGAGACGGACAAGACATGCTAGACACTGCTAGAGGAGCAAGGACGAACTCACAAGCGATGTTCTCCTGTGGAAGGCAACACATGGACATACTAATGTGGGCCGCCCAGCAAGGACCTACATTAACCAACTCTGCGCGTAGACTGGATGCTGCGTAGAAGACCTCCCTGGGACAATGAATGATAGAGATGGTTGGCGAGAGATTGTCATGAATATCCTTGCTAATTGCAGGCATGATGATGATGATAATGATAATGATGATTATGAAGCCTTAATGTTCAGCTATCTAAAAAAATGTTTTGTGTTTTATCTGCAATTAGTTGATTTACTGCTAAAACACCCCCTCCCCCCAAAAAAAAACACAAAAAAACAAACAAAGTAAGCATCTTCTAAGAGTGCTAATTTCATAAATTTTGCCAGGGTTTATTTTCCGGGCCTCCCACCAGGCCGAATTAAACTAAAGCCATTAATATGTGGGTGCCACGCACAAACCGAAGCTCATGGATGACCAGTGAAAAAAACACCAAAAACAAAAACAAAAACGAAATAGACAGAAACCAAAAAAAAAAAAAAACTTTTCCCGTCGGCATTCCCTTTTTGGAGCGCCTCAAGCACCGGGCAATAAACTTGGGCCTTTCACTTTTAGGGAAGCGGACAGGTACTACCCGAGGAAAAAGGACGGCCTCCTGGGATCACGCCATTTTTTCTCCTACACCGGCTCAGACACCGAAGCCTCGTGTGCCAGGATAGTATAGGTAATTTTAAAAACTCATAATTGTCATTTCTATTATCATTTATAGTTTATTTATTAACTCTTTGCCTACTTTAAGCCGCTCACGGCGGCTTTCTCAGCACTGCGATCCTACCGGAAGCCGCAGACAGTGGGTCTCGCGCGTGTCATTATAATCGAGCAGAATAACTCAGATTGCAATGGTTATAGGCCTTTATTTGAATAGATTCAGTTCTGAGGTGAATAGATAGTAAACTTTGAAATATACCATTATACAGGTAAAAAAAGATACCAAGAAAATTTGGTACAGCCATGGGGAAAATTTGACAGGCAAAGAGTTAACCCAAGATAGGACCCTAACAAGTACTACTATTCCGGGTCAGAGTGGACATGGGAGTAATTGCAATTAACTGGTACTCCCCACTCCCCAAAGCTCTTTTGTTTTGTATGTGAACCATGAGGTGAATAGATAGTGAACTTTGAAATATCCCATCATACAGGTAAAAAAAAAAACCCATAAAACAAGAAAATTTGGTACAGCCGCGGGGAAAATTTGGTAGGCAAAGAGTTCATTTTCTGAGAAATAAAATTTTACATTAATTACAATTACAAAAATTATCAAATTCAATTAAATTTCCGGAGTATCATGTTATTTTGGAAAGTGACCTTGGCGCAACGGTTAACAACGAATGAAATGAATTCGATGAAGTGAGTTCAGATCCTAGATAAAACTCTTTATGTTTCATTTCACGCTAATACCTTTGAGAAAGTAAAAATCCCTTCTCTTTTTCTTTCAGCTATGGGTTACTAGTAGGACAGACTGGACTCTTTAACCTTGGTACGTCAATTAGTTCTAATTCTTTTGTCAATGAATATATAGTATAAAATAATACAGAATATAATATAGAATATAATACAACATAAGACACAACGTAATAACATATATAACATAACGTTTGATTTAACATAACATTATATATATAATATAATTATATATATATATATATATATATATATATATGTTGTTAAAATGAATATATTTTATATCATTTTCATTGCTAATATTGACAATATTTCGATTTATATTAATATAAATTAGCAATGAAATTGATATAAAAATATATTCATTTTAACAACATTGTGTGTTTTTCGTATCCTTTTATCTATACACACCTGGGATTCATTTCCTTACTCTTAACTCATTAATATATATATATATATATATATATATATATAGTATCCAATTGCCGCTTTAACCTTTCCGTTGCAGTGGCATCAGTAAATAATCCAAAAGTGCTCAATATATTAGAAACATAGAGTAGTAATTATAACGATAATATTAGTAGAGGAAAAAAAATAATGGTAGACCCATAAGTCTTTTCCTCTATTATTATTATTATTATTATTATATTATTATTTTTTTTTTTTTTTTTTTACTCCTTTTGAGTTTTCACATCAGTGTTAGCTGATGGTCTTTCACTGGAGTCTGAGTGACAACAAGTCTTCTCAGGTCTCCAGACTCTTCTGAGTATTCTGCCAGATTGCAGCAGTGCAATGTTCTGAATGGTTCAATCCTTCCTCTGATTTCCAACTTTCCAAACCCCTTTCCAATCCTTTTGGGGCCGTTCCAAGTGCACCAACTACAATTGGTATCACTTTGACTTTCATATTCCATAACTTTTTCAGTTCTCTGGCAAGGTCCAGATATTTGTCGTTTTTCATTTTCCTTTAGCTTCACCCTGTGATCTGCTGGAACTGCAAAATCCACCAGTTGACAAGTTCTTTCTTTTTTGTTTATCAACACTAGGTTTGGTCTTCTTGCTAGGATAAGGTGATCCGTTTTTATTTCAAAGTCCCAGAGAATTTTATGCGTTTCGTTCTCAAGAACAGATTCTGGTTTATGCATATACCATTTTGTTGTATGGTCAAATTTTAATTTTTTGCATAATTCCCAGTGGATCACCTTCCCAACCCAGTCGTGTCTAGTTTTGTATTCTCGTTGTGCTAGTTTGCTACATTCGCAGAGTATATGGTTTACAGTCTCATCTCTATTACCGCAAAGTCTACATATACTATTTTGTTGGGTCTTATCAATCTTCGCTTTGATATCGTTTGTCCTTATGGTATTATTTTGTGCAGCAATTATAAGGGATTCAGTTTCTCTTTTGAGGTTTCCCTTTCTTAACCATGTCCAAGTCTTTTTATGTGCAACCTCTTCTATTTGTCGTTTGAAGCGTCCATATAGTTGTTTTTCTTCCCACTTTTGTTTTTTAGTCTTTGTTGTTTTTCTGTTTGTCCATCTGTCACTTTTACTATTGTTGGCCGCCATAAGTAGTTTGTCTTTGCTCTTTCTTGTGTAATCTCCAAGTTGTTGGATTGTGGTTTCTACGCATTCCTCTATGTTGGCAAGACCTCTTCCTCGTTCCTTTCTTGACACACATAATCTATCTCTATCATCTCTAGTGGGGAAGAGCCTTGTGCATAGTCATTAATTTTCTCGACCTTTGGTCAATCTGCCTGAGTTCTTCTTTTGTCCATTTTAAGAATGGTCCTGAGTATCTTATAATGGGGACAGCCCAGATATTAATTCCTTTGATCAGATTTCTGCTGTTAAGTTTGGTTTCTAGAAGTTTTCTAGTTCTCCTGAGATATTCTTTTTTTTAACTTTTCCTTTCATTTCTGCTGCATGATATTGTCCGCTTCTAAAATTCCTAAGTATTTGTAGCTTTCATTTTCACCAAGAGATTTTATAGTTCCTTATTATTATTATTATTATTATTATTATTATTATTATATATCTGTGTGTGTGTGTGTGTATGTGTATGTGTGTGTGTCTTGTAAGGGCTTATTTTGTGGTAAAATTGTTTTTAAACAAATTATTAGAGCCCGAGATTGCAGTTAGTAATCTATTTTACCTTTCAGGTGCGATTCCCGTATTTCATATCCGATTCATAATTTTCGATATATCTTTATTCCTCGCAAGACAAAATTATATCTAAGTTAACATTTTCAAACAAATCTTTCATTTTATTTGCGTTGAAAAATCTTCTTTTTTTTTCTTTTACTGGTAGAAGCCTAAACTGAAGGCAGGAAATGACATCAGCATATTTTCTTTTGTATTCACTTAGACAAAAACGTGACGAAAAACGGAAAGAAGTGAAATTCAAAAAGACAAAGTCTTTTTTTGGGAAAGCTGTTCCTGCTTGGAGTAAATTGAGATTTCTTTCTCTCGTAATTGCACGAATGTCCCTGGGGTAGGCATGAACCCCCTTCTTCCTTAGCTCCTTTTTCTACCACTAGAATTTCAATCTTTGCTTCAACTCTTTGCTTACCAACCCCCTCTTCTCCCGGTTGTACCAAATTTTCTTGGTATTCCAGTCAACTGGTTCCCTATTGCAAAAGGATAAAGCATCAGTCTCAGGGTTGGTTCACAGACAATACAAAAGATGGCAGGAGTGTTCACGTTGTGATTTTTCAGTGTAATCAAGTGGTAGGTGCGAGAGCCGATGCTAACAGCTTACGGTAGGATTGCAATGGTGGATGGAAGAACCGCTGTGGAGTACTCCTTCAACGCTATTACTCTCAGGTCCACTATGATCCCGAATGGTGGTAAAAATTTGGGTTAAAAAATTGAGTACCTATCAAGAATGAATAAAACAAAAACAATGTAATCAAGTGACAGGTACGAGAGTCGCTGCCAGCAGCTTACAGTAGGATTGCAGTATTGGAAGAGCCACTGTAGAGTACTCCTTTAACGCTATTACTCTAAAATCCACTTTGACCTCGAGTGTTGGTGCCTGTTAGAGTCCCATCTATAGGTTAAATAGCGAATTTTAAAAATGTATTTAAAAAATTGAGTTAAACTATGAAGTACCTATCATCACTACCGAATAGCGATTTCCATCCCCGCTGGATGAAAATGGTGGTGCCTGTTAAGATCCCATCTATGGGTTAAATAGAAAAAAATGATTTAAAATGTATTTTAAAAACTGAGTACCATCATCATCATTGGCAATTCAGTCTCGAAAAACTATGATAAAAGTTTTTGTGTGCCCCTGGAGTTGCAGCGCCTCCTGTGACCATGAAGTCCTATGTTTGAGAAACATTCTCGACCACAGATTTTGCATTTGTAGGTTGTCCCTGTAGATGATGATGTTCCGATGCTTTGTTGCCGTTGCTTTCTTATGGACCTCTTAGCTTCAAGAATGAATAAAATAAAACGACTTCGGCATGAAATAACCTAACAAGGGTTGACATGCCGTAAAATCCCAAAAAACCTGCTAACAAAACAGACAACCTTCCCCAACTGGAAGGGATTACAATCAAGACATGGTGAAATCACCAATTCCCACTATAGATCATCAAAGTTAAGCAGTGATTAGCCTGTTCAATACCTAGATGGGTAACACTTTAAGCAAAAGCAGGTATTGTAAGAAACTGAATATCAAAATGACTTGATTTGGAATGAAATGACCCGAAAAGGGCTGATATGTTGTAGAATAAAACAATTTTAAAAAAACAAATTTATTCGGCATTAAATGACCTGAAAAGGGTTGATATTCCATAAAATCAATATGTAAATCTTATTTACAGTGTCACCTATAAATAGGTGAATCTATTCTTATTTCAATAAAATGTTAATTTTCTTCTAAACCAAAGATAGCAGGATTTTATCATTTTTTATTTTAACGTTATACAATCAAACCGGATATTATTAGACACAAAAGAAAAATGCTCTCAGAATAATCGGAAGAGACAAAAATAGTTTTTTTATGGAATGCAGCGTTCTCAAATATATTCCCGCGTTAAAATGAAAGACGCAAAAAATATTTAAATTATACAAAATGCCTCTGTTTCTGGAAACATTACGTTGAAAGCTACGATAATGATCGTGTCGTATGTGTTAACTACAGAAGATATCTATAGATGGTGGGTTGACGTCATATAGTACCTAAATAACGAACATGGAATCGTCTATTTTCCCTAGGAATAATATCTGGTGAAATTTCGG
>CM042165.1:44638624-44666124 GCA_023376005.1 Doryteuthis pealeii | reverse complement strand
ATCCTTTAGGCTTCAAGCGCTCTGGCTTGAAGCCTAAAGGATGGACCATAAAATCGTAACAGTCTCACACACAACACACACACACACACACACACACACACATATATATATATATATATATGTGTGTGTGTGTGTGTGTGTGTAGCTGGGAAATTTGGCTTAGGACCACCCTCAGTGGCAGCAGGCTCTCCGTAGAAGACTGTTCATGTCTGAATTCATCCTGACGCAACACCATGGAGCCAAGAGATCCAGAAGAAAGCAGCGGCAACAAAGCACCGGTACATCAACATCTTCAGGGACAGCCTTCAAATGCGACATCTGTGGTCGAGAATGTATTTCAAGCATTGGACTTCACAGTCACAGAAGGCACTATATCTTCATGGACACAAAAACTATATATATATATATGAAGAATGTATATCTTCACACACACGTACACACACACACACACACACACACACACACACACACACAAATATATATATGTATATATATATATATATATATATATAATTTCCTTGTGTTCATTATTCTTTAGAAATGTGTTTTAGTATTTGAGTGAATTTTTAGTAAATTATATTATTTGGATTTTTCGGACTATTGTCCTCATCTTTATTATTATATACACAACGGAATCAAAACAGTCTACCCTTGTAGATTAAATAAAGGGTTCGGTTCGAAGTTCCGTAAAACTTCCGGTTACGACATTAAGGCTCCCGAGTTCGATAAGAGGGTTCCCGAGTTCGAATAGAAGGTTCTCGAGTTCGAGAAGATTCCCGAGCTCGACAAGAAATACCCGAAGAAGGCCGGAGGGCACATCGGCCGAAACATTGTGTCTTTAGTGTTCTATAATGTTAATTCATTAATTAAGAGGATTAGCACAAAGTGAAAAGTAAACTGCCCTGTCCAGGAATTGAACTCAGGTCTCTGATTCTATTTAGTACGATGATAACCGTTACACATGGCACGCCCCAGCAAACGAATTATTCTAGGCACCTCTTATACCTTTGATTTTAAACATAGTCTATTCTATCTAGTTTCCTATCTGCCAGTGACGTCATCACTTCCATCTCTACCTATAAACACTCTAATGAGACGCGTCGTAAATCAATAGATACCTTACGTACAGGGAGAGAGAGAGAGAGAGAGAGAGAGAGAGAGAGAGAGAGAGTTGGGGAGGGAAGGAGTAGAGAAAGACTGATAACATAGATATAGCATTGAATGTTTCAGAGATAGAGAGACAGAGCGAGCGAGAGAGAGAGAGAGAGAGAGAGAGAGAGAGAGAGAGAGAGAGAGAGAGAGAGAGAGAGAGAGAGAGAGAGAGAAAGATGGAGAAGAGAGCTAGTAGAGTAGTAAGAGAGAATGTTTCAGAGATAGAGAGACAGAGCGAGCGAGCGGGCGAGCGGGCGAGAGAGAGAGAGAGAGAGAGAGAGAGAGAGAGAGAGAGAGAGAGAGCAAAACAACATACTGATAACATGGAGATATCAGAGCATTATATACATATATATATATATATATATATATATATATATATATATAGAGAGAGAGAGAGAGAGAGAGAGAGAGAGGCCGTCGAGCTCTTCCAGCGCGTACGTCACGGGGCCAAACAAATCATAAAAAGAATGACTGTGTTGTCTATAAACAAGACGATTTTAGTGCCGGGTGTCACGGATTTGAATAGCCTCCTTCATAGGAGATAGGTCTGGATTTGCCGGCCGCTCCTCATACAATCTATAAACAAACGTCAACTGTAAAACTCCTCGCGGCTCCATTTGTTTGGAAAGATACTCCCCTCCCCTCCCACCACCAACCCCTTGGAATGGTTGTTTTCCTTTCTTTATTGAACGCTTTTATCCATCGTAAGTATTTAGTTTATTCGTAGCGTCGGATTTATGAAGAACGCTCTAAAGAGAATGTTATATAGCTCTTTATGACTACCATATTATTATTATTATTATTATTATCTCCTTTTGAGTTTTCACATCAGTGTTAGCTGATGGTCTTTCACTGGAGTCTGAGTGACAGCAAGTCTCCTCAGGTCTCCACGACTCTTCTGAGTATTCTGGCAGATTGCAGCAGTGCAGTGTCCGGAATGGTTTCAATCCTTCCCCTGATTTCCAAACTTTCCAAACCCTTTTCCAATCCTTTTGGGACTGTTCCAAGTGCACCAACTACAATTGGTATAACTTTCACTTTCATATTCCATAACTTTTTCAGTTCTCTGGCAAAGTCCAGATATTTGTCCATTTTTTTTCATTTTCCTTTAGCTTTACCCTGTGATCTGCTGGCACTGGAAAATCCACCAGTTAACAAGTTCTTTCTTTTTTGTTTATCAACAATAGGTGTGGTCTTCTTGCTGGGATAAGGTGATCCGTTTTTTATTTCAAAGTCCCAGAAAATTTTATGCATTTCGTTCTCAAGAACAGATTCTGGTTTATGCATATACCATTTTGTTGTATGATCAAAATTAATTTTTTTGCATAATTCCCAGTAGATCACCTTCCCAACCCAGTCGTGTCTAGTTTTGTATTCCGTTGTGCTAGTTTGCTACATCCGCATAGTACATGGTTTACAGATTATTATTATTATTATTATTATTATTATAGGGTGTTTACACCTGCCGTAGCTGGTGTTTCACTGGAGGATGAGTGAAAGCAAGTCTCATCAGGTCTTCAGGATTCTTCTGAGTATTCTAGCCGATCCCAACAGTGCTGTAGTTTGGATGGTCTCGATTCTTCCTCTGATTTCCAATTCCCCCAGATTATTTTCCAGAGCTTTGGGGAACGTTCCAAGTGCACCAATTACAATTGGTACGACCAGTTCTCTGGCAAGGTCTAAGTATTTGTTATTTTTTTCGCTCTCTTTCATTTTCACTCGGTGGTCGGTCGGAACGGCAAAATCCACGAGACGGCAGGTTCTCTTCTTTTTGTCGATTAATACTTCGTCCGGTCTCCTGGTCGGGATTAGGTCATCCGTCTGTACCTCTAAATCCCAGAGAATTTTATGCTTCTCATTCTTCATGACAGGTTCAGGTTTGTGCATTTAGTTGTATAGTGAAAATTGAATTTCTTGCATAATTCCCAGTGGATTACCTTTCCCACAGAGTCGTGCCTAGTCTTGTACTCTCTTTGTATTATTATTATTGATCACTCCTTTTGAGTTTTTCACATCAGCTAACGCTGATGACTTTTCACTGGAGTCTGAGTGACAACAAGTCTCCTCAGTTCTCCAGGACTCTTCTGAGTATTCTGGCAGATTTCAGCAGTGCAGTATTCTGGATGGTCTCGATTCTCCCTCTGATTCCCAGATTTTCCAAACTTTTTTCCAATCTTTTTGGGACCGTCCCAAGTGCCCCACCGGCGTTCCTCTGATAACCAATTCTCATAGTCCTCCTTCAAAGGCCTTAGTGCACCAACTACATTTGGTATCACTTTCACTCTGATGTTCCACAGTTTTCTCAATTCTCTAGCAAGGTCCAGGTATTTATCTACTTTTTTGTTTTCATCACCTTTCCCATCCTGTTACGATTTTTGTGGCCATCCTTAAGGGTTCAAGCAAGAGCACTGTCCAGCGGAGATCCTTTGTGTTAAACAGAGCGCGATCCTTAGTGAAGAATCATTTACTTGCTCTTTAGTGTCCCTTAATATTGGGTATGATCCTTTGGTTGTTCCTTGGTGCTCCTCGGTGTTGCATGTCGTTCGGCAATGAATGCAAATGGACGTCTGTCAATATCAGCCGATTAAATAGTTAACCAACCACGTATTCGGTCTGTTCGTTGGCTGAGGTTTAATTTTAAATGACCTCGCTAAGTATATAAATTTAAGTAGTTGATTGCTTATATACACAAAATATTACAACACATCCAATCTTGCATGGTATTTTATTTCCTTTTGTTAGTTTATTGTCATTGTTCCCCACTCCTTTTCTAAACCCTTGGGACCGTTTCTGAGGCACCAACTACAATTGGTATCCCCCGAACCGTCATGTTCCACAGATTTTTTTTTCACTTCTTTGGCAAGGTTCAAGTATTTGTCTATTTTTTTTTTCTTTCATCCGAAACCAAATAATAGTTTAGTTAAACATTAAACAGTTCTAATGATAGACAAATATACTCTACCTTGATAATGGTTCGAAAAAGAACCGAAAGTACTTGGTCTATCAATAATGGCTCTTTCAGACAATTCATTAATGCCTTTCAAGATCGTAAATTCGAAAAAATATGGAAATAATAAGGATTCTGTTTTGTTTAATCTAATTTGTTTGAATATATATATATATATATATATATATATATATATATATATATATATATATATATATATATATATATGTGTGTGTGTGTGTGTGTGTGTGTATGTGAGGTATCCAAAACTTGGTAGTAAGGGATGATTCTATACGTGATTTCTAAGACACAGTGCATTATTATTGTATGATCCAGTATGTATAAATACAGTGAATTTTTAAATCACTACAGAGCTATATATATATATATATATATATATATATATATATATATGCACATAAGATGTGTAATAAAACTATTGAGATTGAAGCTGTATTTACCAAGATGAAAATAAACAATGAATGGAACGTTAATTTTTTTCAGAATACAAAGTGTTTCAAAAAGTACAAAAAATGTCGATACCTTTTTGACAAACCTTGTATATCAGCCACGCAATTTGGTGTCATGACCGAGCCATGAGAACGTCTGTTGTCATGATAACACGTTGTCATGGTAACACAAGATGTTGCGCTGTAGAATCTGTTCGTGACATCAAGATATAATTTTATGTTGTCGGAGCCTATAATTATGATGATCGCGCCGAACGCAAGCTTTTTTAATGAAAAAACAAAAACAAAACAAAAAAAAAAAAAAAAAAAAAAGGAAAAATACCAGAAGATTTCTGTCGCTGAATCTTATCTTATAATTCAACAACAAATGTCTCCTCAGTTTTTAACTGATTTCAAACAAAACCTTTAGAAATTGTTCAAGTTATAACCTGGAATGTTTTTTTTAAATCACATAAATCACCATAGGGGGTAGAAGAGGCTCCTTAGACTTGGTTGGCAACCAATCTAAGTCAAGAAAAAGTCCGACACTAAATCTCCGCTGTCTTTCAAGGAAAGCCTAGGGGAGTAAACACCGAAATCAAATCAGGTGGTGTGATGCTGAAATCCAGTATTACCCATCAACTCCTGCGACACTACCGTTGCCAAACTGCATTGGTCCCTTACCTTTCCTTTTGATCACAGAGGCAGTGTGGAGAGGGGGTTTGCTGCTTGGGCAAGAGCTCATCCTCCATATGAACCCGCCCAGGCTATGTGGTTAAAAAAAAAAAAAACCAAAAAAAACTTGAACACTACTCTCTCATAGAGTTACGGGCCAAGGTACACTCGGATCTTCTTCAATGGCGACGAGTCGAGTAACGAAATTTGGGAGACAAAGTTCCATGGGTATCTGAGAACCCTTCAGTTGCATGACATAATCAATGCACCATCGGACCAACCGGAGGACCCACTTTTCGTGGACAAAAATGCAACAATATATGCAGAATTAATCCAGTGCCTAGATGACCGGAGTCTCTCACTCGTAATGCGTGAAGCGAGAGATGATGGCAGAAGGGCAATGGAGATATTAAAGACTCACTACTTGTCGAAAGGCAAGCCTAGAATTGTAGGGCTATATCACCAATTAAGTTCGTTGAATAGAACAGATTATGAATCGATCACTGATTACATAATACAAACTGAGAGCATTGCAAGCTCATTAAGGGAGGCCGGGGAGACTGTTAGTGATGGCTTATTAATCGCCATAGTATTGAAGGGCTTACCCTCAAATTTCAAACCCTTTGCAACAGTAATAACCCAAAGGGATAAGCCTATGATGTTCACGGAATTCAAAGTAAGTCCAAGTAGTTATGGCCAGTACTGTCGGTTTAAGTATTGTATCAGCAGTAGAGTACTGCCAGCGATTGGCCAAGAGTTTGATCACATGGTTCTCGCCGAGTCTATAAGTAGGAGTGGACTTTTGACACACACCTTATATACCCCCAAAAATCTCAACAACAACAATAACAACAACAACATATATTTAGCGGAGGATCTTTTTTTAATCCTTTGTTTTACTGTCCCTCTCACTGTAAAAGGATGTCCGTCTTACAACGCCAGCCTATTCACTTATTTTTTAAAACTCGTTTTTTAATCTATTTAACTCATAAATGAGATCTTAACAGATACTACCACTCAAATCAGAGTGACCTGAGAGTAATGGCAATGAAGGGCTACTCTACACACTCCAGAATTGTAGCCTCACCACTGAATAATACTAATTATCAAGCCCCATCTAAAAAATCAGAGAAATAGCCACTCTTATTTACGATAATTATTCATATCTAAAGGATGTTTTGTTTTATCATTTTTAAATTTATTTACTAGTCTTGTTTGCACTGAAAATGCCAAATGGAAGATTAGGCTTATTTGGGGATTTCAGATGTCCTTGAAAACTCTTAAAAATTGATAAGTATAGTCGTACCTTGACTTACGAATTTGTTCCCCTCGTAACTCAATCTTCTCGCATATCAAATCAATTTTCACCATTAAAATAAACTGAAATCCAATCAATCCGTTCCAAAAGCCACCTAAACACTTTAATTTTTTTGTTACGTTTTTTTTAATAAAAAATAGCAGTGTATTGGATAAAAGACATAATGAAATAGAATGTAAGGAATTATGTGCTGTATCAATTATCAATTAGCTGAAGACGTTCATTCTTGTTGGCTATTTACTTTTTTTCAAACTCATCTTTTTCTAAACTATTTTTTTAATCTACTTAGCTCATAGATGGGACACTAACAGGTACTACCACTCCGGATCAGAGTGAACCTGGTAGTTCTAACAATGAAGGTGGTCTTCACATTCCCTAGAGCTCCAGAATTGTAACCTCACCAGTAGATGCAGCTTAACATCATATTCAAGAGAGTTACACCCTCGACCACCGCCCCTAGCACAGATATGATAAAAAGGGTTGGGGTTGTCATAACAGTTTCTTAATGTAGCGAAATGTATGTATCAACTTCCTGTTTATGTTGTATACCATTTCTTACTTCTTATTTCTAGTCGTCTTTTCTTCTGGCCGGCTTTGGTTCTATCTTCTAACATCTTGGTCTGGTCTCTTCTAAGGTCCGGACTTTCTTGGGGACTTCGGGTCTGGTTTTCTGTTGGGGATTTCTCCTTATCAGAAGCCCTGTGTCATTGTTAGTTTTTAGGTAATAAACTCAAGACTTCGATTTACTTTGATGTTTCTTTATTTTCAATCCCCAACCCAGACATCTGCGCAGATCGACTTACCCTTCTAACTGACTGAAACTTACTATCCTTAAACCGAAGACAGGGTCTTCCATGCCTTCCGGTTCCCACGATTTATCCCCGGGAGGCAAGGTGAGAGTGAGGTCAAGCGCCGTCACTCATCCTTCAAGGCCATTGGCTGTAGCTTATAACGGCCATTTTGATTTCTCCACTATTGTCATAAATATTAGGTATCTAATAATTATGTAACATTTAGAATAACTAATAATCTTGTGCACGTTAGAAAATGTTTAAAATCAATAATTGTGGAATGGCCTATTGTCGGTATCAGCCGGGCAGCGAGGGTGTCTATCCTCTTTTCACTAGCGCTAGACCAGGGAAATTATTTTTGCTGAGGTGGAGCGCCACACCTACCGTCAAATCCCCACTTTGCCGCACATATCAGATTACCAATCTGTGCTACTTCTAGCATATATATGATAAAAAGGGAAGAGAGTTTGCCATAACAACAATATAGATGCTAGGGCTTGACATGACCAGCCGATTGATCGAAGGGGGTTTCTCCATCTGTCTGTCTTGTCCAAGTAAGGGCCAAAGTGGAGTGTTGCATGTCATGGACTGCTCTACCACAAATCATCTAATTTTCATCTATTTATTCCATAGAGGGAATCCTAACAGGTACTACCACTCCGGGTCATAAATAAAATAAAATAAATAAATTAGAAATTCATTAAAAAGATTAGATTAATATTAATACTGTCCATTCAGGTTTGGAAAATAATGAAAATAAATATTTGTTTGCAATATTCATTAAATTTTAGCAGTCTTTAAAGGTATCTGAGAGTTCAGAGTCCTTTTCTGTATGCCACGTTCGGTGTAAAGTTCCTCATCCGTTATGAATAAACAATAAAAAAAACAACAAATAAAATGTTCACGGCTGAACAATTTATGCAATAACAAGGGGATTATTTCCTAATTGAGTAACATGTGACCCAGAAAAAACAGAACCCAAATTATTTTTTTTATTTTCCCATTAAACTAACCCTAAACCTAACGCTAACCCTAAACCCTAACCCTTGTTGGACTTAAACTTAAAAAAAAATTAACAGTTTTATTACAAAATTTGTGGGTTCTGTTTTTTCTGGGTCACCCTGTAAATCATGTTACTCAACTAGGAAATAACCAACAAGAGGATATATATGCAAATACTCGAACAGACTGACAGACAGACACAGACGCATATCACAGTGTCTGTGGATAACTGTTATATGCTCCCGGAGCCGGGTAGAGCACCCTAGATGCACTTTAACGAACTTTCACCGATTTAACATAAAGCATTACTTGTTGTTGTTTACAGACTCGAGTTCTGTAGGTGATCGTAACGTATGTATGTGTTTATCAGTTAAAATATATATAAATAAAAAAAAGTGAAAGGGAAGAGGTTAATTCATTTGGCAGAGAATTGCCACAGTACAGAATTGCACACCTAAGAAAATTTATCTTATTTCTGATGAAATGTACAAATATAATATATATATATATATATATATATATATATATATAATTCTTAGATTCACCATCAAGATAAGTGTAAGTTTTAGTGTTGCATAGCCGTCTCTTACATAGATGATATATATGGTACTAGAAGTGGCTACCCGGCGTTACCGGGGCCGAGGAGGAGGTAAAAAAGGTAGTCTCGCAGATCCATTGATGAATAGCAAATTGGATCCTCGCAGGATGCCCCATTGAAATCCCTATGTATAAAAGGCCTTGCATTGACCAAGGTACTCTGAAAAAAAATTAATGACTCTTATTTAAAATACTAAATGTAAAAAAAGATACTATGCCGTTATCATTTAAACTGTATTTTTTAATTATCTTCACGAATATAAATCAAATCTTCATTATTTTTGTTCAAAAAGCAAAATCTGTTAATAGTGAATGTGTATATATATTTATTTTGTCATTAATTGTTTTATCTTTATAGTTTCCTCTGGGCATATACACACACATATATACGTACATACATACATACAGACAGACATACAAACAAATTGCCCTTTATATATGTATAAATGTGCGTATACCCGTGATTGCATTTCTCATACTCATCTTAATCTTGTAGTATACTTATCTTTTCCATAGAGACATATTTCTTCTTACTATCTTCACGGCTTGGTCTGACTATCTATCGGAGTAGCTCTTCTAACTTCTGGGCTGTCTTCTTAGCTGGTGTCTTCTTCTTAAGATGTGGTTGAGATGTCTTGCCTTATTGGTTTGTTTTTCGTTAACAACTCAAGACATTTCTTTGCTGAATTCACATTTTTGTTAGAGTTTTATTTCTTTTTCTTCTTAACTCTAGCTTGGTCTGAGTATCTATCGGAGTAGCTCTTCTAACTTTTGGGTTGTCTTCTTAGCTGGTGTCTATTTTATTGCGGATGAGGTTAAATCAAGTTTATCTTTTAACGAATTCTGCACTAGGGTAGGTCGATTTTACACTTTTTTGAAATATAAAATCGTCCATCTATGCGACAGTTGTGTGTAGTATACTGAATACTGATACGAAAAATTAGATCTTTTACTTGTACCATTGTTTGAGGAAATTGCACCAAAGATCGTTTGCTAAAATTCACAAAAAATCTTTGTTTTTACAACATTTGGCCTAGAATTTGGTTAGAAAATTTTGACATTTTCAATTTGGATTCTATTTATAATATTTAATTCGTTTCATTTTAATAAAATGAAATAAAATTCTCTAATTTAACTATTGAAAATGGTAAATTTTTTAACCAAATATAAGTAAATAAAAGAATCTTTTTTCGAAAACTTCAAAATTCTCTGTATTTTAACCGTTTTAACCTGATGAAGGCCGTTATTCTTTGTATGCTTAAATATTTTTTAATTTTCTATTACTATTATTTTATTTTATATTTAGAATAATAATAAATAGAATACATGTGTATATGAACACATTTCTGGCCGAAACACGTGTTGTTAACTCGAATTAAATATAATCTTATCCATTCAACATTTTTCCTTTATTTATTTATCCTTTCAATATATATATATATATATATATATATATATATATATATATATATATATTTCATTTAGGCGTAAGTAATGTTAAAACAAAGGATTTTTGTGAATTTTAGCAGACGATCTTTGATGCTATTTCCTCAAACAATGGCACAAGTACAAGATCTAATTTTTGGTATCAGTATTCAGTATACTAACACAACTTTCGCATAGATGAACAATTTGATATTTTATAAAAGTGAAAAATCGACTTACCCTAATGGTACAAGTACAAGATCTAATTTTTGGTATCAGTAGTCAATATACTAACACACAACTTTCGTATTGATGGACAATTTGATATTTTTAAAAAGTGAAAAATCGACCCACCTAGTGTTCACACTAAATCTTTTTTTTTTTCAGAAATTTGAGTGATTTAAAATGTCAAATTAAGAAATTAGCAACATTCATTGAAATTTCTAACAAAAAAAAAAAAAGAGAAGAAATATCCTAACCGAGTTAAAAGCCAACATTATAGTGGATAGTGTTTAATTTGATGGGAGACATGTTGAATATTGCAACGCGTTTTCCACATTCTTGTCACTTGCGCAGAACGAGACAAAACGGTGACGACTCTGCGCAGATATGACACTTCGTAATTCAATTTCCAGCAAAGCCTTAATCCTGTAATAAGAGATTGACGTCACCCTCAAAAGCAGATATTTGTCATTGTCGTAGCGACTAACAATGAATTATTGCTTCTCTCTCTTTCGTTGTATTTCTTTTGTTCTCATTATCAGTTCGTCTTGTGTTACATTTTCTTTCTTTCTTTCTTTCTTTTTTTTTTTTGCAACCAGTAGCTGAAACGGATAATTCTGCACTGAATATTATCTATTTAATAGCAGGATCTGTGGACATACCCCAGTATGATAATTTAATTATTACAACGCTTGATATGTTTGCTTAAGAGTTATCACTAAATAGTTCAATATGTAAAAAGTAGAATAACGACGACAACGAAAACAACAACAATAAGAACACACTAACGAAAAAATAATACAATACCATGCAAGACTGATATTAGAAAGGTGATGAAAACGATAAAATAGACAGTATGATAATTTATTACAACGCTTGATATGTTTACTTAAGAGCTATTGCTAAATAGTTCAATATGTAAGAACTATGATAACAACGACAACGAAAACAGCAACAATAAGAACAAACTAACGAAAAAAAAAATACAATACCATGCAAAACTGATATTAGAAAGGTGATAAAATAGAAAGTACGATAATTTATTACAACGCTTGATATGTTTACTTAAGAGCTATTGCTAATTTTTCAATATGTAAAAAGTATGATAACGACGACAACGACAACAATAAGAACAAACAAGCAAAAAGAAATACAATACTATGCAAGACTTAGACCTTGCCAGAGAACTGAAAAACGGTGGAAGATGAGGGTGCAGGTGATAATAATTTTAATTGGTGCCCCTGGAACTGCCCCAGGGATTTGTTAGACGAACTGGGAGAATTGGAAATCAGAGGAATGCTGGTCGGAAAACTCGCAAGGCGTGATATAATCTTATTATAATGGTGATTTTGTGTTTGTAACCGAAACTATCTCACTACTCAAATCACAATTCCCTTAGGTATTTACGTCACATTCTCCATGATTTTATTTTTATTCAAACCTCAATTATTAATACAATTGTTTTACATTATTAATACTGTTGGCCTTACCTACGTACTTATAACATGTAATTGTATTTATATATACAACAAAATAGTGGTTTACAGTGTGAATGGGGAGGCTAATTTGCATTTGATATTACAAATTGGATCTTTATAAATATGTGCTTGGTATTATTGATTTCTAATTATTTGGTTTTATCTTAATGAATATGAGCAAAAATCTCACAGAACTTAAAAGAAATCCATTAACAAGAAGAAATAACTGTAACTTTATTCTTTACTTCCTTTATTCTTTTATTATTACAATTCTTTACTTACTAAATAATTCATTTAGGAAAATTTAGCAATGAAACACAGGAGTGATGGAAGAGTAAGTTTTAGTTGTTCTATTTTTCGATTATACCGCCCCGTTTCAAATCTTTTTATCTACATTCTTATTTAGTTTCATTACCTTTTCTAATTTAACATGATATTTTATTGCATTAAAACTTAAATACTTGCACCCGGAGGGTGTATTTATTATCTACTACTACTACTACTACTACTACTACTACTACTACTAAATAATAATAATAATAATAATAATAATAAGCAGGGTATTGTGCATAAAAGAGTTGAGAAAGTAATACTTGGACTAGCTTGACCTATGGATATACCACAGTATGATATTTTAATTATTACAACGTTTGATATGTTTACTTGAGAACTATGGTAAAATAGTTCAATATGTAAAAAGTATAATAATCTTGATTTAACTCTCTCTCACTTTTTTCTTTCCTTCTTTTCATCTTTTCATTATGTTCGATTGAAAAAGATTAGCGCTATCACTACTGCGCGCTCACCCCTCTCTCTATGTTTCCCCTATTTTCCGAATATTATTTTTTATCTTGTTTGTTATAGTAATATTTTAACTTGACACACTCATCAGATATTAACTCTTTACCAACTTTAAACTGCTCACAGCGACTCTTCTACAAAAACTGATGGCGAGTTAATTATAATTGAGCAGAAGGACATTATTTGAATAGAATGAGTTCTGAGGTGAATAGATTGTAAACTTTAGAATGTCCCGTCATACAGGTAAAAATTACCAAGAAAATGTGTCACACCTAAGCAAAGTACAAAAATTGATGGTTAGTTCATTATAATTGAGCAGAAGGACTCAGATTACAATAATTAGGACTTTATTTGAATAGAATGAGTTCTGAGGTAATGAACTTTGAAATATCTCATAAAGGTTTGTTTATTATAATTGAGCAGAAGGACTCAGATTACAATAATTAGGACTTTATTTGAATAGAATGAGTTCTGAGGTAGTGAACTTTGAAATATCTCATAAAGGTTGTTATTATAATTGAGCAGAAGGACTCAGATTACAATAATTAGGACTTTATTTGAATAGAATGAGTTCTGAGGTAGTGAACTTTGCATAAAGGTTGTTCATATAATTCAGATTACAATAATAATTAGGATAGAATGAGTTCTGAGGTGAACAGATAATGAACTTGGAAATGTCCCATCATACATACAGGTAAAAGAATATCAAGAAAATTTGGTAGACAAAGAGTTAAATTGTGTAAAACAACAATAAATTAGTAACTTCCAACAAGATTTGAAATTGCGTCCGGTATCTCGGGGGCTTGTATTTTCCTATTCGTCAAAGTACCTCTGTAATTCCCACCCGTCTAGCCTAATCTTATATACCCCCTTACATAGAGTATATAAACAGCGAGAGAAGAGGGGAGGAGATGGGTCTCACTGGTTCTACTTCGTCGGCGGCCATCTTCGTCTGGGCTCATTCTTTTGTAAGATTCAAAGTTAAAATTTAACAACCGCTCCGACACGTTGTGAGACAAAACATTTAATAGTGTACAGCACATGGTAACAATAAGATACATAAAGTACATAGATAAATAAGATACAAGAGTAGGGTAAAAAGGACACACTCATGAATGGTAAATACAAGATACAATATTTAGGTATAAACGAGATACCCAAATGTACGTAAAATATAAATGTTACAGACATTCGTAAAATATAAATGTTACAGTCAGTTCGTTGAGAAACATCCAGCTAAAAGAGGAAGACAAGTTCAAATAAGGCGTTTAAATACCAGAAGTCCCCTAGTGGGAACAAACAGCAACGCAGCGGGAAGATAACTCTTCCAGGCAAAGGGAAGATAATCCCCTACACTTTTTTTTCTGGACTGGCTTGTCTGAACTCATTTCGTTGTTGGTAAAAGGGTTGGTAATAATTAATCTAGACTTAATTGTTTTACCAGATGTATTTATTCTTTATTAAAAACCCGAAGCCCAAAAGTGTTTTCAACTGTGCAGTGAGAAACTGGAATCTTAGGAGCAAAGGACGCTCGCGTCTGCTCCTGTCTACTAACGGCCAAAAATCTAAATAATTAAACTTAATTTCCGTTCTCATGTTTTTTTATCATTGGTAGAAGCCAGGGGTTCAACTAAAGGTAATTACCTATCATTAATCTAACTCCCACCGATTTTGAATTTCAAAGAATTTCAATTTTAAAATCTGTCTGCACTACAGTCATAATTCATAGGTAACCCACGACTTAATAATAAGTAAGGGCCTAAGTGGACTGTTGCATGTCAGGGACTGCTCAGCCACCAGAGTTCCATCATTAAGCATCACGGGTCGCCACCCACGGCAAAAAGCGACGAAAACACGACTCGGAAAATATCTAAGTTGGGCCAGAAATTCGCCCGTCGCTGAAACGGTAAAACATAGCATAAAATTAGGGCAGGAGACCGGAACGACAAAAGATCAAAATTGCCGTCTAAATATACCAACTATTATGGGACAAATAGTAAAAACATACAATCTCTGTCCCATAATGGTTGTGACATTTGTAGGCAAATTTCATACACTAAATGTACCAACTATTATGGGATATAAAAAGTTTAAAAATACGCTGTCCCGTAATAGTTGTGACACTTGTATATAAATTCCATACGTTTTATGTACCAACCATTATGCAGAGATGCAATCGGTGTATTCTAAAGCCCCAGCCGACAGGGTGGCATGCGTCCTGTACCTCTCGAAAATGGTAGCTCGGCAGATCACGCATCGTGATTTTTTTTATCAGGTAAGTGCGAATATTAAAAAGAACTAAATGAATAAATTTAAAACAACAAAGTATTATTTGTCTGTATTTTTAAGACGAGGCTTCATACAAATAATTTTGATGTCCTCATATTTATTATGGTATGTATAAACACAACGTTCAGGTCACTGTATCCTCGGTTCCCTGTTTACCTTAGACTAAAGTCATCATCCGACGATAAACCTGAGGTTAAAACTACGAAACCACGCTTGACCCCAGGGTTATGATGTCTTTTGTCTAAACAGGGAACACTTGAACAGGGCCCGAGGATACAGTGGGATGAACGTTGTGTATATACATAGCACAAAATGGGTACAACGGTCTTAAACATCATAATTATTCACAAAGAATTAGTATTAGTTTTAAAATTCTGTGACACCGTTAGTAAATAATAAAAGTAAAAAAACAAAACAACAACAACAACAACAAACAACAACAAACAAAGAAAAACAAAAACAAAAACTGATTCCCCCTAGATTTCCCTCTTTCCACAGTTTCACACCTGATCGTCGGTCACGTGACATACGCACCGCAAACTAGTACGTACCAAAATAATTGTAAAATCTTCAACATTTTTGGATTTAAGCAATAAGCGTCAACCTAAATTTTGTATTATTGAAAAGAAAAAAATCATTTTTTATTAAAAACAGTTTTTCTTTTAAAAATAAAAAAAAAGCTTCAGTCAATTTTATTAAATCGTTACTGATAAAAAATTTTCTTACGAATACAAAATCATTAAAAAAATGGACAAAATAAAATGACTCGTGAAAAATTAATGTCGACTACATCTTTATTCAAAATAAAAAAAAATAAATCTAAATAAAAAAACCCAAAAAACTCACAAGGTCCATTTGTTGCATATCGTACGGGCGGAAGTAGGATTTTCCGTTTAAGCCGAAACAAAGAAAAGACGAAAAAAAAAAAAAATAACAAAGGACTTTTTCCGGGTAACGCGAACAAAGAAGGAAGGGTATAACAATAAATTCGGAAATAGATTTTTCCGCTGATAAGTATAACAAAAGAAAATGCGTAGGCGGCTTATATACATAAAAGAAAGTCAGAGATCCCAGCAGTTAGTCAGACAGAAGACTCGGAACAGAGAACAAGTGAACTGACAGCCGGTGATGGCCTGTTCACGACCGCCAGGCTGCGAAACGCACCTAGCCACCCCTTTACCTCACCAACACTAGCAATCCCAGCAGCAGTCATTGTCAACCCTCGGGCATTTCCATTGTTAACGCTCGCCACCACTGCCGAATAAAAAGAAATAAATTCAGAAGTTTCTACCATACACACGTGTTGTGATTTTATTAAGTCCGACTACTACATATATCTCTTTTGGTACTGTGACCATACCCGCTACAACATATACGATTTAGTGCCGTGAAAAAGAGGCTACGCAACACATTTTTAAGCAGAGCTTAACGTGTTTGCATTCAAAGTTTTCTTTCTCCAAGATCGTTTGTCACACCAAGGTTAAAGAGCCGAGTCTGCCCTACTGTCTAAAGAAAGGGTTGACTAATGTCGGTATCAGCCAGACAACGAGGAAACCTATACCCTTTTCACTAGCGCTAGACCAAGGAGATTGTTTTTGCCTCTGAGGTAGAGCGCCACACCTACCACCAGCTTCTTACTTTACCACACAGATCCCTGTGCTGCTCATCCGCTAAGTTGGCGAGGACCAGTATCAAACCAGGAACCTTGCGATTCCTAGACAAGTGCTCTACCGACTGAGCTGAACCGGCCCTTTTTACTAATTATTCATAACTGGAGGGAAAATAGTTAAATTCTTACATTTTTTCATACTTGCCATCTTGCGTCACATCCTACTCGTAGCGAGCAGGTTAGATAAATACCAACTTTACGAGTCTGCTCGGTGTCTTATAGCGGTGTCATGGTTAGCTTGTCTCGCAGATCCATTACCTCTGAATAGCGAGTTTGATCCTCGCTGGATGCCCCAGGCTACGGCCTTTTGCACATCCTACCCGTGGCGAAGAGTTTGGGTAAAAATCTATCTTTCTCGAGGGTATTAGCGATTTGTGAAATGCAAACAGAATTTGAACTTGTCCGTTTCCTGTGACGATAACCGTTACACGCGAACATTTCCACGCCCCGATGGCTTGAGCTGTAATGATACGCCGACTGTACCTTTGCAGAGGGGTAAAATCCCTCTCAATAAAGCCACATGTTGTCCGTAGGTTGCTGCTACTTAAGGATGGAATCTTGGTGGCTGAGCAGCCCAAGACAGACAACATTCTGCTTAGGCCCTTGCTTAGGATAGTCGGGGGCGGGGGCGGAAAGGCTCCTTTCAATCAATCAATTGGTCATGTCAAACCCTAGCATGTATATGATTGTCCCGATCCCATTGTGTTTATGGCAAGCCCCTCCAACCCTTTTTTTCCTATTTGTGCTAGAAGGCGGTTGTTGAAAGTCTTAGTGTCCTGGGTTCGACATTACTACATCTAATGGTAAATTACCAATTCTGGGGCTCTGAGGAGTGCGGAGTACCCCATCGTTGCCATTACTCCCAGGTACGCTCTGACCTGGTATGATAGTACTTGTTAGAGTCCCAGCTATGCGTTACATAGATCAAAAAATGAGTTTACAAAATATGTATTTAAAAAATGAGTATGAAGACAACATTGAATACGACAAGAAGGAATAAAATAAAACATTTTCAGCATAAAATAACCTAACAAGGGTTGACATACCGTAAAATCCAACCAACCAGCCAACGCTTCCATATAAGAAAAATATTTCAAAATCGAGTTCAAATTCTGGACGAGGCAGTTTATATTACATAGCGTTAATATCCTTGGAAAATATATGAATCCAACTACTCTCCCTTCAGCTATGGGTAAATAGTTGGGCAGACTGGTTTCTTTAACCTTGGCTAGGTGACCAGTCTAGGAGAAAAAAAACTCCGAATGCAAACCTGTCAAACGCCGCTGAAGAAATTGGCCTTGTGCCGCATCCTACTCATGCGGAGGGGTTGGTAAATATGTATATACTTCCCATCATCATCATCATCATCATCATGTCACGCTAATAGCACGGATTCCATTGACTACTCCCCTTCCAGCTATAGCTTAATAGTTGGTCAGATTAGGCTCTTTAACCTTGGCTAGGTGACCAGTTTAGAAAAAGGAAGACTCCGAATTCAAAACTGTCAAACTCTGAATAAGAAATTGACCTTGTGTCACAACCTATTCGTGTGGAGGGATTGGCAAATATGTATATAATTTCCATAATAATAATAATAATAATAATAATAATACGGATTCCATTGACTACCCTCCCTCCAGCTACGGCTTAATAGTAATCTTGGCTAGGTGACTAGTATAGAAAAAAAAAACTCCAAATTCAAACCTGTTAAACTCCGCATGAGAAATTGACCTTGTGTCACATCCTGATCGTGCGGAGGTGTTGGTAAATATATATAAACAAAAATAGTTTGGGAAAAACAAAAATTAATAATGTAATAAAACAATAAACTGGAGATCGTAAAAGGTGTTGTATAAAAAAACTGGTTGATACAAAGATAAAAGAAAAATCCATTTATCGTTTTTGCTTTTGCGGTTTTTTCTTAGATAACTTCGACAACATTTTCAATTTGATGTATCGTTTGTTTTGGCCAGTCATTGGTTTGAGCAAAATGTCTACTGACAGATTCTTCTCAAGTGTCACCATGATGTGTTCTAGAGTGAATGATGGGTAAAGAGGCGTGTCTTGAACATTAAACGTCAACCATCAATCTATTGGGCCCTGCCAATAGCAGGTTTACGGTTCAAGTCCAGCTGAAAGCATCAGTTCCCACTAGATCACCAAAGTTAAGTAGCAATGAGCCTGTTGAATACTTAATTGGGTGACTACTTATGAAACAACAGATACTGTAAGCAACCGGGTTGACGGTTCAAGTCCAGCTGAAAGCATCGGTTCCCACTAGATCACCAAAGTTAAGAAGCGATGAATTTGTTCCGTACTTAATTGGGTGACCATTTTAACCGAACAGGTTGATACACAAGGTCAATTTCTTAAGCGCAATTTAACAGGATTGAATTCAGAGTTTTCCTTCTCCTAGACTGGTTGTTATATATTTATCTATCGCAGAAAGCACCGGTTCCCACTTGACCACCAAAGTTAAGCAGCGATTATCCTGTTCAATAGTTAATTGGGTGATTACTTAGAAATAAGAAAATAATCCGTGGTTTTAACAAAACCTGCTTAAACAATATATATATTATATATATATATATATATATATATATATATATATATATATATATATACCCCTGGGAAAGGTATGAATCCAACTATTCTCTTTCCAGCTATGGGTAAATAGTAGGGCGGACTAGGCTCTCCAACCCTGGTATGGCAACTGGTCTAGGAGAAGGAAAACTCTGCTTAAAAGATTGACCTTGTGCCACATCCTGCTCGTGCGAAGGAGTAGGTAAATAAACACACATAAATATGTGTGTGTATCTGGATATATATATATATATATATATATATATATATATATATATATATATATATACAGGGTGTCCCAGAAGTCGCGCACCATATAATTTGACTTTTTTTGTTTGTTTTGTTTTGGTTTTTTTTCCAGATTTTATTGGATATGGATGAGAAATTAACAATACAAGAAAGAGTTAAATTGTTTTTTTATGTTTGGAAGAGATGGAGCTACATACTGCTCTGTAGCTGAAGAATTCAACCGCACTCATCACGAGCAAGAAAAACCATTGAACCATACCACTGTCTGCCGTTTGATAAAACGTTTCCAAGAAACTGGCTCAGTTGCTGACCGCGAGAGATGTGGTCGACGAAAGAGTGCAACTGATGAAGCAACATCAACTATGGTTTTGGCGAATGTTGCTAGAAGCCCCGTGAAATCAGTAAGGAAAATAAGCCAGGAGCTTACGATTAGGAAATCATCAGTACACCGTATTCTTAAGACACAGAAATGGAGAGGGTGAACAATTTGAACATCTATTATGATTACTAGCAAATATATGCACCCTCCGGGTGCCAGTATTTAAGTTTAAATGTAATAAAATATTAGATTAAATCAGAAAGGCTAATGAAACTAATTAAGAATTCAGATAAAAATATTTGAAACGGAGGGGCTATAATCGGAAAATAGAACAACTGAAACTTACTCTTTCATCACTTCCGTTTTTCAATGCTAAATTTTCCAAATTTAACTATTTAGTTAAAATAGGAAGTAAAGAATAAAATTACAGTTATTTCTTCTTGTTAATGAATTTCTTTTAGGATTTATTGAAGAGATTTTTACTCATATTCATTAAGATAAAACCAAACAATTAGAAATCAATAATACCAAGCACATATTTATTAAAATCAGTTTTTTTAATATCAATATGCAAATTAGCTTTACGTTTACACTGAAAACTGGTATTTTTTTGTATATATAAATACAATTGCATGTTATTAGCATTTAGGTGAGGCCAACAGTATTAATAATGTCAAACAGTTTTATTATTAATTGAGGTTTAAATAGAAATATAATCCTGTAGAATGTGACGTAAATAACTAAGGGAATTGTGACTTGAGTAGTAATATAGTTTCGGTTACAGACAGAAAAACACACAATCTCCATTATAATAAGATGATGAATAAAATTGATATTCATGTCTTTGTATAATTTTTATATGTATTTTCATACATGGTGCGCGACTTCTGGGAGACCCTGTATAACGAGCCACATACATAATGATTAAATTTGAATGGTCTGTCCACTGAGTGGAGGTTATCTAATGTTTTTAGTGCCTTAATCGCCATGAAGCGGATCAACATCCAAAGAAGGATTAAAATGTCTATGGAAAAAGGAAAGGTCCTTCCATAAACGGATGATCCTCGGGTGTTCCCAGCTGTCGTCCGGATTAGCAAGAACTTTCTTTTTTTTTTATTTTTTAAAAAAGGAGGCTAATCCTCCTTTCTTACCACCCAACGTGAAAGCATGTCACACAACACCTGAGCTCCCCCGGAGACATTACCAAGTCATTCTAATACTACACAGTTGCCTAAATCTCGCTTTCAATGATACTTCGGTCATTTCCTAGTTGAGTAACATGATATTACAGGGTGACCCAGAAAAAAAAAACAGAACTCAAATTATTTATTTATTTTCTCATTAAACTAATCTTAAACCCAATCCTAACCCTAACCCTAAACCCTAACCCTAACCTTAACCCCCCCTAGTTGAGTAACATGATATTACAGGGTGACCCAGAAAAAAACAGAACTCAAATTATTTATTTATTTTCTCATTAAACTAATCTTAAACTCCAACCCTAACCCTAACCCTAAACCCTAATCCTAACCTTAACCCCCCCTAGTTGAGTAACATGATATTACAGGGTGACCCAGAAAAACAGACCCAAATTATTCATTTATTTTCTCATTAAACTAACCTTAAACTCCAACCCTAACCCTAACCCTAAACCCTAATCCTAACCTTAACCCCTCCCCTAGTTGAGTAACATGATATTACAGGGTGACCCAGAAAAAAAACAGAACCCAAATTATTTATTTATTTTCTCATTAAACTAACTTTAAACCCCAACCCTAACCCTAAACCCTAACCCTAACCGTACCCCCCTCCTAGTTGCGTAACATGATATTACAGGGTGACCCAGAAAAAACAGAACCGACAAATTTAGGAATAAAACTGTTAATTTTAACTAGGGGATTTAGGGTTAGGGTTTAGGGTTAGGGTTAACTAGAATACAAACTCTCGGATTTATTTCCCCATTTTACTTCCTGATATATAGTAAGGTCACGTGAGTATTAGGAGGAGAGTCCGTCGTCTAAGTACTTCATGTGAATTTTGCACAGAGTAATCTGTGTGTTCTTAAATAGTGGTTTAGAACCATCGCCACTGTTCAGGTACGGGGGAGATGGGTCATTCCATTATATCACTTCCAAAACAGGAATGAATAACGGATATCAATTTCTTTTGAAAAAAAATCCTTGTGCATTCAATGTCTATATTCCAGTGAGATTTACATTCGTCGAAGCATCTGACGCATTTTCTGATAGTGGAAATTTAGTAAAAAAAAAATCCTAGCTTTGGTATTTGGTTATAAATAATGCACACTTGAAATTTAAAAACCCCAAAGCAAACTGCGTTCAGCGGTTGTTTCCATGACAATTTACGTCAGTAAATTCTGTTATCTTTTTTAAAAATAATTTTGTTATATCTGATGAAGTCGTATGGGCAAAAAGTGTTATACGAATAAGTTTTAATACCAACAACTCATGGGTCATGTTTCTGTCGTAGTCGTATTTCTTAACCACACACACACACACACACAACACACACACACACACACACACACACACACACACACACACACACACACACACACACACACACACATATATATATATATATATATATATATATAATATATAAAATTTTAAAAATGATAAAATATTTAGAATTTTTTATATATATATATATATATAAATTTTTAAAATTATAGAATTTATATATATTATATATATATATATATATATATATATATATATATATATATATATATATATATATTATATATATAACCTTTTTTATATTATTTCTTTATATATATTTTATTTTTATATAATTTTTTGTTTTATCCTTACACTATACTTGTTTCAGATTCATTCAATAGTTTTAATTCATAGTATAATTTTTGTCTGACTACCATCCCCCAAAGAAACCAGAACTTGAAAAGTATCCTTTTTTCTCTTTTGACTTACATTGAAAAATAGATGGAAATTAATCCGACAGTATGAAATTTAACAATTTTGAAAAAACAAATGATGTTTATAATTGCTGACAGAAATCTGTTTCGACCGCTTCGATAGATCGGTCATCATCAAGAGCAACATATGAGAGAAAGATGAACTATAATGCTTCTGATTTTGAAAAATAAAATTAATTTTATTTTTAACACAGAGCACGCATTTTTTAAAATCCCAGCATTGAATAATAGCGTTCGTTTGTACCCTTTCTTCTAACGGTTTTTCATCCCGTCTTTCTCTCATATGTTGCTCTTGATGATGACCGATCTATCGAAGTGGTCGAAACAGATTTCTGTCAGCAATTATAAACATCATTTGTTTTTACAAAAATGTTAAATTTCATACAGAACTTAAAAATAAAAATTAAAAAAATTAAAAATAATTAATCGTAAAAAATTCCTTTTCTAAAATAATAACAAATTCCGCCCATAACTTTTTTTTTTTTACTTTATATATAAAAACAAAATACAGTAAATATTCAATCATTTATGAAATACAGAACTTAAAAAAAAAAAAAAATAATTAATCGTAAAAAATTCCTTTTCTAAAAATCTTTTGAATTCCAACCGTCACATTTTTTAATACCCATCCCCTTCCGTTTAAATTGATTCGTCTTGTTGACAACATCTCAAAATCCGCTACATTTGGATAGTTTACCGACAAAAAGGTATACATAGCGACATGACCGACACACACACACACACACACACACACACACACACATATATATATATATATATATATGAATGAACAAATAAAAGGTTTAGCTTTTATTTATTTACATGGGAACAATATTTACAACCAATGGTTTCCTGTTAACGCATTCGTCAGGTAAACGAAATAGTTTTTTTTTTAATGATAGAAATGGTGTAAATGGTTAAATGTGTGCGTTTTTTAACTGAATTCTCGTGTTACATGTTTACGTGTTTACGTGATGTCGAATGCGCTTTTTACACCTAAACACGTAAACATGCAACACGAGAATACAGTTAAAAAACGCACACATTTAATCATTTACACCATTTCTATCAGTTTTTAAAAAATATTTCGTTTACCTGACGAATGCGTTAGCAGGAAACCATTGGTTGTAAATATTGTTCCCATGTAAATAAATAAAAGCTAAACCTTTTATTTGTTCAATCATTCATCTATCAACGCTCTATCACAGATATTGAGCACTCTTCTAATAACACTGGATTACTACTGCTTTTTCTAGTATAATAGTGCCAACCATACACACTAATATAATAATTATAATAATAATGATATATATATATATATAATATATATATATATATATATATATATATATATATAAACAGGGATACACAAATAGATAGATATATGAACGGGGTTAGATGATAGATAAGTGTATAGATTATAAGATAAAGATAGATAGATATGAACGATATATATATATATATATATATATATATATAATATATATATAATATTTGGGAGAATAAGTGCTTAATTGGAGTCGTACCTAATTTTGAAAATTAATTAATTAATAATGAATTAGGCGGGAATAGCTATTAAATGTATGGCTAAACAAATCGAGAAAAATCAATCTCTGTATGTACATTTCGGCCTATTAGGCCTCATCAGCAGGCCGAAATGTACATACAGAGATTGATTTTTCTCGATTTGTTTAGCCATACATTTAATAGCTATTCCCGCCTAATTCATTATTAATTAATTAATTTTCAAAATTAGGTACGACTCCAATTAAGCACTTATTCTCCCTAAATTTATCGGCAAAAAGCCATTCTAAACAAACCGTGTTTACAACTTATCATATATATATATATATATATATAACAGCAAATATCATTGGCGCATCTGGAGTTAAGCAACGATGAGCTTGTTCAGTTCTGAGATGGGTGACCACTTAGAAACAGAATGTACTGAAAGCGACCTAAGCTCTATGGTGGAGACGAAGCAAAACCAGCACCCAACAGCAGCACATCTGAAGTTAAGCAACGATTAGCCTCTTCAGTTCTGAAGTGAGTAACTTAGTAAATAATAGCCTACGGTTTCTCTGAATCTATTAGACGAGGCTTGATAATTTGTACTATTTGTATTTTTCGGACTATTGTTCTCATCTTTATTGTTATCTACACAACTTTTCGGCAGATCTGCTATCCGGCCTTCTTCACCCGGTCATTGTTAACGGAATGAGAATAGTCTACCCCCGTGGATTGGATAAAGGGTTCGGTTCGAAGTTCCGTGAAGGCTCCGATTATGACATGAAGGCTGCTGAGTTCGACAAGAACGTTCCAGAGTTCAAAGAGAAGGTCCCCGAGTTCGACAAGAAATACCTGAAGAAAGCCGGAGAGCACATCGGTCGAAACGTTGTTAACAATAAAAATGGGGACAATCGATTACGAATTATAGAAACAATACAAAATACCCTACGAATAGCATCTACTTAATTTCTTGAACTAGTGTAAATAATCTTGACATGAAACATAATGCTGACCACTGGAAGAATCTGCTGTAATCAGCGAGGATATATGCCTCATTCGAAGCCGACGTTCCGAATATTGCGTGACACTGTTAGTAGCAACGTTTCTGGGACCTGTAAGCAGATTATTAAAATCACATGGATAGCGTAACGTTCCCCGTTTTCCTCGTTCAACACCCCTCCCCCTCTTTCGATACCTCCACCTTCGACGTCCTTCGCGCGTATATTGTCTTCATCGTATTCTTTGTCCCGCGAGCTTGTCCTTACGCAACGGATATGCTCACGGACTTCATCATTAATTCAAAACAGACAGTTGATGACGACTAATGAGATATTGGCGGGAATTCCTGTCCTGACAGAACGCTTAGCTCGTCAGCTCAACAGTCATGACATATAATCGAAAGTTGAGAAATCTCTATAGTTTGAAAAGTTGCGTAGGAAGCGCGTGGTGTAAGCGTAGGAAGCGCGTGGTGTAATGGTTAAAGTCATAGGAAATGGACTCGTTGCCCCGAGTTCAAATCCTGGACGTGGTAATTGTATATCACTTAGCGCTAATAACCTTGGGAAATGTATGAATTCTTCTCTTCAAATGGACTCGTTGCCCCGAGTTCAAATCCTGAATTCTTCTCTTCAAATGGACTCGTTGCCCCGAGTTCAAATCCTGGACGTGGTAATTGCATTTCACTTAGCGCTAATACCCTTGGGAAAGGTATGAATTCTTCTCTCCCTCCAGCTATGGTTAAATAGTAGGGCAGACTGGGCTCTTAACCTTGGTTAGGCAACCGGTCTAGGAGAAGTAAAACTCTGAATTCAAACCTGTTAAACTCCGCTTAAGAAATTGACTTGTGTCACATCCTGCTCGTGCGGAGGGGTCGGTAAAATATATATTATATATATATATATATATATATATATATATATATATATATATATATATATATATATAGTTTTGAGAGTTTTGATAATGGCTGACGAAGGAAGGGAGGAAAAGAGAGAAGGTAGGAAGGAAGAAAGGAAGGATGGAAGAAAAATTGTTTAAATATCTATCGTTCTTCCATATATTAACAGTGATGCTGATAGACTTTTTATTTAGTGCGTCCTGGGACGCACATATTTGCTTTTAATGAGTCCCCGGGAAAATTTAAACGCAGAACGCGTACCTATCAGCATTTATGTATTGATGCACTTGTACACGTCTTATCATCATCTCAGATAAAGAATGGACCATTTCGTTTTGATTGTGAGGTAAAATACAAGAAAAAAGGATATATATATATATATATATATATATATATATATATATATATATATAAATAATATATATATATTATATATATAAAATATATATATATATATATTATATACTAGCTAAATTTCCCGGTCCATGACCGGACTAAAATGAAATTTGGATTACCAGGGAGTGAGAGAGAAAGTGGAAGACAGTAGTTAGAGAGGGGGTAAGAGGAAAATAATTCTTGAAACTAAAAAATCATTGAGAATTTGTATATTTCAGGATTTGTATTTTCTGTTTTATAGTTTAAAAATTATTTCATATATTATACAACAAATTGAAAGTATTCGTTTGTATATTTGTTTGTTATTGTTTTAAATTTTTTTGTACATGACAACAATTCACATTTAGTTCTTAATAAGCATGTTGAGTTTAAAAAGAAGCTGAGAATCGAAAATTTAAATCTTCGTATTGCAATATCTATTTTTGCTAAAACCTAAGATAGTATTATAGGACCACCAATGATCAGTTTAGGCATCTTGAATAAAACGGAAATATTTTGTTATTATTTATAATTAATTGATTTTTCATAGAATTTTAAAAAACTCTTATCGTAACTTTGTTTTTAGCTACGTTAATTTTCAGTTGATTTAACAGTTGCAAAAATGAAAACATTGTTTTTCAATCATAATTTTCATTATTTCCGTAAGCTGAAAAAAAGTTAAAGAATCCTCAGGAGTTTTATTAATGTTTTTCTTTCAAATGGAAAAAATTTTTTCAAAAAATATTAATTTTTCTGCAAGTTTCATAGTGTTACATATAGGGGATCTCTCT
>CM042165.1:44609295-44638524 GCA_023376005.1 Doryteuthis pealeii | reverse complement strand
GGAGAGATGTATGATGTCTTTGTTCTAAACAGGGAAACTTGAACAGTGGCCCGGAAAAAGGGGAAAAAATTTAACCAAGTTGGGATGAACGTTGTGTATATACATAGTCACAAAATGGGTAGCAAGGTCTTACATCATAATTATTCACAAAGAATTAGTATTTTTTAAAAATTCTGTGACACCATTAGTAAATAATAAAGTAAAAAAAAACTCAAAAAACAAAAAAATACAAACAACAGCAAACAACAACAACAACAAAGAAAAACAAAACAAAAACTGATTCCCCCTAGATTTTCCCTCTTTCCAACAGTTTCACACCTGATAGTCGGTCACGTGACATACGCACCGCAAACTAGTACGTACCAAAATAATTGAAAAATCTTCAACATTTTTGGATTTAAGCAATAAGCGTCAACCTAAATTTTGTATTATTGAAAAAGACAAAAAACAAATCGGTTTTTATTAAAAACATTTTTTCTTTTAAAAATAAAAAACAAGCTTCAGTCAATTTTATTAAATCGTTACTGCTAAAAAATTTTCTTACGAATTCAAAATCATTAAAAAAATAGGCAAAATAAAATGACTCGTGAAAAATTAATGTCGACTAAATTTTTATTCAAAATAAAAAAATAAATCTAAAAATAAAAAAAAAAAAAAAACGGTTCATTTGTGATGCATATCGTACGGGCGGAAGTAGGATTTTTCCGTTTAAGCCGAAACAAAGAAAGACGAAAAAAAAATAACAAAGGACTTTTTCCGGGTAACGCGAACAAAGAAGGAAGGGTATAACAATAAATTCGGAAATAGATTTTTCCGGCTGATAAGTATAACAAAAGAAAATGCGTAGGCGGCTTATATACATAAAAGAAAGTCAGAGATCCCAGCAGTTAGTCCAGACAGAAGACTCGGAACAGAGAACACGTGAACTGACAGCCGGTGATGGCTCTTTCACGACCGCCAGGCTGCGAGACGCACCTAGCCACCCCTTTACCTCACCAACCTAGCATCCCAGCAGCAGTCGTTGTCAACCCTCGGCCATTTCCATTGTCAACGCCTCGGCACCACAGCCGAGTAAAACGAAATAAATCAGAAGTTTTTCTATCAACACACGTGTTTGTGATTTTATTAAGTCGCGACTACTACATATATCGCTTTTGGTACTGTGACCATATCCACTACAACATATACGATTTAGTGCCGTGAAAAAAGAGGCTACGCAACACATTTTTAGCAGAGCTTAACGGGTTTGCATTCAAAGTTTTCTTTCTCCAAGATCGTTTGCCACACCAGGGTTAAAGAGCCGAGTCTGCCCTACTGTCTAAAGAAAGGGTGGCCTAATGTCGGTATCAGCCAGACAACCAGGAAGCCTATACCCTTTTCACTAGCGCTAGACCAAGGAGATTGTTTTTGCCTCTAAGGTAGAGCGCCACACCTACCACCAGCTTCTTACTTTACCACACAGATCCCTGTGCTGCTCATCCGCTAAGTTGGCGAGGACCAGTATCAAACTAGGAACCTTGCGATTCCTAGACAAGTGCTCTACCGACTGAGCTGAACCGGCCGTTTTTACTAGTTATTCATAACTGGAGGGAAAATAGTTAAATTCTTACGCTTTTCCATACTTGCCATCTTGCGTCACATCCTACTCGTAGCGAGCAGGTTAGATAAATACCTACTTTACGAGTCTGCGGGGGGTGTCTTATAGTGGTATCATGGTTAGCAAGCTTGTCTCGCAGATCCATTACCTCTGAATAGCGAGTTTGATCCTCGCTGGATGCCCAGGCTACGGCCTTTTGCACATCCTACCGTGGCGAAGAGTTTGGGTAAAAATCTACCTTTCTCGAGGGTATTAGCCGATTTGTGAAATGCAAAACAGATTTGAACTTGTCCGTTCCTGTGACGATAACCGTTACACGCGAACATTTCCACGCCCGATGGCTTGAGCTGTATGATACGCCGACTGTACCTTTGCAGAGGGGTAAAATCCCTCTCAATAAAGCCACCTGTTGTCCGTAGGTTGCTGCTGCTTAAGGATGGAATCTTGGTGGCTGAGCAGCCCAAGACAGACAACATTCTGCTTAGGCCCTTGCTTAGGATAGTCGGGGGCGGGAGCGGAAAGGCTCCTTTCGATCAATCAATTAGTCATGTCAAACCCTAGCATGTATATGATTGTCCCGATCCCATTGTGTTTATGGCAAGCCCCTCCAACCCTTTTTTTCCTATTTGTGCTAGAAGGCGGTTGTTGAAAGTCTTAGTGTCCTGGGTTCGACATTAAACTACATCTAATGGTAAATTACCAATTCTGGGGCTCTGAGGAGTGCGGAGTACCCCATCGTTGCCATTACTCCCAGGTACGCTCTGACCTGGTGTGATAGTACTTGTTAGAGTCCCAGCTATGCGTTACATAGATCAAAAAATGAGTTTACAAAATATGTATTTAAAAAATGAGTATGAAGACAACATTGAATACGACAAGAAGGAATAAAATAAAACATTTTCAGCATAAAATAACCTAACAAGGGTTGACATACCGTAAAATCCAACCAACCAATCAACCAACCAACGCTTCCATATAAGAAAAATATTTCAAAGTCGAGTTCATATCCTGTACGAGGCTATTTGCATTTCACATAGCGGTAATACCTTTGAGGAATAGCATGCATCCAACTACTCTCCCTTCAGCTATGGGTAAATAGTTGGACAGACTGGTTTATTTAACCTTGGCTAGGTGACCAGTCTAGGAGAAAGAAAATTCCGAATGCAAACCTGTCAAACTCCGCTGAAGAATTTGGCCTTGTGCCGCATCCTACTCATGCGGAGGGGTTGGTAAATATGTATATACTTTACATCATCATCATCATCATCATGTCACACTAATAGCACGGATTCCATTGACTACTCCCCCTCCAGCTATAGCTTAATAGTTGGGCAGATTGGGCTCTTTAACCTTGGCTAGGTGACCAGTTTAGAAAAAGGAAAACTCCGAATTCAAAACTGTTAAACTCTGCATAAGAAATTGACCTTGTGTCACAACCTACTCGTGTGGAGGGATTGGAAAATATGTATATAATTTCAATAATAATAATAATAATAATAATAATAATAATACGGAATCCATTGACTACCCTCCCTCCAGCTACGGCTTAATAGCTGGGCACACCGGGTTCTGTAATCTTGGCTAGGTGACTAGTATAGAAGAAAGAAAACTCCAAATTCAAACCTGTTAAACTCCGCATGAGAAATTGACCTTGTGTCACATCCTGATCGTGCGGAGGTGTTGGTAAATATATATAAACAAAAATAGTTTGGGAAAAACAAAAATTAATAATGTAATAAAACAATAAACTGGAGATCGTAAAAGGTGTTGTATAAAAAAAACTGGTTGATACAAAGATAAAAGAAAAATCCATTTATCGTTTTTGCTTTTGTGGGTTTTTTCTTAGATAACTTCGACAACATTTTCAATTTGATGTATCGTTTGTTTTGGCCAGTCATTGGTTTGAGCAAAATGTCTACTGACAGATTCTTCTCAAGTGTCACCATGATGTGTTCTAGAGTGAATGATGGGTAAAGAGGCGTGTCTTGAACATTAAACGTCAACCATCAATCTATTGGGCCCTGCCAATAACAGGTTTACGGTTCAAGTCCAGCTGAAAGCATCGGATCGCACTAGATCATACCAAAGTTAAGTAGCAATGAGCCTGTTGAATACTTAATTGGGTGACTACTTATGAAACAACAGATACTGTAAGCAACCGGGTTTACGGTTCAAGTCCAGCTGAAAGCATCGGTTCCCACTAGATCACCAAAGTTAAGCAGCGATAAACTTGTTCCGTACTTAATTGGGTGACCATTTAAACGAACAGGTTGATACACAAGGTCAATTTCTTAAGCGGAATTTAACAGGTTAGAATTCAGAATTTTCCTTCTCATAGACTGGTTGTTATCTATCTATCTATCGCAGAAAGCACCGGTTCCCACTAGACCACCAAAGTTAAGCAGCGATTATCCTGTTCAATAATTAATTGGGTGATTACTTAGAAATAAGAAATAATCCGTTGTCTTTAACAAAACCTGCTTAAACAATATATATATATATATTATATATATATATATATATATATATATATATATATATATATATATATATATATATATATATAATATATACCCCTGGGAAAGGTATGAATCCAAACATTCTCTTCCAGCTATGGGTAAATAGTAGGCGCGGACTAGGCTCTCCAACCTTGGTATGGCAACTGGTCTAGGAAGAAGGAAAATTCTGCTTAAAATTGACCTTGTGCCCAAACATCCTGCTCATGTGGAGGAGTAGGTATAAACACACAACTAAATATGTGTGTGTATCTGGGTATATATATATATATATATATATATAATATATATATATATATATATATACAGGGTGTCCCAGAAGTCGCGCACCATATAATTTTGTGTTTTTTTTTGTTTTGTTTTGGGTTTTTTTTTCAGATTTTATTGGATATGGGTGAGAAATTAACAATACAAGAAAGAGTTAAATTGTTTTTTTTATGTTTGGAAGAGATGGAGCTACATACTGCTCTGTAGCTGAATAATTCAACCGCACTCATCACGAGCAAAAAAAAACCCATTGAACCATACCACTGTCTGCCGTTTGATAAAACGTTTCCAAGAAACTGGCTCAGTTGCTGACCGCGAGAGATGTGGTCGACGAAAGAGTCCAACTGATGAAGCAACATCAACTATGGTTTTGGCGAATGTTGCTAGAAGCCCCGTGAAATCAGTAAGGAAAATAAGCCAGGAGCTTACGATTAGGAAATCATCAGTACACCGTATTCTTAAGACACAGAACAATTTGAACATCTATTATGATTATGATGAATAAAATTGATATTCATATGTCTTTGTATAATTTTTATATGTACTAGCAAATATATGCACCCTCCGGGTGCAAGTATTTAAGTTTTGATATAATAAAATATCATATTAAATTAGAAAGGCTAATGAAACTGACTAAGAATGCAGATAAAAAGATCTGCAACAGAGGGGGTATAATCGAAAAATAGAACAACTTTGAAACTAACTATTCCATCATTTTCCATTACTCCCCTCTTTCATTGGTAAATTTTCCTAATTTAACTATTTAGTTAAAATAGGAAGTAAAGGATAATATTACAATTTTTTCTTCTTGTAAATAGATTTCTTTTAAGATTTATCCACGAGATTTTTGTTTATATTTCTTAAAATAAAACCAAACAATTAGAAATCAATAATACCAAGCACATATTTATTAAAATAAAATGTTAAATATCAATATGCAAATTAGCCTTCTCGTTCAAACTGTAAACCGCTATTTTGTTGTATATATAAATACAATTGCATGTTATTAGTACGTAGATATGGTCAACAGTATTAATAATGTAAAACAATTTTTATTAATAACTGAAGGTTTAAAAGAATGAAATCATGGAGAATTTGACGTAAATAATTAAGGGAATTGTGACTTGAGTAGTAATATAGTTTCGGTTACAGACAGAAAAACACACAATCTCCATTATAATAAGATTTTCATACATGGTGCGCGACTTCTGGGAGACCCTGTATAACGATCGACAGACATAATGATTAAAATTTGAATGGTCTGTCCACTGAGTGGAGGTTATCTAATGTTTTTAGTGCCTTAATCGCTATGAAGCGGATCAACATCCAAAGAAGGATTAAAATGTCTATGGAAAAAAGGAAAGATCCTTCCATAAACGGATGATCCTCGGGTGTTCCCAGCTGTCGTCCGGATTAGCAAGAACTTTCTTTTTTTAATTGTTTTTTTTTTAAGGAGGCTAATCCTCCTTTCTTACCACCCAATGTGAAAGCGTGTCACACAACACCTGAGCTCCCCCGGAGACATTACCAAGTCATTCTAAACTACACAGTTGCCTAAATCTCGCTTTCAATGATACTTCGGTCATTTCCTAGTTGAGTAACATGATATTACAGGGTGACCCAGAAAAAAAAAAAAACAGAACTCAAATTATTTTATTTCTCATTAAACTAACTTTAAACCCCAATCCTAACCCTAACCCTAACCCTAAACCCTAAACCCTACCCTAACCATAACCCCCCTAGTTGAGTAACATGATATTACAGGGTGACCCAGAAAAAACAGAACCCAAATTATTTATTTATTTTCTCATTAAACTAACCTTAAACTCCAGCCCTAACCCTAACCCTAAACCCTAACCCTAACCTTAACCCCCCCTAGTTGAGTAACATGATATTACAGGGTGACCCAGAAAAAAAACAGAACTCAAATTATTTATTTTCTCATTACACTAATCTTAAACCTAAACCTAACCCTAAACCCTAAACCCTAACCTTAACCCCCCCTAGTTGAGTACATGATATTACAGGGTGACCCAGAAAAAAACGAAACTCAATTATTTATTTATTTCTCATTAACACTAATCTTAAACCCTAAACCCTAACCCTAAACCCTAACCCTAACCTTAACCCCCCCTAGTTGAGTAACATGATATTACAGGGTGACCCAGAAAAAAAACAGAACTCAAATTATTTTATTTATTTTCTCATTACACTAATCTTAAACCCTAAACCCTAACCCTAAAACCCTAACCCTAACCTTAACCCCCCCTAGTTGAGTAACATGATATTACAAGGTGACCCAGAAAAAACAGAACCCAAATTATTTATTTTATTTTCTCATTAAACTAACCTTAAACTCCAGCCCTAACCCTAACCCTAAACCCTAACCCTAACTTAACCCCCCCTAGTTGAGTAACATGATATTACAGGGTGACCCAGAAAAAACAGAAACTCAAATTATTTTATTTTCTCATTACACTAATCTTAAACCCTAACCCTAACCTAAACCCTAAACCCTAACCCTAACCTTAACCCCCCCTAGTTGAGTAACATGATATTACAGGGTGACCCAGAAAAAAACAGACCTCAAATTATTTATTTTCTCATTACACTAATCTTAAACCCTAAACCTAACCCTAAACCCTAAACCCTAACCCTAACCTTAACCCCCCTAGTTGAGTAACATGATATTACAGGGTGACCCAGAAAAAAAAGAACTCAAATTATTTATTTTCTCATTACACTAATCTTAAACCTAAACCCTAACCCTAAACCCTAAACCCTAACCCTAACCTTAACCCCCCCCCCTAGTTGAGTAACATGATATTACAGGGTGACCCAGAAAAAAAAAACAGAACCCAAATTATTCATTTATTTTCTCATTAAACTAACTTTAAACCCCAACCCTAACCCTAACCCTAAACCCTAACCATAACCGTAACCCCCTAGTTGCGTAACATGATATTACAGGGTGACCCAGAAAAAACAGAACCGACAAATTTAGGAATAAAACTGTTAATTTTAACTAGGGGTTTTAGGGTTAGGGTTAACTAGAATACAAACTCTCGGATTTATTTCCCCATTTTACTTCCTGATATATAGTAAGGTCACGTGAGTATTAGGAGGAGAGTCCGTCGTCTAAGTACTTCATGTGAATTCTGCACAGAGTAATCTGTGTGTTCTTAAATAGTGGTTTAGAACCATTGTCACTGTTCAGGTACGGGGGAGATGGGTCATTCCATTATATCACTTCCAAAACAGGAATGAATAACGGATATCAATTTCTTTTGAAAAAAAATCCTTGTGCATTCAATGTCTATATTCCAGTGAGATTTACATTCGTCGAAGCATCTGACGCATTTTCTGATAGTGGAAATTTAGTTTTAAAAAAAATCCTAGCTTTGGTATTTGGTTATAAATAATGCACACTTGAAATTTAAAAACCCCCAAGCAAACTGCGTTCAGCGGTTGTTTCCATGACAATTTACGTCAGTAAATTCTGTTATCTTTTTTAAAAATAATTTTGTTATGATGAAGTCGTATGGGCAAAAAGTGTTATACGAATAAGTTTTAATACCAACAACTCTATGGGTCATGTTTCTGTCGTAGTCGTATTCCTTAACCACACACACACACACACACACACACACACACACACACACACACATATATATATATATATATATATATATATATATAATATATATATATATATACATTTTAAAAATTATAAAATATTTAGAATTTTTTTATATATAATATATATAAAATTATAAAATATTTAGAATTTAATATATATATATATATATATTATATATATATATATATAATATATATATAAAACTTTTTTATATATTTCTTTATTATATTTTTTTTTATATAATTTTTTGTTTTATCCTTACACTATACTTGTTCAGATTCATTCAATAGTTTAATTCATAGTATAATTTTGTCTGACTACCATCCCCCTAAGAAACCAGAACTTGAAAAGTATCCTTTTTTCTCTTTTGACTTACATTGAAAAATAGATGGAAATTAATCCGACAGTATGAAATTTAACATTTTTGAAAAAACAAAAGATGTTTGTAATTGCTGACAGAAATCTGTTTCGACCGCTTCGATAGATCGGTCATCATCAAGAGCAACACATGAGAGAAAGATGAGCTATAATGCTTCTGATTTTTAAAAATAAAATGTATTTTATTTTTAACACAGAACACGCATTTAAAAAAATTCCAGCATTGAATAATAGCGTTCATTTGTACCCTTTCTTCTAACGGTTGTTTCATCCCGTCTTTCTCTCATATGTTGCTTTTGATGATGACCGATCTATCGAAGTGGTCGAAACAGATTTCTGTCAGCAATTATAAACATCTTTTGTTTTTTCAAAAATGTTAAATTTCATACAGAACTTAAAAATAAAAATTAAAAAAATTAAAAATAATTAATCGTAAAAAATTCCTTTTCTAAAATAATAACAAATTCCGCCCATAACTTTTTTTTACTTTATATATAAAAACAAAATACAGTAAATATTTAATCATTTATGAAATACAGAACTTAAAAAAAAAAAATTAAAAAATAATTAATCGTAAAAAATTCCTTTTCTAAAAATCTTTTGAATTCCAACCGTCACATTTTTTAATACCCATGCCCTTCCGTTTAAATTGATTCGTCTTGTTGACAACATCTCAAAATCCGCTACATTTGGATAGTTTACCGACAAAAAGGTATACATAGCGACATGACCGACACACACACACACACACACACACACGCACACACACACACACACACACACATATATATATATATATATATATATATATATGAATGAACAAATAAAAGGTTTAAACTTGTATTTATTTACATGGGAACAATATTTATAGCCAATGGTTTCCTGCTAACACAACAGGTAAACGAAATATCTTTTTTTAAATGATAGGAATAGTGTAAATGGTTAAATGTGTGCGTTTTTTAACTGAATTTTCGTGTTACATGTTTACGTGTTCACGTGATGTCGAATGCGCTTTTTACACGTAAACACGTAAACATGCAACCCGAGAATACAGATAAAAAAACGCACACATTTAATCATTTACACCAGTTCTATCATCAAAAAAAAAAAAATATTTCGTTTACCTGACGAATGCGTTAGCAGGAAACCATTGGTTGTAAATATTGTTCCCATGTAAATAAATAAAAGCTAAACCTTTTATTTGTTCAATCATTCATCTATCAACGCTCTATCACAGATATTGAGCACTCTTCTAATAACACTGGACTACTACTGCTTTTTCTAGTATAATAGTGCCAACCATACATACTACTAATATATATATATATATATATATATATATATATATATATATATATATATATAAATCTCACTTTGTTTACAAAGTTTGAGAACTCTTAGTGAATTCATTTCCGCTTAGAAATGTAGCGATTAAATAGCCTGCTATACTTGGCAGCTGATTGTGGCCGTATGGGTAAGAAGGTTTGGCGAGCGTAAGTTCGTTCGGGTCTCGAATCGAGCCAGAGACAGCTGCTAAAAATGGTATAACTGCACTGATGAGAGGTGATACCTCGAAACACGTGTCTGTAGTTTACTCTCTCTCTCTCTCTCTCTCTATATATATATATATATATATATATATATAAACAGGGGTACACAAATAGATAGATATATGAACGGGGTTAGATGACTAGATAAGTGTATAGATTATAGATAAAGATAGATAGATATGAACGATATATATATATATATATATATATAACAGCAAATATCATTGGCGCATCTGGAGTTAAGCAACGATGAGCTTGTTCAGTTCTGAGATGGGTGACCACTTAGAAACAGAATGTACTGAAAGCGACCTAAGCCCTATTGTGGAGACGAAGCAAAACCAGCACCCAACAGCAGCACATCTGGAGTTAAGCAACGATGAGCTTGTTCAGTTCTGAGATGGGTGACCACTTAGAACAGAATGTACTGAAAGCGACCTAAGCCCTATTGTGGAGACGAAGCAAAACCAGCACCCAACAGCAGCACATCTGGAGTTAAGCAACGATGAGCTTGTTCAGTTCTGAGATGGGTGACCACTTAGAAACAGAATGTACTGAAAGCGACCTAAGCCCTATTGTGGAGACGAAGCAAAACCAGCACCACAGCAGCACATCTGGAGTTAAGCAACGATGAGCTTGTTCAGTTCTGAGATGGGTGACCACTTAGAAACAGAATGTACTGAAAGCGACCTAAGCCCTATTGTGGAGACGAAGCAAAACCAGCACCCAACAGCAGCACATCTGGAGTTAAGCAACGATGAGCTTGTTCAGTTCTGAGATGGGTGACCACTTAGAAACAGAATGTACTGAAAGCGACCTAAGCCTATTGTGGAGACGAAGCAAAACCAGCACCCAACAACAGCACATCTGGAGTTAAGCACGATGAGCTTGTTCAGTTCTGAGATGGGTGACCACTTAGAAACAGAATGTACTGAAAGCGACCTAAGCCCTATTGTGGAGACGAAGCAAAACCAGCACCCAACAGCAGCACATCTGGAGTTAAGCAACGATGAGCTTGTTCAGTTGAGATGGGTGACCACTTAGAAACAGAATGTACTGAAGCGACCTAAGCCCTATTGTGGAGACGAAGCAAAACCAGCACCCAACAGCAGCACATCTGGAGTTAAGCAACGATGAGCTTGTTCAGTTCTGAGATGGTGACCACTTAAAAAAGGATGTACTGAAAGCGACCTAAGCCCTATTGTGGATACGAAGCAAAACCAGCACCCAACAGCAGCACATCTGAAGTTAAGCAACGATTAGCCTCTTCAGTTCTGAAGTGAGTAACTTAGTAAATAATAGCCTACGGTTTCTCTGAATTTATTAGACGAGGCTTGATAATTTGTACTATTTGTATTTTTCGGACTATTGTTCTCATATTTATTGTTATCTACACAACTTTTCAGCAGATCTACTATCCGGCCTTCTTCACCCGGTCATTGTTAACGGAATGAGAACAGTCTACCCCCGTGAATTGGATAAAGGGTTCGGTTCGAAGTTCCGTGAGGGCTCCGATTATGACATGAAGGCTGCCAAGTTCGACAAGAACGTTCCCGAGTTCGAAGAGAAGGTTCCCGAGTTCGACAAGAAATACCTGAAGAAAGCCGGAGAGCACATCGGTCGAAACGTTGTTAACAATGAAAATGGGGACAATCGATTACGAATTATACAAACAATACAAAATACCCTACGAATAGCATCTACTTAATTTCTTGAACTAGTGTAAATAATCTTGACATGAAACATAATGCTGACCACTCGAAGAATCTGCTGTAATCAGCGAGGATATATGCCTCATTCGAAGCCGACGTTCCAAATATTGCGTGACACTGTTAGTAGCAACCGTTTCTGGGACCTGTAAGCAGATTATTAAAATCACATGGATAGCGTAACGTTCCCCGTTTTCCTCGTTCAACACCCCCTCCCCCTCTTTCGATACCTCCACCTTCGACGTCCTTCGCGCGTATATTGTCTTCATCGTATTCTTTGTCCCGCGAGCTTGTCCTTACGCAACGGATATGCTCACGGACTTCATCATTAATTCAAAACAGACAGTTGATGACGACTAATGAGATATTGGCGGGAATTCCTGTCCTGACAGAACGCTTAGCTCGTCAGCTCAACAGTCATGACATATAATCGAAAGTTGAGAAATCTCTATAGTTTGAAAAGTTGCGTAGGAAGCGCGTGGTGTAAGCGTAGGAAGCGCGTGGTGTAATGGTTAAAGTCATAGGAAATGGACTCGTTGCCCCGAGTTCAAATCCTGGACGTGGTAATTGCATTTCACTTGGCGCTAATACCCTTGGGAAAGGTATGAATTCTTCTCTTCAAATGGACTCGTTGCCCCGAGTTCAAATCCTGAATTCTTCTCTTCATATGGACTCGTTGCCCCGAGTTCAAATCCTGGACGTGGTAATTGCGTTTCACTTAGCGCTAATACCCTTGGGAAAGATATGAATTCTTCTCTCCCTCCAGCTATGGTAAAATAGTAGGACAGACTGGGCTCTTTAACCTTGGTTAGGCAACCGGTCTGGGAGAAGGAAAACTCTGAATTCAAACCTGTTGAACTCCGCTTAGAAATTGACCTTATCTCACATCCTGCTCGTGCGGAGGGGTCGGTAAATTATATATATATATATATATATAATATATATATATATATATTTACAATTTCTGCTTGAAGGCAATTATAAATGCATGTATCGAATAAGATTCGATATATAGATAATCTGGATATGGTCTCTGACTATGCCTGTGAAGTCCGGTTTCGATTCCTGTCGGAGGGGAGTCGTTAGTATACATCGCTGAAGAGACTTAATAAAGTCGAAACAGTCTGTACGGTGTTCTGCATGGCAAGCCATCCTTTGCGGATTTACTTGTCAAGATTTTTTCTATAGTTATCGAATCTTATTCGATACATGCATTTATAATTGCCTTCAAAGAAATGTAAATAATTTATTCAACTTGCTTCTATAAAAAAAACAAACAAACATCCAAAATCTTATATATATATATATATATATATCTATATATATATATATATATATATATATAGTTTGAGAAGTTTTGATAATGGCTGACGAAGGAAGGAAGGAAAAGAGAGAAGATAGGAAGGAAGAAAGGAAGGAAGGAAGAAAATTGTTCAAATATCTATCGTTCTTCCATATATTAACAGTGATGCTGATAGACTTTTTATTTAGTGCGTCCTGGGACGCACATATTTGCTTTGAATGAGTCCCCGGGAAAATTTAAACGCAGAACGCGTACCTATCAGCATTTATGTATTGATACACTTGTACACGTCTTATCATCATCTCAGATACAGAATGGACTATTCCATTTTGATTGTGAGGTAAAATACAATAAAGAAGTATATATATTATATATAATATATATATATATATATATATAAAGTAAGTTGGCGGAATGGCCTGTTGTCGGTATCAGCGGGACAGCAAGTCTCTCCCATTTTCAATAGCGCTAGATCAGGGAGATAGTTTTTGCTGAGGTGGAGCCACACCTACCACCATCTCCTCACTTTACCGGACAGAAAAGATTACGTAATCTGTTGTATTCGTACGCTGAGTTGGCGAGGATCAACACTGAACCGGAACCTTGCGGTTCTAGGCGATTGTTCTACCGACTAAGCTATATCAGCCCCTTATATATATATATATATATATATATATATATATCAATTAGATTAAATCACCAAGACCAGAAAACTCGGCAAACACGGTGTGCCACATGCGGAACACTGGACAGATGTTTCGACCTTATTAGGTCTCATCAGCAAAGTATACCACGATCTCCGCCACCAGAGATCAAATAGAGTACAGAGCCAAAAGTCTATCCCTGGGCTAAAAGCCAATTCACTGAATCATATACTCAATGGTATTCGCGCAGTCACCGAGCCTGTATTTGTCTTCTAGCCCATCGCAGGCATTACGAAGGACAAGGCAACGTCTACCCAAGTCTGGGTCTGTATCCACGGTACTCAACCTCATGGACAATGAAATAGAAAGAATTTTTGTAAACTTTGGTCGTGGTAATTTAATCTAATTTATATATAGTATAATTATAGAGTAACTCAATGGATGTGCATGGTCTAATGGTTAGAGTCGCTGGAAATGGACTCGTCAACCCGAGTTCAATTCCTGGACAAAGCTGTTGGCATTTCACATTGCGCTAATATCCTTGGGAAAGATATGAATCCAATTCTCCTTCCAGCTATGGGTAAATAGCAGGACGAATGGGAAGCCATTTGAATTCTGAATTTCTTCAATTATTCTGCCACCAAAAAAATGTATTTTTGTTGAAATTATAAACAACTCATTTTAATTGTAAAATTCATTTATTTTAATTTGCTCACTAGTTGGATAGACTGGACTTTTTAACCAGTCTAGGAGAAGGAAAACTCTGTTAAACTGCGCTTCAGAAATTGGCCTTGCGTCGCAATCTATTCGTGCGGAGGGGTTGGTAAATATATATAGTATAACTCCTATATTTACAAAAAATCTCTCTATTTCCTTGACCGTAGGTTGATTATCCCGGATACGGACCAGACTTTTTGTTTTTGTAAAGAGAAAACAGACAAATATATACAAACAAAAAAGCTCTTTTTTTGTGTGTGTGTGTGTGTGTGTGTGTGTGTGTGTGTGTTAGGAGGCTATTTAAATTTGACTCAAAATAGAAAAATAGTTTCCAAACATTCTTGTCTCTCCTACATTTTCCTTTTATAAAATGTAACTTATGTTTAAAAAAAAACACAAAACAAGCATTAAAATTGCTTCATTAGTTTTACATAGTATATAACTGTACTTAGGCACCTCATGTGATGTCATGGTTAGCATTAAAAAAAAAAGCATTAAATTAGCTATACTATCCTTACATAGTATATAACTGTATTTGGGCACCTCACATAGGTAATGGTTAGCATTTAAAAAACATAAAAATTGACTATACTATCTTTGCAAAAAACAAAACAAACAAAACAAAACAATCTTCTATCAAACTTGTCCCTCATTAGGGGGAAGGTAAATACACTCACAAAACAAAAAGAATTGTCAGGGGTAACATACTACCGTGTCATCTCTCAAGATAATAGAGGTTATGTGGCGGTGTCCGTGGTGTAATGGTTATCGCCGTAGGAAATGGACGACGACTCAAAATCAAGTTCAAATCCTCGACGAGACTGTTTGCATTTCACATACCACTAATAACTCCGATAATGCTATAATTCCAATATTCTCGCTCTAGTTATAAGTTAATAGTAGGGCTGACTGAACACTTTAACAATGGTTAGGCAACCAACCAAAGAGAAAGAAAACAATCTGAATTCAAACCTGTTGAACTTCACAATAAATGGTCTTTGAGAGACATTCCGAGAGAGAGAGAGAGAGAGAGAGAGAGAGAGAGAGAGAGAGAGAGAGAGAGAGAGAGAGAGAGAGAGAGTAAAACTGATATAGATAGATTGCTGAGTAAATTGAGTAAAACTAATATATATATATATATATATATATATGTAATTTTTTATTTTTTTATTTTATTTTTTTTGTGGAGAGAAATTTTATTTATATAATTTTTAATTAATCATGACAAGCAAATTCGGCGAATACCATGTGCGACGTGAGGAACACTGTACAGCTGTTTCGACCTAATTTGGTCTCATATATATATATAGTCATCAACAGACACCGTGTCTCAACGTATCACGTCACCTCAGTGTGGCTAGACTTAGCAGAGTACCTCCGTCCGGCATGGAAATCCAACTAATTTTTCATCATTTAGAATTATTAACAACTGGGCCATCAGCCACCTTCAGGCAAAAGGTAGAATTTAACTGATAGATACATACATAGGTATATATGTTACAGCTGCTAAAGAGCTCATATCCATTTTATAGGAGAACCTTGGCATTTAAGCTTAATTCGTGACAGACAGTCAAATAACCCAGAGAGTTCAGCCAACAAGAGTTGAAGCATATATATAAGTTAAGCTAGCGTGGATATAGAGTCAACGCCACCTGGCGACTGAAAGTTTCTCGACCATGTGGTGAGAAACTGTCAGTAACCAGGCCATTGACTCCATATCAACGCTAATTAGGTATGAATGCTCTATCCATGATATTCATCACTGTTTACTTATATTATCTATATAATATTTATTTATCATAGGGTACAATACATTCAAGGTGTGATTGTTACCAGTGGTTTCAAGGCAAGCGTTTCCCCACTTATCGTCAAGACAACGAGCTCGTTAAGAAATGAAAGGAATATCAATTCATTTATATATGTATGTACCTGTGTGAGCCGATTTTTTTTATTTCTAAGATAAGTGGTTAACATGCTCCTTTGAAACCAATGGTAACAATGGTAAATCACATTAACTGTATTGTATTCTATAATAAATAAATACACCTCTTACACCCGTAATAAAGTACTTTATTTTATTTATTTATTTATTTATTTTTGTTTTATGGCATATCAACCTCAGTGGGTCATTTAATGCCGATAAAGTTTTGAAATAAATCAATTCTTAATGGATAATACAATTTTTTATAAATACATTTTCCTATTTAACCCATTGATGGGACCCTAACAGATACTACCACTCCGGGTCAGAGTGGACCAGGGAGCAATGGTGATGAAGGGGTGCTCCACATTCCCCAAACCTCCAAAACTGGAACCTCACCATCAGATAGAGTTTAACGTCATTCCCAGGACATGTAGACCCGCAGCCACCGCCTTATAGCACCCATATGATAATGGCAATAGGGTTGGGAAAATCATATAGGTGCTAGGGCTTGACGTGACCAGCCGATTGATCGGAGGGGGCCTCTCCGACCGCCCGTCTAGCCCAAGATAGGGCCAAAGTGGAGTATTGCATGTCATGAACTGCTCATCCACGCGGGCTCTATCCTTAAGCATCACGGGTCGCCACCCACGGCTAACAAGTGGCCCCATTGGGGGAGTCTTACCCCTCTGCAGAGGTGCAGTCGGTGCATTCTAACGCCCCAGCCGACAGGGCGGGTACTTTATTCTAAATTCGCCAATACTGGAAAAACTGCTAGTATATATATATATATATATATATATATATATATATATAGATAAATATTTTGAGTGTGGGGAGAGGGGGATGAGAGAGAGAGAGAGAGAGGAGAGAGAGAGAGAGAGAGAGAGAGAGAGAGAGGGGGGGACATAATGGGTAGACAGAGTTGAATTAAGTACCTTTTATATAGCAATGATTGATAATTATCGAACTAATTTTACAAGCTTTTGTCACCGAGTTGAACAATCCGTAGTTTATTGCTATTTTTCGAGACTATGCTAAGTATTGGAAATAAATGTGCTATATATATATATATATATATATATGGTGTGTGTGGTGTGTGTGTTTGTGTGTGTGTGTGTGTGTGTGTGTATGTGTGTGTTGTGGAGTCCAGGTATGCTTCTTTGTTGGTATATCTGGTGAGTCTAATGTTTAGTAATATATACATGTATATATATATATATATATATATATATATATATATATATATATATATATATGGGAAAATAATGTTTTGGGTTTTAATGCAAAGCCAACAAAATTATTTTCCCATAATAATATATTATTGACATATATATTTAACACACATATATATATAGATATGGTATATGCACAGAAAATTAGGCATAAACACATACACACTCACACACACACACACACACACATATATATATATATATATATATATATATATATATATATATATATGTGTGTATGTGTGTGTGTGTGCGCATGTGTGTGCATGTGTGTGTGTTATTTCATTTATTCTCATACAGCCAAAATAAGTTGTGACACTACTTATGTAATAGATTATTTAAATTTCGAGACATTTGTTTAATAACTCATCGCTAGTTTTTTTATTTTATTTTATTTTTATTTCAAATAGTCTCCCATTGCTAATAATAATAATAATATAATAATAATAATATAATAATAATAATAATAATAATAAAGATTTTATTCTAATACAGTTATAAAAAGAGGAATAATAGAAATAGTTATCGTAATTGTTTTGGCTTGATGGAAACGATCTCGGTTTCGGATAGTTATGCGCATGCGTCCGGGATACACACTCACACGCACACGCACACACACACACAGTGTTACTGAGTGCAGTAGAAAAAAGAAGTCTAACAATAAAATGCCACTTGCTACACAAATAATCGACCAAAACTAAAATGGTAAATCGCAGACAGGAGATGGTTTTAAAAAGACGCGGGAAAAAATTCCAACACACCTATTTCCCCCCCCGAAAAAAAAAAAACAAAAAACAAAAACAAAAACAAAACAACACAAAAAGCAACAAAAATATAATAAATTACGACGGATCATGAGGACATTCATAAAAAGGGGATTTAAACATGGAGGAATGAAAAAGAAGGAAAAGAAGAAGCTAAGAAAGAATAATAAAAGAAGGAAAGAAGGAAAAGAAATAATAAAGAAAACGAAAAGAAAAGTGGAATAAACAAATGAAAGGGAGAATGAGGAAAAGAAGAGTGTGAAGGAGAATAAGAGGAAGGAGGAAGAGAAGAAGAAATAGGAGAGGAAGAATAAGGAGGAGAAGAAGAAGAAAGAAAACGAAAGGAATGGAGGAGGAGAAGGAAGTAATGTGGAATGTCGAAGGGAATGTGAAATAAAGAAAGAATGAGAAATGAAAAGAAGAAGAAGAAGAAGAAGAAGAAGAAGAAGAAGAAGAAGAAGAAGAAGAAGAAATGTGATATAAAGAAGTAAGAAAAGATTGAAGAGGAAGAAAAAGTGAATAGATTGATGATAATAATAATAATAATAATAATATAATAATAATAATAAAGAAGGAGAAGAAGAAGAAGAAATATGATACAAAGAAGTAAGAAAAGATTGAAGAGGAAAAAAATGTGTATATAATAATAGTAATAATAATAATAATAATAATAATAATAGAGGAGGAGGAGGAAGAAGAAGAAGAAGAAGAAGAAGAAGAAGAAGAAGAAAAATATGATATAAAGAATAAGAAAATTGAAGAGGAAGAAAAAGTGTATAGAATATAAATAATAATAATAATAATAATAATAATAATAATAGTGAAATATACTAAAAAGAAAAAGGAGATAATAGACGATCCTTAAAATGGTTCTACTGACTAACAATACTTTGGTCAAGAAAGGATTCTCCTGAATTGGACAAAGAAACTATTGCTAGGAACCACTATTCGGTCTGCGATTATTCGCATTACTCTTTTTCTTCTTCTTGTAGCTAATCCATATTCTGGTATTTCTATTGAGAAAGATTTTTTCAGCGCTATTTACAGCATTTTCATTAGATCCACTCTTCACAATATCTATAACCAAGTCTCTCTCTCTATATATATATATGGTCGACGAGGCGGCCTAAAGTCGGTATCAGCCAGTCAGCGAGGGAGTCTATCCCCTTTTCAATAGCGCTAAACCAAGGAGATTGTATTTAGCATCTGAGGAGGAGCACCACACTTACCATCAGCTCCTTACTTTACCGCACAGATCCCTGTGCTACTCATACGCTGAGTTGGCGAGGACCGGTATCGAACTAGGAACCTTGTGGTTTTCTAGCCGAACGCTCTACCGACTGAGTTAACCCGGCCCCTTCAATGACACACACACACACACACACACACATATATACATATATATATATATATATATATGAATTTGGGTAGCGTGAACAGGAAGTCAACTGACAGTATCTCGTCTATGCGATCTTTAAAACAAGCACAGTTTGAGAATCGCATAGGTAATATACATGCTCTATCAATGATATTGAACACTATTACTATATATATATATATATATATATATATATATATATATCTCTCTCTCTCCCCCCCACACATATACACATATATATATATATATATATATATATATATATATATTAGGTCTCATCAGAAATGTATACCATGATCTTCCTCACTGGAGATCAAACCACTGACCAGAGAATGCAGAGCCTAGATTCCACCACTGAGCGAATAGATCGAAACAGTTGTCCAGTGTTTCCATATGTCACACGTGTGTTTGCTTGATTTTCTGGTCGTGGTGATTTAATGATATATATAATCTCATCTCCTATATCTCTATCTCTCTCTCTCTCTCTCTCTCTCTCTCTCTATATATTATATATATATATATATATATATATATATATATATATATACGATAATAAAATGAAAATTATTTCAAGAGGTAGCCGTATGTCCTATTGTATGGTAGCACCACTCGAGAAAAAAGCTAGATGGGAAGTATACAAGGATGTTGGTGCTGTTTTGTTCAAATCATGGAAGAAGCAACCTATAATACAACAGCTGTATGGCCACTTACATCCCATCTCACAAATCATCCAAGTAAAAACAGTGTTAGTCGACCAGAAAAAATATACCAGTTCTGTATGGATACTTGATGCCGTTGAGAGCACTTACAAAGCATGAGTTCCCGAATTAGACTCGGTTGCATATTCATCAGTTCTGCTCTCTGGGTTAAGCCCTTCACGTGTCAGCGCACCAACTAACAGGATACTACTAACCACAGCGGGTACCAATTCCACTTCCCCAATCAAGATATATATATATATATATATATATATATATATATATATATACCAACCCCTCCTCACGAGCCGGATGCGATACAAGGTGAGTTTCTTCAGCGGAGTTTTGCAAATTCAGAATTTTCCTTCTCTTAGACTGGTTGCCTAACCTAGGTTGAAAAGCCTAGTCTGCCCTAGTACTTACCTATAGCAAGAAGGGGAGTAATTCGATTCATACCTTTCCCAATCGGTATTAGCGCTATGTGAAATGCAATCAGCCTTGTCCAGGATTTGAACTTGGGTCAACCAGTCCATTTCCTACGACTCTAACCAAGTGCTTCCATTTTATTTTAGTCACGAGATATACGTGTCGCACACTAGTACGTACTATAAATATTGCAAAACTTTCGAGTGTACACTAGTATCAATACTGACGACATGAAATAGGAGGAGACCTTAGTTATCAATCAGTTCTTGTATTGTGTGAAGATTTTGCCTCTGATCAAACATTCTATTTTTAAGGTTGGGATTGGATTCGAGGCCAGGGTGCTTTAAACTCAGAATAGACCAAACGAATCTTTTTCTTTCTTTCTTTTTTCTTTTTTTCTTTTCTTTTCTTTCTTTCTTTCTTTCTTTCTTTTTTCTTTCTTTCTTTCTTCTTATTCCCATCCCATCTACTTTCTTAATCTTTCCTCCTCGTCCTTCTTCTTCTTCTTCTTCTTCTTCTTCTTCTTCTTCTTCCCGCCTTTCTTCTTCTTCTTCTTCTTCTTTCTTCTTCTTCTTCTTCTTCTTCTTCTCATCCATTACTTTCTTCATCCTCCGTCGTCGCCTCTTCTTCTTCTCCTCAAAGTATTCCTTCTTCTTCTTCCTCGTTCTTCCTCTTCTCTTCTTCTTCTTCTTCTTCTTCTTCTTCTTCTTCTTCTCTTCTTCTCAAGTATTTATTCTTCCTCTTCCTCTTTCTTCTTCTTCTTCTTCTTCTTCTTCTTCTTATTATTATTATTATTATTATTATTATTATTATTTTCTATATATTTTATTTCTTCTTCGTCTTATTGTGGTTGTTGTTGTTCTTCTTCCACAGTTTTTTAAAACTTTTTTCTTCCTCGTTTTCTTTCTGTTCATCTCATATTTCTTCTTCTTCTTCTTCTTCTTCTTCTTCTTCTTCTTTCTTCTTCTTCTTCTTTCTTCTTCTTCTTCTTCTTCTTCAATTGTTTTATTTACTTTTCTTCTCCAATCTTTTCTTTCTTTCTTCTCTTCTTCTTTTCTTCTTCTTCTTCTTCTTCTTCTTCTTCTCCTTCCTTCCTCCTTCTTCTTCTTCTTCTTCTTCTTCTTCTTCTTCTTCTTCTTCTTATTATTATATTATTATTATTATTATTATTATTATTTTCTATATATTTATTTCTTTTCGTCTTATTGTGGTTGTTGTTGTTCTTCTTCCACAGTTTTTAAAACTTTTTTCTTCCTCGTTTTCTTTCTGTTCATCTCATATTTCTTCTTCTTCTTCTTCTTCTTCTTCTTCTTCTTCTTCTTCTTCTTCTTCTTCATTCATTCATTCATTCATTCATTCTGAAAAAAGATCTCCTTCCTTATTTCTTACGAGACTTTTATTTTCCCTGACCTTAAAAAATGCTTGCAACGTGAATGTGTGTTAATCTGACCACTCCTTCCCGGCCTGACATCTACACTGCCGGTTGCATAATTTCTCTGACGGAAAGGTTAGAGGTCAGAACTGCATAAGATGAAAACGAGGCAAACAAACGACTCAGAGCCATCTGGTGGCAGCAGCCGTAACTAGATGATTCATTTCGACAATGTCACCAGAATGTTGTCGCATGTCGAATTAACACTCCCCCGACAAAATGAAAGCTCTTACTAAACTAATTTTCCGCGGCAGAAACTTATCCAGCACAGTTATACAATTAATATCCCTATTCTGTAAGTCATGCATTGATTCCTGACCACAGACAATCCCTTTTGGGTTCAATTATAAAGTAAAATCCTTAGCAATACATTTATATCATTACTAGAAACGTCTACTCAGCATCGCCTGGGTAGAAGTGGTGGTAGGATGGTAAAAAAAACCTGGTGTATTGATTTGTTTACTTCTGAGATTTACAAATGCTGGAAATTTGCAAGTTGAATTTCAACGCTATTTCTATGTATATTTTGATTTTGTTTGTTTATTGTTTGTTTATTGATTTTAACGGCATATCAACCCGTCTGGGGTTATGTCATGCCTAACGGTCAGGAAGTTATATATATCGTGTATTTATATTTATACATTTTAGTAAATGGTTTTAAAAATGTGTTATTATTATTGGGGATTATGTTGTATGGTATTGATTTGTTTCATGTCTATATTCTACGGTATAATTTTATAAGAAAGAATATCCTCCATGTCGACAATTTTTGGGGAGATTATGTGCTTAATTAAAGTCATATCTAATTTGTTAATTAATTATTAATTAAATGAATTAGGTATGCATATAGGTTTAAATGTAAAGCGTAAACAAATCGAGAAAAAGTCGATCTCTGTATGTACATTTCAGCCTATATGGCACGACAGTATGAAGTTGACAAAAAATTGTCGGCTATCGCCATTTCAAACACATTGTTTGTCCACTTCACACAGTCGTGTCATAACTCACCCAAAAAGTGCGATATACACATCAGTTTAAAATAAACGAGAAATTCTGGGGAAGCCAGCTAGTGTAGAAGTGTCTGCCTGTCAGCCTGAGAGGTAGGGTTCGAATCACGCACAAAGCACTGCCCTGTCTATAGCTCTGCTAATGAGGCCTAATATATATATATATATATATATATATATATATATATTAATAAGTCATCCACAGACACGTGTTTCGGCATATCATGCCTCTTCAGTGTGGCTAGACACAACTATCCTTGGGTAGGGTCGAACTCAGACTGACCGCATGGTAGTCCGATATCTTATCCCCTCGCCCACTGACAGCTGATGCTGGGACTGATGTTTTTAAACTATTAAGAACATAGGAATGTATGTATCTTTCGGTCACTGAGAGATCAAATTTCTGGAGAAATGATCATTGCTTATTTGCTTAGTAGTGAGAGTTAATTTAAATTACCAATTAGAGAGCTCATTACCAAATTTATGGGAGCATATATCTATCTATTTCAGTTCATTCATATATATATATATATATATATATATATATATATATATATATATATATATATATATATGAATGAACTGAAATAGATAGAAAGATAGATATGAGCAGACTGAGATAGATCGATATGAACACACTTATATATATATATATATATATATATATATATATATATATATATAGATAGATAGATAGATAGATAGATATTGATAGATAAATGTGAAAGGCCTGAGATTGATGATGATTTTGATATTCTTGTAGAAAAGGTCTGCCCGGAAGGCGATTCTATGGAAAAGGCGATTGAAGAAGAAGAAGAAGAAGAAGAAGAAGAAGAAGAAGAAGAAGAAGAAGAAGAATCTTAGAGACTCAGACGACAAATAACGTTGCCGTAAAAGCCTCGATATGATAGTGACAAGAGACATAGGAAGACATTTCACTGGTGCTGAATGGACATTATTATTCGCCAGATTGCTTATTGTTGGTCCGCGTTAATTCATTTTATGTGGAAGCGTGCATAACATTTTATTCATATCGAAACGTTTGGTGTTGGCTATCTGGTCAAAAGGATTCACATTGGAAGCACGGTGTCTACGTTCAATACAAAACATACTTTGAGGCATAACCGCAGCCATATTAGTTTTGACGATTGTGTAGCCCTGTTTATCTGATGAAATCATCCGCATCACCAGCATCAACATCTCTTGACACTCTCTCTGTCGCCATCCGTCTATATCGGTCATTACTCCTGGCATATCTATCTGATGTCTCTCTTAATCTTATGTTAGGTATTGAGCACTCTTTACTTATTAGCTTTAGTATATCCTAGCGGGTTTTGTATGAATATATATATATATATATATATATATATATATATATATATATAAATTCTTTTTCTTTTGGCCAAGTATTGTATCAATAGATTATTTTGGTTGGTACGATTATCTTGGTCTTTTTTTCAATTCTTTTCCCCAGGTGATGTTTGGTAGTATATTTTTACAATCAAACTATTTGCCGGGTTTTCTCTCACCGCGTGGATTTACCAATAAGTTTGGTATATATATATATTATATATATATAATTCTCTTTCTCTCTCTCTCTCTCTCTCTCTCTCTCCTATATATAATATATGTATATATATATATATATATATATATATATATATATAGTGTTCGGATAAACTTGACATACTTATATTTGGTTATTTTATATTATGGAAACGCGTTGTCTAATGGTTAGAGTAATAGGAACTGGACTCGTCGATCCGGGTTCAATTCCTGGATAAAGCTGTTTGACATAGTGCTAATACCCTTGGGGAAAGGTATGAATCCAATTCTCCCCCAGTTATGTGTAAATAGCAGGGCAGACTGGGCTCTTTAACAGTAGCTAGGTAACCGGTCTAGGAGAAGTAAAACTCTGAATTCAAACCTGTTAAACTCCGCTTAAGAAATTGACCTTGTGGCACATAACATATGTTAAATATATAAATATATTTGGTTATTTTTCAGAATTCCTCGAAAATCTGCGGAAAAGGTGCTGGAGGACCCTCAGATGCCTATGTGGCGTTGCTAAACACTGTAGTCAAGCCCTGGATAACAAGGGTAGCCAATGGTAGGCCATGTGTATGGCAGCCGGATTCGACCCCCTGTCACACCTCTTTACACAAGTAAAAAATGGTTGTCGGCGAATTTTTACGATAACGCCAGTCCCAATGTTTGGCCTCCAAACTCCCCAGATCTTAACCTTATAGAATATTATGTATGTGCCAGTAATAGAAAAGCCCAGTTAATCGACAGAATTAAGGTAGTTTTTGAGAACTTCCCAGGGAAACTGTAACATCAGCTTGTTCCAGGTTCCGGAGCAGGATTGAGGCTGTGATCGACACTAATGGTGGTTATTTTTTAGTTAAATTTGTTGACAGTAGTGTAATTTCCGTGCCTGTTGAATTTCTTTACAATCCATTAAATTTTGTAGTTATCAAGCACTTTTTCTTTTCCCTTATTAAACTGTCAAATTTCACCTACGTCATATACGGAGATCGCCGAATAACCTAGTCGATGGTTTTATGACACACTATGAATTCTAAAAAAAATAACGTTCCATTCATTCTTCATTTCTATCTTGGTAAATACAGCTTTAAATTTAGTACTTTTATGATACACCTTGTATTCTGAAAAAAAAAATTTAATGAATGGAAATTAATTAAATAATGGAACATTATCGTTTTTTCAGAATACAAGGTGTATCAAAAAGTACAAAAAAAATCTCGATACTTTTTTGACACACCTAGTATAATAATCTGTCAAAATCTTTTTACCTTCTTTTGTAAAAAAATATTTATACTTTAACCCCCCTCTCTGTCTCCCCCTCTCTGTCTCCCTTGTCTCTCATCCTTATCTCCCCTTCTCTCTAAACCTTTTTCTCCATAGCATATAAAATAAACCAATACTTTCCTCCCCCCATCTTAACCAATTTTACTTCCCTCCCCTATTTTAACCACTTATATTCTAAAACACAACCTATTCCCCTCTCTCTCCCCCCTCTCTCTCTCCCTCTATCTCCCTCTCTCTCTCTCTCTCTCTCTCTCCTCTCTCTCACTCACTCCTTCTTTCTCTTAACGTTTCTCCCCATTGTTTATACAATAATATGTTCCTTTCTTTTTCTCACTCGGTTTATTTTTCGTTGTATAGGCGGGAGCTATTCAGCCAATCAAAAACACGAAATATGGATTCGTTGTGAGGAGGAGGTGGAGGAGGGAATTAACAGCCTACAACAAATAAACGCCTAAAAATAATCAATAATGGAGAGAAATTTACAAACATGTATATAAAACTCTGAAAAACAGCCACGTGATTAGTGCGGGGTTGCACGGGAGTGTTTGTCGGGTGGATTCCTGAAGACAGAAGCGATAAGAAAAGAAATTCCCGCGCCTGCAGGCTGAGCGGAGCCATTTTCTATCGTTTCGTACACGACAAGATGGCGTCCAGGCGCGAAAATGCCGACGTACGGAAATGACGTTGAATCCATTTCGGTAGAAAAAAAAATAGCGCGATTGGCAGTAGAGATGCGGGAAATGGCCTCTGATCCATTCGGAGATGGATTCGATTATATTGCGAATGCAATAGATGGGGGAGTGAGTGGATGGGGACTGGCTCGATGGGTGGTGAGGAGAGGAGAGAAGCTGGAATTGGCCACTGAAGAAGAGACGAAAAAGAAATAATGATTGTCATTCATTTACTTATATATATATATATATATATATATATATATATATGTATATATATATATATATATATATATATATCTGTGTGTGTGTGCGCGTGTGTGTGTGTGTGTGTGTGTAAAATATAGAAAAAACTCGAAATGTTCCAAAGGATGAATTTTTTTATTCTTGACGGTAATATTGACGCTATAGTGTTTCGGTTTTTGCGACCTTCTTCTGGACATTCTTGAGATCTTGTATATGAGAATTGAAATTAGCCACCGAAGAAGAGACGAAAAAGAAATAATGGTTGTCATTCTTTACTTTGTTACCTGGCACAAGGAAAACAGGGAAGGAATGGCGAGTGTCAAGAAAGAAGGGACAAGTTGAAAGAAACATAAGCACTTATTTTTTGGAATTTTTTCAGTAATATCTATGTTTTTGTTCATGTCTGATGCTACTGCAGTAATGCAGTTGAAATAAATTATTACAATAAAACAATTTTAACCTTATTTCCTTCATTTATCCTATATATATATATATATATATATATATATATATATATATATATATATATATATATATATATATATATAGTGTGTGTGTGTTGTGTGTGTGTGTGCGTGTGTGTGTGTGTGTGTGTGTGGTGTGTGTGCGTGTGTGTGTGTGTGTGTGCGGAAAATGTAAACAAAACACGAAGTGTTCCAAAAGATAAATATTTATTCTGGATGGTGACATCGACTCTATAACGTTTCGGTTTTTGCTCGTTGTATGGTTTGATTGTTGAGATCTTGTGTAGGGGATGTTAAATTCTTGCAACACAAAATCTCAATAATGTCCTGAAGAAGGTTGTAAAAAAAACGAAACGGACCAGCTTTATGAAGTCAGTCTCTCACATTTGGTGGTGAAAGGGTAAAGATAACGCATTGCCGTGAGCTAGGACAAAAGATTTCCCACCTCCAGCGACAACAGTTCGGCGTCAGATTATTCCGATTTGATCTTCTGGATTACTGCCGATCAATGTACGGATAATCCCTAATTTTTTACGGGTACTCTGCTAATCATAGAGTAGATGATGAAACCATTGTTTATGGTGTTTTACGAAGAATAGAACTTAAATAAACTAGCAAAAACATGCTCCAAGTAATTAAGTTTTAATGTGTTGGGTTCAAAGTTATAATAAGAACAAAACAACTCCGACTCGAGTGTTAAAATACAGAACATAATGGAATTTAATATACAAGCACGAGGAGAGACATTTATAACATATACAAGAAATACGCGTGGTGTAATGGTTAAAGTCATGGGAAATGGACTCATCGCCCCGAGTTCAAATCCTGGATGTGGTAATTGCATTTCACTTAGCGCTAATACCCTTGGGAAAGGTAGAATCTTACTCTCCCTCCAGTGTTCTGAATGGTTTCAATCCTTCCTCTGATTTCCAAACTTTCCAAACCCTTTTCCAATCCTTTTGAGACCGTTCCAAGTGCACCAATTACAATTGGTATCACTTTGACTTTCATATTCCATAACTTTTTCAGTTCTCTGGCAAGGTCCAGATATTTGTCCATTTTTTCATTTTCCTTTAGCTTCACTCTGTGATCTGCTGGAACTGCAAAATCCACCAGTTGACAAGTTCTTTCTCTTTTGTTAATCAACACTAGGTCTGGTTTTCTTGCTGGGATGAGGTGATCTCTTTTTATTTCAAAGTCCCAGAGAATTTTATGTGTTTCGTTCTCAAGAACAGATTCTGGTTTATGCATTACCATTTTGTTTTATGGTCAAAATTTAATTTTTTGCATAATTCCCAGTGGATCACCTTCCCAACCCAGTCGTGTCTAGTTTTGTACTCCCGCTGTGCTAGTTTGCTACATTCGCAGAGTACATGGTTATTATTATTATTATTATTATTATTATTATTATTATTATTATTATTATTATTATTATTATTATTAATACTAGCAAAATCATGCACCCTCTGGGTGCAAGTATATGAGTTTTAATATAATAAAATATATAAGATTAAAAAGACTGACAAAACTAAATATGAACTCATTTACACTTATTCTTGTTTTATTTTAATTGATTTCTATATGAAATTATACATAGGATTGCTTTTAATACATTTGAGAATAAAACACTAATATTAGAAATCAATAACACCAAGTAATAATCTATCAAATTTGATTTTCTTAAAACCGGTATGAAAATTATCCAAACCTTATACGATATAAACCTTTATTTCTTCGTGATTTATAACACACTTTGCAGGATTCTAAACTCGTTGATAACACGGGCTGTTTTGAACTTGTCTTTTAATAGAGACATCGTTAATAGATAATATGTTAA
>CM042165.1:44601795-44604295 GCA_023376005.1 Doryteuthis pealeii | reverse complement strand
CGAAGAGCTAACGGCCGGGTTTGTTTACTAAATAAACGTCTACTTGCCTACTATGGCAGGGGCGTGTAATAGTTTCCTTGACAAGGTTAATTTCGCAGGGATTGTTCGCTATGTACCGGCGGCCGAACGGATATGGTCTCTGACTATGCCTGTGAAGTCCCGGTTTCGATTCCTGTCGGAGGAGAGTCGTTAGTATACATCGCTGAAGAGACTTAATAAAGTCGAAACAGTCTGTACGGTGTTCTGCATAGCGAGCCATCCTTTGCGGGATTTACTTGTCAAGTTTATTTTCTATAATTATCGAATTTTATACGATACATGCATTTATAATTGCCTTCAAGCAAAAATATAAATAATAATTTATTCAACATTGCTTCTAAAAAAAAACAACAAACATCCAAAAATCTTATATATATATATTATATATATATATATATACAGTGATTTATTTCTGAATAATTATTTTTACAAAACAAAAAACAAAAAATACTATGAGAAAACACACATAACATGCACTTTTATTTTAAATTCTATATGGGCACGAACATTCGCCTCCAGCCTCTCAAGCCGCTCGGGAATCGCATACTGAATAGATCAAACAATCGGAGCAAGGGCGTGCATTGTAGACGAACGCCGTTAGGGTAACTTTTACTCTGATCCCAAAAAGTAAGATATTGTGCTTTTTTATAACTTCGACCAACGTCCTCAAGGCATATTTCGATCCACTGATACTGAAAAAATAAATCAAATCCAATACAAGCAAGCAATAAAACAAAAACAGAATAAACATGTGAGATCTGGCAAGGTTGGAAAACAACTAAACCGGCATTCTTGTCTATTCTTGTCTCTTCGGCTGTTTTGATCTGGAGTCGGCCGCCATTGATTTTCTAAAACCGGAAACGGAATGATGGGGGAGGAGGATGTAGGGAACGGCCATTTCTCGCATGGTCGAGATGATCGTAGATTCACGCGGGATTTTTCGTTAACGACCCAAAATCACCATTCGGAAAGACAAACGCGTTCATGTAGATATCGTGGCAGACGAGAAAACTGTTTGTTAGATTGTTGGTTGGCTTGTTTTTATGCACATCTCGCGGGAAATGACGAGAGTTCGGGGCAGTAATGGTCGGAATGGCGACGCCACGAAATGGTAGGCAGTAAAACTAAGAAGAAAAAGAAGAGAGAGTGTAAGGAGAGCAAATTAAAAAGAGAGCGAAGGTATGAAGAAGAAAGAAAGAAAGAGAAAGAAAGAGAAAGAGACATAGTAGATATGTAGTTTATGAAATGAGAGAGAGAGAGAGAGAGAGAGAGAGAGAGAGAGAGAGAGAGAGAGAGAGAGAGAGAGAGAGAGAGAGAAGAATATATTTTATTAAAAGGAAGAAATTGAATAGGAAGGGTGAAGGTAAGCCAGGAGAGGAGAACACAGAGAGAGAGAGAGAGAGAGAGAGAGAGAGAGAGAGAGAGAGAGAGAGAGAGAGAGAGAGAGAGAGAGAGGGGGAGTGAGAGCTTACAGAAAGACATAGAGATAGAAATATATTTTATTAAATGGAAGAAATGGATCAGCAATGTGAGTAAAAGTTTATATATATATATATATATATATATATATATATATATATATATATATATATACTAGCAAATTTATGCACCCTCCGGGTGCAAGTTTTTAAGTTTTAATATAATAAGATATCATGTTAAATTAGAAAGGCTAATAAAACTAAATAATAATGCAGATAAAAAGATATGGAACAGAGGGGGTATTATCGAAAAATAGAACAGCTTTGAAACTAACTCTTCCATCATTTTCCATTACTCCCGTCTTTCATTGGTACATTTTCCTAATTTAACTCTTAAAATAGGAAGTAAAGGATAATATTACAGTTATTTATTCTTCTTAATGAATTTCTTTTAAGATTTATTCCAGAGATTTTTGCTCATATTCAATAAGATAAAACCAAACAATTAGGAATCACTAATACTTAGCATATATTTATTAAAATCAATTTTTTAAGATCATTATGCAAATTAGCCTTCCCATTCACACTGTAAACCACTATTTTGTTGTATATATAAATACAATTGCGTATTATTATTATGTTGATATGGTCAACAGTCTTAATAATGTAAAACAATTTTATTATTAATTGAGGTTTAAATAAAAATAAAATCATGGAGAATGTGATGTAAATAACTAATGGAACTGTGAATTGAGTAGTAATATAGTTTCGGTTACAGACAGACAAACACACAATCTCCATTATAATAAGATATATATATATATATATATATATATATATATGGATTCATATGACATATATATATATATATAATATATATATATATACGCATCGTTATGTGCAACTACTAGGGAAATTATATATATATATATATATATATATATATATATGGGTGCTTTATTTATAAGTAAACAATGCTCAATATTAGGATATACCATTTATAATAAGTTAGGGTAGCGTGGAGATAGAGTCAACGGCGCCTG
>CM042165.1:44594295-44596795 GCA_023376005.1 Doryteuthis pealeii | reverse complement strand
AACCTTCTTGTCGTAATCGGGAGCCATCGCGGAACTTTGAACCCAACCCTTTATTCTGTCCACGGGGGTATCCAGTTCTCATTCCGCTAACCATAGCTGGGGTAGGGGCGTTAAGCTGTGTTAATTATTACCCCAGCTATGATTAGCGAAATGAGAACAGGATACCCCCGTGGACAGGATAAAGGGTTGGGTTCAAAGTTCCGCGATGGCTCCCGATTACGACAAAAAAGTTCCAGAGTCCGAAAAGAAGGTTCCCGAGTCCGTGAAAGTTCCCGAGTCCGAAAAGAAATACCAGAAGAAGGCCAGAGAGCACATTGACCGAAACATTGTACAGATAACAATGAAGATGAGGACAAATGTCTGAGGTGGAGCGCCACACTTACCATCAGCTCCAGCCTTTACTGCACAGATATCTGTGCTACTCAAACGTTGTGTTGGCGAGGGCCAGTATCGAACCCGGAACCTTGTGGTTCCTAGTCAGACACTCTACCGACTGAGCTAAACCGGTCCTATGAAGGTACAATGAACGCGATTTACCAAACTGTAGGCATAGAATAACCCCGGACGAGTTGATATAGCATTAAAATCAACCAATCGATAAATTCATCAATCAAAGTGACTTCTAAGATTTCCTGTACAATATAAGAACGTGTGTACTGTGAACTTTTGCATCTCATATAGTGTTCTCATTGAAGTTAATATCTTTCCAAAGTTGTCTTTGTTTTCGACGTATTTAAGAAATAAAGTCACGTTTGGCACCAAGACCTAGCCTAAGAGGATTTAGCGAGGATTGAAGTAGTTCCTAACAATAGGTGAGAACAGCATGTTTTTCATTGTAACTTAAGGTCATACGTTCATAAGACATTTTGTCCCCGATTATGTGGGTAAAGTTTCGGTCTTGTTATTGTGGCTTTGGGCCACGTTTGTGGATTAAGTCGACTTAAGCTCAAGGATGAATTTAGAGATTAAAACACATCTGCAACAAGTAAGACAACAGCGGAAATATTCTGAAGATATTAACACAACATACTCATATACATACGTATATATATATATATATATATATATATATATATATATATATATATATATATTCTTATATATATATATATATATATATATTCTTTGTGTATATATATATATATATTATACATATATATATATATATATATATATATATATATATATATATATTCTTTGTATATATATATATATATATATATATATATATATATATATATATATATATATATGAAACGCCGAAACACGTCTCTGTGGATGACTTATTAATATATGCTCCTTTAAATTTGGTATGAGCTCTCTAAGGGGTGAATTAAATGAACTTTCACTACTAAGCATATAAGCAATGATCATTTGCTAGCAAACTAGATCTCTCTGTGATCGTGAAATATATAAACAAACCTAAGTATCTAATAGTTTAAAATACGAGCCCCGCTACAGCAGCTGTCTGTGGCCGAGGGGATTAGAAATCAGTCGGGCAAACAATCAGTCGGAGTTTGACCCTAGCCAAGGATAGTTGTGGTGTTTAGCCACACTGAAACGTGTCTGTTGATGACTTATTAATATATATATATATATATATATATATATATATATATATATAATATATATATGTGCGTGTGTGTGTGTGTGTGTGCATGTTGAATTAAACAACAGACACATCTGTTTAACAATTTTATTTGTGATTTTTTCAAGTTTTCTGGCCAATTTTTTAATATTTGTGTGGAATTCGTGGATTAGTCCACCAAAGTTCATGTCCCGAGTACTTTCGGCACTTCGAAGTGCCATCATCATGGGTGATGTGTTTCAGTTTTTCAAATTATATTAATAGATGTGGAGGCTGAAGGAGGAGAATTGAGAAATACTAAAAAGTTGGCCAGAAAACATGAAAAAAATCACAAATAAAATTGTTAGACAGGAGATGTGTCTTTTGTTTAATTCAACATACATAAATAAAAGAATGCTGCCAAATATCCCCCATGTATATATATATATATATATTATATTATATATAATATATATATATATATATATATATATAATACTAAAGCTGAGCGAATCAATATTTGTCTCCTAAAAGCTTATTTTCTATTTAGTTTAATGACACAAAATTAATATCAAAATATTCCTTAGTTTTAGGATTGAGTTATGCTTGAAAATACTATTTTAATTGGTTCTAAATACATCATTTAAGAAAAAAAAAGCTGGAGGAATTGGAAATCAGAGGAAGAAACGATATTATCCCACCAACTGCATTGTTAAGATTGGCTAGCATACACAGAAAAATCGTGAAGATATTAGGAGACTTGTTGTCACTCAGATTTGAGTGAAACACCAGAAGGAGTGATATAATAATAATAATAATAATAATAATAATAATAATAATAATATATAATAAATTAAAGGTGATCCATTGGGAATTATGCAAAAAATTAAATTTCGACCATACTACAAAATGGTATATGCATAAACCAGAATC
>CM042165.1:44574295-44589295 GCA_023376005.1 Doryteuthis pealeii | reverse complement strand
CCTTTTCCTAGACTGGTTACCTAGCCATGGTTAGAGAGCCCATGGTATCCTGCTATTTACCTATAGCTGGAGGAGGGATTGGATTCATACCTTTCCCAAGGGTATTAGCGCTATGTGAAATGCAAACAGCTTCATCCAGGAATTGAACTCGGGTTGACGAGTCATTTTCTATGACTCTAACCATTAGACCACGCGCCTCCATATCGAGAGATAATATGAGTAAATCTAGAATAGAGCAGATAAGTGAAAGAAAGAAAGAAAGAAAGAGTGTGTGTTTATGTATGTGTGTGTATCAGAGGAGAGAGAGAGGAGAGAGAGAGGAGAGAGAGAGAGAGAGAGAGAGAGGGGGGGGAGAGAGTGTGTGCGTGTGTTTAAGTATGTGTGTGTATCAGGGAGAGAGTGAGATAAAGAGAGAGAGTGATAGACAGAGAGTGTGTGTATGTTTATGTATGTGTGTGTATCAGAGAGAGAGAGAGAGGAGAGAGAGAGAGAGAGAGAGAGAGAGAGAGAGAGAGAGAGAGTGTGTGTGTGTGTTTAAGTATGTGTATGTATCAGGGAGGGAGAGAGAGCGAGAGAGAGAGAGAGAGAGAGAGAGAGAGAGAGAGAGGGGGAGAGGGGAAGGGTAGACTCATGAGTAAGCATAACCTTAGGGACGTGTGGATAGAAAGATAATGAATGAAACGAAGAATTAAGGAATAAAGAAGATTTATTAAAAAGATATAAAAAAAACAAATAAAAGAAAGAAAGAAAAAAAGAAAGAAAGAAAGAATGAAAAAAGAAAGAAAGAAAGAAAGAATGAATGAAAAAAGAAAGAAAGAAAGAAAGAAAGTAACAAACAAACAACAGTAAAGAAAGAGACATGAAAATAAAATAAAACCAGAAAATAAAATATTAAATGTGTTTTAGAAATTTCATATCCATTCCATCACCTCTCTTCAGTCATCCTACAAAATATATAAATTCAATTACTTTGATGCTGATGTCGGTGTTTAAATGTTTCGGTTTATGTTAGACCTTCCTCGGGACAACATAATAGAAAAGAAAAGTAATTTTTTTCTTCAAACGGAAATGGATGTTTTGGACTATATGACCTTCAGGCACCCCTTTTTGATCTCGATTAAGAAAGGACATCTTTTTCATTTACACCGTCAATATCCGGTGGTTTTAACAGACGATATTTAGATTTAAATTTTTTTAATAAAACTAGCCCCTAACCCTAACCCCTAACCCCTAACCCTAACCCATAACAACCAACTGGATATTGACGGTGTAAATCCAAAACATGTCCTTTGTTAATCGAGATCAAAAAGGAGTGCCTAAAGGTAATATGGTCCGATGTTTATTATAAAACTAACCCCTAACCCTAACTCTTAACCCTAACCCTAACCCCTAACCCTAACCCATAACAAACAACCGGATATTAACGGTGTAAATGAAAAACATGTCCTTTGTTAATCGAGATCAAAAAGGGGTGCCTAAAGGTAATATGGTCCGATGTTTTTGAAATGTTCGAAAAGCTATTAGATTCAAATTTTACCAATGGAATCTGTGATATTTTAATATCCACCGCCAGTTATGTGGTAATACTACATGGGATGAGGGGCTAAGTTTTAGTTAGTTCAATCTGAGCTTTAAGATTTTGTAATTTAGCAGTAATTGAATTCGTTTTATTACATTTTTATATCACCTACTTTTAAAAACATACCTCACTGTTTGATGAAAAAAATATTTTCCATTATATATATTTACCAACCCCTCCGCACGAGCTGGATATGACACAACACAAGGTCAATTTATTAAGCTGAGTTCAACAGGTTTGGATTCAGAGTTTTCCTTCTCCTAGACAGGTTGCCTAACCAAGGTTAAAGAGCCCAGTCTGCCCTACTATTTACCCATAGCTGGAGGGAGAGTAGGGTTCATACCTTTCCCAAGGGTATTAGCGTTAAGTGAAATGCAACGTCCAGGATTTGAACTCGAGGCGGCGAGTCCATTTCCCATGACTTAAACCATTATACCACACGCTTCCTTATATATTTCCATTATATTGTCCCGAGGAAGGTTTAACATAAACCGAAATGTTTAAGCGTCCATATCAACATCAAAATGAATTAATCTTTTTTGGAATACTTTATTTTTCAATTTCTATATATTGTCGGATTCCTTTCCATATTTTACTCCCAAGTTCGATTCATTTACTCGAGTGCTACAAAAATTTCGGTTAAATCGAACTAAACGGACCTAAATTCCACAATGTTTGATGCATAACACAGATTCTCAGATACGTGGCTCAAAGTTAACTGAGATGAAAAAATGTAAGTGTTTTCAAATAAAATAACTGGTGCATTATATCTTTTATTCATTTTTTGGTATTTTTTTCTTTCGGTGGGAAAACATACGATGGTGGAATTTAGGTCCGTTAAGTTCGATTTAACAAAATTTCTTTAGATAACACCAAACTTCATTTAGTTCAGTAAATAATAATTTCTAAATCCTTTTCTAATCAAAATATTTTTTTTTTACATCAAGTCAAAATTAGCTGCCAAACTTTCGAAACCGGAAGTCATTATATAAATCTCTTTAGACTAGTATCATTCGCACAATTAGTCCGAATGAAACAGATCAGTTAGCAGTATTTCTTGAATGTTAGCTCATTTGAATCCTTATTTCATTATTCTTTCATACGAGCAAAAAAAATCAGTATATTTATTTTATAACATTGTCATCGTATATATATATATATATATATATATATATATATATATATATATATATATATATGAAGGACCCGTAAAAGCATATGCATGTTGATAAAAGAATGTCTTTTTCTTAAAAACGAGAAAAGGATTTTTTGTTTTTCTCAATAAGACAAAGGATTCGTAAAACTAAGAAAATTACGAACCATGAGGTTTTCTTAGTTTTACGAATCCTTTGTCTTATTGAGAAAAATAAAAAATCCTTTTCTCGTTTTCTCACTGACTATTCCATCGTCTATAACAACAACAAAAAAACAAAACAAAAACAAAAACAAAACCACAATAACACCATTTATCAATGTACTTTTTCTCTGATGAGCATTGACGAAAAAAAGATCAATTTATTTTAGATTTTAAATCTAATAAGGGTACCCTCACTTTTCTTTTTAAGGAAAAAAACATGCTTTTATCAACATGCATATGCTTTTACGCGTCCTTTTTAAATTCAGTACTCTCAATAAGCTTTTCATATTGTTGTGATGTTAGTCCCAACAGTAAAAAGAAGTCAAGTCGAGATGGGGTAAAATAAGACAAGTGTATTTACAATTAATGGTACATGTACGACTAGCTTGTCGTTAACGGGAACAGTGCTCCTTTCCCTCGGTGTCTCACTATTTATAGTGAGAACCGGTGCATGTTCTCCACTGTAGGAACGGCCGGTACAACACACACACACATATATATATATAATATATATATATATATACGTGTTGGTGTGTGTGTATGTGTCTATGTGTGTGTGTGTGTGTGTGTATAATCATTCTTTAATTATTTCCTATGCTTCCAATATCACCGAAAACGTTCACAAGAACAATATATTGATACACAACTAATATATTGATACATAGCTATATTTATAGAAACAAAGAATCTGTGTATATGTCTGTGTCATATATATATATATATATATATATATATATATATATATATATATATATAGAGAGAGAGAGAGAGAGAGTGAGTGAGAGAAACTAAATGATAAAAAGAGTGAGGGAGAGTTGATTAGGAATTGAAGGATGAGCGGGCTGGAGAGAGAAAAAAAAAGACAAGATAGGGAAAGAGGAGAAACGTTCCATTCGTGTCGTCTCATTCATGGTTGGCGAGGTCGATTACCGCTATCCTCCATTGGGGACGCACGCTCCGTTGGATGTTGCTTACTGATGAGGAACAAAAAGAGGGGGAACCAGAAACGAATATATAAAATCGATAACTGTTTATGTGCGTTTGGGTGTTTTATGCCCGAGGGGTCGCCTATTGGCGGCTCTCTGAACTTGTGGATTTCAGGTTCTCAGGTTCAAGTACCATCTTGAACCATCAAAAAACAACAACAAAAACCAATATTCCACTTGATAGTTAGTGAGTCTAGCCTATTAGAGTACAAGATGAAATATTAAAGAATAAAACTGTGTTTCGTCAAGTGACTATCTTAATTTTGAGGCGTGTCGGTAATCCTACTTACTCATAGAGTAATAAAATCAGAGTTTCAGTGACCTGGAAGATGGTAAGTACGAATAGATAGATATAGATATAGATAAGTAGATATGAAGCAACACACACACACACACACACACAACACACCACACACACACACAAAACGCACCCACAAACACAATATATATATTAAAAAAAGTAAAGTCGTCGGGGCGGCCTAATGTCGGTATCGGCCAGACAGCGAGGGCGTCTATCCCCTTTTCACTAGTGCTAGACCCAGGAGATTATTTTAGCATCTGAGGTGGAGCGCCACACCTACCATCAGCTCCTTACTTTACCGCACAGTTCCCTGTGCTACTCATACGCTGAGTTGGCGAGGGCGGGTATCAAACTAGGAACCTTGTCGTTTCTAGCCGAACGCTCTACCGACTGAGATAACCAGAGAGAGAGAGAGAGAGAGAGAGAGAGAGAGAGAGAGAGAGAGAGAGAGAGAGAGAGAGAGAGAGAGAGAGAGAGAGACTGAAATAGATATGGAAAGACGAAGTTAGATACATATGAATAGATAGATACATATGAATGTATATATATATTATATATATATGTATGTATATATATATATATATATATATATATGAGTATGAAAAGGTGGAATGAAAACATCACACAATGCTGTTAAAGAAGTTAATATATATATATATATATATATATATATTATATATATATATATATACTATAGTGTGGGATTGTCACTCTCTCAGCTTTTACTGAAACGGTGTGCCAAACGCAGCATTATTGATGGAGTGCTCAATATAAAATAGAGCTGTTATATAATATGATAAAATAAGTATATAAAGGTTTTACATATCTATTTATTTGGTGGCAAAGGAACATGCACGACCATTTTAGTATCATGCGTCAACAATCGTCAGGTGAAAATGTTATATATATATATATATATATATATATATATATATATATATATATGCAAAGACAAAGATAGATAGTTACAAATAGAGATATATATATAGATATATAGAGATACATATACTGATATATTGATATAGAGATAGATATGAAGCGACTATATATATATATATATATATATATATATATATATATATATATATATATATATATATATATGTACGTAATTCAAGCCGTGTTGGTAATCCACCTTGGTTGTAGTATCGTGATAGTTGGTGTGCTGCCACATTGTGCTTGAAAATCGCACAGATGAACTTGCAGCCTAGTCTAATTCGGGAATTTATGGTTTACGAGTTTCAACTGAGCCATAACACCGTGGAATAAAAAAAAAACAAAAAAAAAAAAAACAACAAAAAAAACAGAACAAAACAAAAATAAAAAAAAAAACCCAAAACAAAACACTTAATGTGCAAAAGGTGAAGGCGCAGATGATCACGATACAGTAATCTAATGGCTCAAGAAACTTCGACCAGGTTTCAAGAACCTTGAAGATCTAGCAAGGTCGAAAGTGCTGGAAGAGCCGCTCTTAGCGGTTTACAGTAGGCAAAAAGTTAACTCAAGTTTTTCATTACAATGTCTATCATTTTTTGATAAATTAAACGTCGGAGCTATCATTAAAGGAATCAAGAATCTTACAATAAACAAAAGAAAACATTTATTTCTACGCCGCCGCCGCTAATAATAATAATAATAATAATAATAATAATAATAATAATAATAATAATAATAATAATAATAAGAAGAAGAAGAAGAAGAAGAAGAAGAAGAATTTTAAAAAAAGAAAAAGATTTTCAACTAATTTAAAAATTTCACATTTGAAATGTTCCAAAACAATTAACGTCTAGCATATGTTTTCCTTGCGATTACGTCAATAAACTCCGTTATAATTTTTAAAAAGAAAAATTCACGGCAACTGATAAAGTTGCATGAGTGAAGGATTTTATACGAATAAATTATTCTTAACAATTTGTTGTTCATCTTATCATCATATTTCTTAACCACAATTCACAAAAAAAACTAGTATCTTTGGTTTAGAAAAATTTTACATCTGCAATTATTCATAGTGGTAATACATACACACATATTATATATATATATATATATATAATATATATATATATATATATATATATATATATATATGAATAGATACCTCAGTTCTAATGCCAAATAAATTTCTATTACGACATGTATCCTTTTATTTATAATACTCCGTATATGTAAAAATATATATACGGAAATCTTTGTATGTAGGTTTGAGTTCTCAATTTTGATTGAATTCTATCATCCCCCCCCCCCTATATATATATATATATATATATATATATATATATATATATATATATATATGTGTGTGTGTGTGTGTGTGTGTAAGTGAACAGAAGTGGATTGTCAAAGGTATACAGGGCGCTCGCTCTGGTACATAATTAATGGGTAGCCAATTGATTATGTACACTAGCGTAGATTTTGAAAGAGCGGTTAATGGAAAACTTAAGAGGAAAAATGATTGGTATTTTTTGTCTTGTGTTTTGATCTACACTTCCGTTTGTGAGTGCAAATGTCGGAAGTTAGTTGATAAATGTACTTAATAGTCCAAAATGCAAAAGAAAAACTTTGATTAACGGAATGAACACACAGATATTATAAACGGATAAAGTTTGGCGTCCAATACGCCTGAAACACAAAGTCTGGCATTCAACACGCCTGAAACACAAAGTCTGGTATTCAACACGCCTGAAACACAAAGTCTGGCATTCAACACGCCTGAAACACAAAGTCTGGCATTCAACACGCCTGAAATACAAAGTCTGGCATTCAACACGCTTGAAATACAAAGTCTGGCGTTCAACACGCCTGAAACACAAAGTCTGGCATTCAACACGCTTGAAATACAAAAGTCTGGCGTTCAACACGCCTGAAACACAAAGTCTTGTATTCAACACGCCTGAAACACAAAGTCTGACATTCAACACGCTTCAAACACAAAAGCTCGCATCCTACACGCCTCAAACACAAAGTCAGGCGTCCAACACGCCTGAAATACAAAGTCTGACATTCAACACGCTTCAAACACAGAGTCTGGTGTTCAACTCGTCTCAAACACAAAGTCTCACGGCCTTCGTTTAAAAATAGCTCGATTTTTATTGAGCTAATGGCTCATATATGCAAATTACTGAGTGTCATCCCACTCATGCCCGGCAAGAGAATGACAGATAGCGGCTGCGACGGTACAGATTAAGCTTCACTACAAGAAAATCAGTCTTTGCGGAACTGTTGAGCGAGACAGATGAACGTCTCTCGTTAGCCAAATACTCGCATGTATGTTTGGGATCTGGATGTTAAGAAAATAAAATATATAAGAGCTCAAAAAAGAGCAATGTCTTGTGTTGTTACTAAAAACAGACAACATAAATACGACGAAGCAGTCCAGATGAAGAAACATCTACCAGAATAAGAGAAGATACAGCTAAAGCCCAGAGCATCTTGAGATAGATAGTCCAGCCCAAGTTAAGATGGAAGAAAAACAAAATAACTATCTAAGACGACAAGTACACTTGTCTGCTGTTATGATTTTTGTGGCCATTTTTAGGCTTCAAGTGAGAGCACTTTATCTTGGAGATCCCTTTTTATTAAGCAGTTAGTGAATAAACCTTTGGTTGTTCCTTGGTGTTTCTTAGTGTTGGGTATGATCCTTTTGTTGTTCCTTGGTGTCCCTTAGTGTTGGGTATGATCCTTTTGTTGTTCCTTGGTGTCCCTTAGTGTTGGGTATGATCCTTTTGCTGTTCTTTGGTGTCCCTTAGTGTTGGGTATGATCATTTGGTTGTTCCTTAGTGTTGTGTAAAATCCTTGCGTTCAGCAATGTCCTTGGTTGCAGCTCCGTTCTTCAATGTCGAATAACGTGAAAATGAACGACTTTCACTATAGGCGATTAAATAGTTTACTAACCACGTATTCGAACAGTTGATTGGCTGGGTTTAATCTACGTGACCACGCCGAGTCTATTAGTTTAAGTGGTGGACCACAGCACATGTTATAGATTCCAAAATATTCCAACATGTGCAACCACGGGTATACAGTTATATTATATGGCCATACGTCGATAAAGGTATGGATATGCAACAGCTCTGCTGGTTCTTGACTAGATTTGGTATACCTCTAGGTGACTTTGGATGAAGAGGACAAACCCATGGATAGTTTCTGCTGGGAGACAAGCTTGTAAGTCATTAATCTCGGTTGGGTCACGTGGACAAGAGGATCGGATGCTGAAAGACTCAAAACCCCGGATGAAACTAGGAGCATGGTTGTTAGTTGGCTGGCTGACTGGTTGGTTGGTTGGTTGTTTGGTTGTTTGGTTGGTTGGTTGGATCTAACGGCATGTCAACACTTGGGTTATCTTATGCCGTCACTTCAGCTAAATAATGAACTATTCCGTTTTTATCATATACAAAGAAAGGGAAGAAAAGGGAAATGCTACACAGAAAAAAATATAATAAAAAAGAAAGAAAAAGAGCAGGGGAAAGATAGAGAGAGCAGCGAGTGCGCGGAAGCCATAACGCTAATCTGCTTCAATGAAAAGATGAAGAGAGAGAGAGAGAGAGAGAGAGAGAGAGAGAGAGAGAGAGAGAGAGAGAGAGAGAGAGAGAGTTCAATAAAGATTATCATACTTTTTACATATTTAACTATTTCGCAATAACTCTTGAGTAAACATATCAATCATTGTAATGATTAAATTATCATACTGTGGCATATCCACAGGGACGGCAAGTGCTAATTAATTCCATAATAGTTTATGATATAATGCAGATAAAATTCACAGAAACATCATCATCATCATCATCATCAACAACCACCCTGGCAGCTTGAGCTTTAGAATACGCCGACTGCACCTCTGCAGAGGGGTAAAATCCCCCAACAGGCCCACTTGTTGACCTTGTGTTGCAAACCGTGATGCTTAAGGACATAATCCTGGTGTCTGAGCAGTCCGTGATATGCGACATTCCACTTTGGCCCTTAGTCTAGTCGGTCGGTCGGAGAGGCCCCCTCGATGAATCGGTTGGTCACGTCAAGCCCTAGCACCAATATGATTGCCCCAACCCTATTGCCCTTATGGGAACCGCAAACACTTTTTATCGTATATCTATCTATTTACCAACCCCTCCGCACGAGTAGGATGTGACACAAGGTCAATTTCTTAAGCGGAGTTCAACAGGTTTGAATTCAGAGTTTTCCTTCACCTAGACTGGTTACCTAGCCAAGGTTATAGAGCCAAGTCTGCCCTGCTAATTACCCATAGCTGGAGGGAGAATTGGATTCATACCTTTCCCAAGGGTATTAGCGCTATGTGAAATTCAACCAGCTTCGTCCAGGAACTGAACTAGGATCGACGAGTCCATTTCCTATGACTCTAACCATTAGACCACGCGCCTCCATGCTAGAAGGCGGAAGCTAAGTGTCTTATTGTTCTGGGTATGACATTTTAACTGAATCTAGTGGTGTATTTTCAATTCTGGAACTTTGGGGAATGTGGATTTATCACCATTACGCCCAGGTCAACCCTGACCCGGAGTGGTAGTACTTGTAAAGATCCTATCAATGGGTTGAATAGATTAAAAAAGAGTACTAAAATGTGTTTAAAAATTGGTTTTGAAAAAAACAGAAAGAAATTAAATACCCAACAAGAATGAATAAAACAAAAACGTCTTCAGCATAAAATGACCCAATGGGTTGACATGCTGTAAAACCCACCCACCCACACAACCAACCAACCAACCAACCCATCAAGAATGAATAAAACAAAAACGTCTTCGGCATGAGTAGGAGAAAGTATAACATGCCGTAAATCCATTCAACTAACCAATCATCATCATTAAATCGTGCTGACTGCACCGATTCCCATTCACTCACCCACTCTCTCTCTCTCTCTATCTCGCCCTCTCTTTCACCACCCGTCCCTATCGGCCATCGCTGAGGCTGTTTTCATTTTACATAACTTTAATTCTCTCGGGAAAGGTATGCATCCAACTATTCTCTCTCCAGCTATGGGTAAATATGTTTATTTTCACACGCGTTCGGTTAGAAACCACGAGGTTCCTAGTTCGATACCGGTCCTCGCCAACTCAGCGTATGAGTAGCACAGGGATCTGTGCGGTAAAGTAACGAGCTGATGGTAGGTGTGGCGCTCCACCTCAGATGCAAAAACAATCTCCTTGGTCTAGCGCTATTGAAAAGGGGATAGACTCCCTCGCTGACTGGCTGATACCGACTTTAGGCCGCCCCGTCGACTTTACTTTATTTTTACTTACATGTTTTATACAAAAACCCAACAAATGATGAATTAATGTGTGGGGAATGATCACTAATTAGGACTGAGCCAATTCTAGTAGTGACCACTTCTGCCATTTCATAGGATTTCAAGTTTAAATAGGTTTAAAATATATTAGCAGATATAAGTATTTCTTTAAAGAAGAATAAAGGTTATTAATTTTAAATATACAGTAGAGACTGGGTCTCTTTTTTGTTGGCATTTGATTACTTCTTTATCTTTTAAACCAACCAATAGTAATTCCTCCATTAAAGTGAGACGAGTCTCTTACAAGTCGTGGTCGATTTCGTCTTCTTCCGTGTGACAATGGTCGGCATTCTGAACGACTGTGTCGGAATTTTTGGAACCCCCGATATTTTTCCGTTACATTTGTACGAATGTAGCTGGTCGTCTCATAACCTTTACCGTGTAGCGATTGTCCGCCCCTGTTGGGATGGACATGCGTACAATAGGGTTTTCTTCCCATGCTGCAGGTTTTCGCGGCTGCTGTATTTAAAACAGCTGCTCTTCTTTCTCTGGGCCTCTCTTTCCCTGGGTCCGCCATCACTGCACATAGGTTAGGCGCTTTGTGCCTCTGTCCCTTAGATGGGGACTTTGACCCCCAGCAAACTATCAGTAAGTGACTAATTTCTACATGTAACTCCGTATAACACTCTATAGGACTTAGTCCTACATCCTTTGTGTATATTTATGTATCTGTTCCATTTATCTTACTGTACCTTGTCATGAGTATGTGTATACCTGTCATGTATGTATTTCTCCACGTGCTCCCAAAATAAAGTCTATGTCTGTTATTACATACAACTTCTTTGTCGGATTTATTTGTGTACACATATGTACCCACGTTGGAAGGTTGCTTCGAGCATTCCAATCTATTATAAGAACATTCCTATCTCCGTAACAACGGGACACCCGGGACCACTGAATTGTTTAACGGTTATCATCGTAGATGGAAAAAGATTGTGGACTTCGAGAGATACAATGATGAAAAGTAAAACTCGCTTGGTCACCTTCCATGAGAATATCTTAAGCCTATGAACTTTTCAACCAACCTCCGTGGGTATAAGAGACGGGCTTGTTAACCATTACACCACAGTGGGACGCCCACCAAGTTTGGTGAAGAGGATAGCTAGACATCCAGCAGGACTGTTGGAATTATTCTGGTATATAAGGTGTGCTCCAATTCCCCACCTGGATTTATAGACTAGCCAAGGTCGTGTGGTTTATTCCTCCGGCCAATCACTAGCCGTATTGCGTGGCTGATACACTACTTAACCCCCCCCCCCACACTGGTCATAATTCTAATTGCACTCATTGAGGGGGACTTACAATACTCAGGAATACCAGACGATTACCAATACTCAGGACTCTTTACCAAGGGATTTACCAAGGAACAAATTCCACTGGACAAGCGGTCTGGGTTAAGGCCTATAGGATGGCCCAACAGATTGTAACAGCAACTTCAGTATCAGTTTACCGCCATGCACTAAGACCCTCAGAGTTTGCTATTAGGGCAAGAGAGTTGAGACAATCATATAGGTGCTAGGGGCTGATATGATCAGCCGAGAAGAGCTAACTGTTGTAATTATTCTGGTATATAAGGGGTGCTCCAATTCCCCACCTGGATTTATAGACTAACCAAGGTCACGTTGTTATTCCTCCGGCCAATCACTAGCCATACTGCGTGGCTGATACACAACTTAAACTACTACACTGGCCATAATTCTAATTGCACTCATTGAGGGACGACTTACAATACTCAGGATTACCAGACGATTACCAATAATCAGGACTCTTTACAAAGAGATTTACCAAGGAACCAATTCCACTAGACAAGCGGTCTGGCTTAAGGCCTATATGATGGCCCAACAGATTGTAACACAAACAAAGCCTGTCAAAGGACAGAGAAAACTTTTTTGCTCAATGCTATCTATCTATCTGTCTATCTATCTATCTATCTATTTCAGTCTGTTCATATCTATCTATCTATCTATCTATCTATCTATTTCAGTCTGTTAATATCTATCTATCTATCTATCTATCTATCTATCTATCTATCTATCACAGTCTGTTCATATCTATCTATCTATCTATCTATCTATCTATTTCAGTCTGTTCATATCTATCTATCTATCTATCTATCTATCTATCTATCTATTTCAGTCTGTTCATATCTATCTATCTATCTATCTATCTATCACAGTCTGTTCATATCTATCTATCTATCTATCTATCTATCTATCGATTTCAGTCTGTTCATATCTATCTATCTATCTATCTATCTATCTATCACAGTCTGTTCATATCTATCTATCTATCTATCTATCTATCTATCTATCTTAGTCTGTTCATATATATCTACATTTTTATGACAAGGTGTTTTTTTAAATGTCAAAGTTGAAAATTCAAGTTAGGAATATGTGCTATGTAATGTTAACGTACCTTAATTTTTTCGTTCTTTCTGCTTTCCCGAACAAAACGTAACTTAATATTTCAATCACAAAAAACCTTTCAGATTAGGTAACATTTTTTTTCGTTCGACAGAACTAGATAAGCTTGAATATTCAGGTGGAATCTATCTATCTATCTATCTATCTATCTATCTATTTCAATCTGTCTATCTATCTATCTATCTATTTCAATCTGTTTATCTCTCTCTCTCTCTCTCTCTCTCTCTCTCTCTATCTATCTATCTATCTATCTATCTATCAATCTCAGTCTGTTCATATCTATCTATCTATCTCAGTTTGTTCATATCTATCTATCTATCTATCTATCTATCTCATTGAGCAAAAAAGTAAACGTGGGATCGTACAAGTACTTGGGTTGGTATCCAAGCGCGTAGCAAACCTATCAGAGTAGATCAGACTCTTCAGTGTTATTGAACAAAAAAATAATAAAAAAGAAAGAAAAAGAGTTGGGGAAAGATAGAGAGAGGAGCGAGTGTGCGGAAGCCATAACGAGTAGTTCAGATTCTTCAGTGTTATTGAAAACAAATGATCTAGGACATGGAAAACTCTCACCAGAAAACCAACCAGTTCGCCACGGGGAGGGTGTGTTTAGTGTTAATTTACTACGGGTAGGATATACCACAAGGTCGCAGGTGTGGGGAAAACAGCGAGGATCGAACTCGCTATACAGTAGTAATGGATCTGCGAGACGAGCTTGCTAACCATTACCCCACCATGGGACACCCTAGTTTAGTGTTAATTTACTACGGGTAGGATATACCACAAGGTCGCAGGTGTGGGGAAAACAGCGAGGATCGAACTCGCTATACAGTAGTAAAGGATCTGCGAGACGAGCTTGCTAACCATTACCCCACCATGGGACACCCTAGTTTAGTGTTAATTTACTACGGGTAGGATATACCACAAGGTCGCAGGTGTGGGGAAAACAGCGAGGATCGAACTCGCTATACAGTAGTAATGGATCTGCGAGACGAGCTTGCTAACCATTACCCCACCATGGGACACCCTAGTTTAGTGTTAATTTACTACGGGTAGGATATACCACAAGGTCGCAGGTGTGGGGAAAACAGCGAGGATCGAACTCGCTATACAGTAGTAAAGGATCTGCGAGACGAGCTTGCTAACCATTACCCACCATGGGACACCCTAGTTTAGTGTTAATTTACTACGGGTAGGATATACCACAAGGTCGCAGGTGTGGGGAAAACAGCGAGGATCGAACTCGCTATACAGTAGTAATGGATCTGCGAGACGAGCTTGCTAACCATTACCCCACCATGGGACACCCTAGTTTAGTGTTAATTTACTACGGGTAGGATATACCACAAGGTCGCAGGTGTGGGAAAACAGCGAGGATCGAACTCGCTATACAGTAGTAATGGATCTGCGAGACGAGCTTGCTAACCATTACCCCACCATGGGACACCCTAGTTTAGTGTTAATTTACTACGGGTAGGATATACCACAAGGTCGCAGGTGTGGGGAAAACAGCGAGGATCGAACTCGCTATACAGTAGTAATGGATCTGCGAGACGAGCTTGCTAACCATTACCCCACCATGGGACACCCTAGTTTAGTGTTAATTTACTACGGGTAGGATATACCACAAGGTCGCAGGTGTGGGGAACACAGCGAGGATCGAACTCGCTATACAGTAGTAAAGGATCTGCGAGACGAGCTTGCTAACCATTACCACATCATGGGACACACTAGCTTAGTGTTAATTTAATACGGGTAGGATATAACACAAGGTCGCAGGTGTGGGAACATAGCGAGGATCGAACTCGCTATACAGTAGTAAAGGATCTGCGAGACGAGCTTGCTAACCATCTTGCTAACCAAGGTTGGCCTGGGCGTAATGGAGATAAATAGTGCTGCCCATTTACCAGAGTTCCAGAATTAGAAATACACTACTAGATGCAGTTAAAAGTCATACCCAGGACAATAAGACCCTCACCCATCGCCTTCTAACACATATATGCTAATCGTCCCCAACTTTTCAGCCGACGTCGTGTGTCTGTTAGTCTTGCTTATGTGT
>CM042165.1:44564295-44569295 GCA_023376005.1 Doryteuthis pealeii | reverse complement strand
TGCCTCTGTTATTATTGAGCAGCGGACAGCGTCTGTAAAAAATTTATAATAACGGAGTATTCCGATTGCAGCGTTCAGTCCTCCCACATGGAGTTTGTAATTTTAGAATTGAGAATATATAATATATATAATATATATATATATTATATATTGTGGTGGGATACCAGGTATTTGGTATTCAGGATGATTCTAAGCTCGACCCTTTCTTCCAACGGTAAATGGTTAGAAGAGTTCAGTTTGATTTTGAGAGCTAAGGCGTTTAATTTTTTTATAAACAGAGCAAGTATTGATCAGTAAAAACAAAGCTTAAAAAATCGGGTATGTATTCGGTTATGTATAGGTATATATGGTATCTGAATTATACCCATGAGCTCGTCGGACCGCTTCTTTATTGAAAATAAATAAAGAATGCGGTCGCGACGAGCCTCATGGGTATATTTCAGATACCTATGCGTGGAAATGGCCAATAAAACCCGCATAATCCGATTTTTTAAGGCTTTTGTCTTTCTGATTATATCATATATATATATATAATATATTATATCAGGATGTTGCATCACCTTCCATCCAAATCTACTAACTCAAAGAAGCATATTATATCTGCCTTAAGCAGCAATATAATAATTGAGTATAAATATCTCCTGAGTTCCAATATGCATTTAACAATAATTTCTACACACCTGGTAAAGTAATTTGTATTTTTTTAATATTAGTATAGTTTATATACACCTACACTCACGTGTTATTCCATGGTTTCCCAATATATATATATATATATATATATATATATATATATATATATATATATATTATATATATTATTTAAAAAGAAATGCTATAACTTAGAACTATTCGTTCAGTGATCTTTTGAAAAAGGCTTTTATCCTCGACAATAAAGAATAAAAATAACATACAACACCATTGTTACCGTATTATTATTTTTTTTCTTTACACTCTGCATTGTGATAGCTTCCTAAAATCAACCTCCTAAACTAATATAACACAATGCTTCAAGCAAATTTAAAACTCTCTTATATATAATATATATATATATATATTATATATATATATATATATATATATATATATTGTTAAAAAATGCAGCCATTTTTCTGTCTGCAAGTTTTTGTACCTTTTGTTTTTTTCGTATTGCCGGATTTATTTTTTGTAATATCTGGCGAAACAGCAATATATACACAACCAATATAATAGAAAATGGAATGCCCCATTGTTGTACCGGTTTACAAAAAACCCTGGAACGATGGCCCCACGATGGGCGGGAAAGTACTTGGTCTATGACATAATGGTAAATACATCAGCCGATTTTCGCCAGATTTACAAAAAATAATCCGGCAATACACAAAAAAACCCCAAAAAAACCTAACAAACTTAACCATGACAGAAAATAAGCTGCATTTATTTAACAATATTGCCTACTAAGAAAAAGTGCTGCCTAAATACACCACACACACACATCACACGCATATATATTATATATATATATTATATATATATTAAAAAAGAAGCCCAGTAGGTAACCAGTCTAGGAGAGGTGATAACTCTGAATTCAAAAATTTCCTGGAGGTCAGTCGTTGATTGGGTTCGTGGCAGATTCCTTGATGCACCAATTCTTTCCTAATCGACTGTGCAAAAAAGTGTGGAATGGTCCTACACAAGCCTCACCACTATAAACAAATCACTGTGTTGGTTGTTCACTTGGATGAACACTCATCGCGTCGGAAAATCGACGAGAGAGTCCCATTTTTTTATTTTTTTATTACTATATATATATATATAATATATATGTGTGTGTGTGTGTGTGTGTGTGTGTGGTGTATTGGACAAGATCAATGATTATATTAGACAGAAGACAAATTGGATAAAATGTCTTCACAGCTTGGTCCCCAAATAACTCTGACATCCAAACTAAACCGATTCATCAAACAATGTTTGTGATAAAGGATTTGACAGTCGACGTGGCCACATAAATATTTAAATAAACAAATGTCCTGTGTTTAATATTTAATCAAACAGTGACACTGGGATTAAAGCATTTCATCCGATAGAGATATACATCTTTCAATAAGGACTTACGTGTGTGCATAAATATTATATTTATACTTTTTCTTATCTTTCTTTCTTTTCTTTTTCTTTCTTTCAAAACTATAATGTTCCAAGCTTTCTTTCTTTCTCTCTTTCTTTCTTCTTTCTTTCTTGTCTTTCTTTCTTTCTAAATATAATATTACATATACTTTCTTTCTTTCTTTCAAAAATTCTATATTATCGAATTTTATGGCGCATTGTAATTGCCTTCAACAAAAAATTATAAATATTTTTATACATACTTTATATTGCAACAATATGCTTCTAAATAAACAAACATCTCAAAAACATCCCCTTATTTTCCTTCGCCGAAGGCTAAAGCCCGGGTTTGTTTATTGTTAACTCAGTGCCCCGCTTGCCTCATATGGTAGAGACGTCTCAGTATCATTGACAGCAGTATAGTTTCTGACAATCCTGCTGAAAGTCCCGGGTTTCGGATTTCTGTCGGAGAGAAAAATCGGTTTAGTATTTATAACATCGCTTGATGAGACTTAAATAAAGTTGAAACTGTCTGTACAATGTTCTACACAACACGAGTAATTCTTTGCGAAATTCACACTTGTCATTATTATTGTTCTATAATTTATCGAAATTTTATGCGATTAATGCGCATTGTGAATTGCCTTCAAGCAAAAATATAAAATCTCAAATTATATCTTTATTCACATGCTTTAAAATAAACAAAAATCTTATAATATTTCCTTTCTTCTTTCCTCTTTTTTCTTTTCTTTCTTTAAAAATATAAATATTCATAACTTTCCTTTCTTTCTTTCTTTCTTCTAAATATCATAATTTTCAACCTTCTTCTTTCTAAATATAATTTCAATCTACTTTCTTCTTTCTTTTTAAATATACATATTCATTCATTCGTCTTTCATTTACACTTTTTCTTTCTTTCTTTCTTTTCTATTTCTTCGTTTCTTTTCTTTATTCCAGTAATAAATATAATACTTTCCATCTTTCTATTCTTTTCTTTTCTTATCTTTCTTCTTTGGTTTCTGTCTTTCTGATAGAGATATACGATCTCCCATTAAGTACATTCCGTGTTGTGTGCACATTTGTGGTTTGTTGGCGTTACGGTCTTGCCTTTCGGAATGGGAGAGATGACGTTCAACGCTTGTTAACGTTTCTGCGGTTCTTCCACCTTCGAATGGAGGGAATGATGTGTTTTTGATTAGTAGAAATATTTAGTAAAACTTATTCTCTTGAACTTGGTTACTTCATGGAGAGGGCTTTGAATGCTTGGGTTGCCTGAGTTTGGATATGGTCAACCAGTGTATAATAATGTAAAATTTTATTAATACTGAAGGTTTAAAAATTAAGGCTAAGATCCTAACAAACCTGGAAAGAAAAACCCCGAGAAAAGCAGGCTGTGCGGCCACCTGCTTCATATCACAAACCATACCGAGTAAGAAGACGACAGCCACCGGACACACTGCTGGGAGAAGCAAGGACGAACTTATAAGTGAACATGCCTCCTGTGGGAACCAGCACATGGGCACACAGTGGTGGGCCGGCAACCAGAAGGGCGTACATTGGACCAGCTTGTTGGCGGATACTGGATGCTGCGTAAAGGACTGGCCAAGAACGAATGAGTGTTAGGGACGGCTGGAGAGAGATTGTCATGGATATGCCGTGTGACCTGTGAGGATGATGATGATGATGAAATAAAATAAAATCATGGATAGGATGAGAATGTAAATAACTAAGGGAATTGTGCTTGACGTAGTGATATAGTTTTCGGTTACAAAACAGAACAGACACTCCAAATCTCCATTCAGCCACCAGAAATTCCCATCTTAAGCATAAAGTCGCTACCAATGGCCCCAATTAGGGGGTTTTACACCCTCTGCAGAGGTCTGCAGATCAGTGTTATTCTCAAGCCTCCAGCCCGACAGTGGTCTAGAAAGAGTCCTGGTTGACTTATAATAATTAATCTGAATATATCGCCATTCTTATTTTTCCAGTATCAGCCATGTCGTCTGGGTCTGCGAGAATTTACGCGACTGCACCTCCCCAGGGGATAACCCCCCAATGAGGCCACCTGTTGGCCCGTGGATGGCGACCCGTGATGCTTAAGGTTGGATACTGGTGCCTTGAAGGAGTCCATTGGCTTCAAGAATTTGGGCCTTACTGTGGTTAGGCAATTAGTTGGAGATAACCTCTCTTAATCAATTGGTTAGTCCGGTCAAAGCGCTAGCATTTATATGATTGTCCCAACACCTAATTGCCGTCATGACAAATCCCCAATCATTTTATCATATATCTGCCTTGATGGAATAGGTTTGAGCAGTCCATGACATGCCAAACACCTACCTTTGTCCTTATTGAGGTTAGATGTGGTTTGGAGAAGGGCTCTCTTTTGTCAATTGGTTGGTCACAGTCAATCAGACCTAGCACTTTATGATTGTCCGCCAACCCTAATTGTGTCCTTATGACAAACAGCCCTGCATGCTTTTATCATATATGTGCTTTAAAGCATAAGGGGTTCAAGCATAACATGAACCACTTCTTCTTTGTGTCCCTTTACGTTAGGCTAGACACTGGTTCTGGAGATATCTCGCCTTATCATATAATATATAATTTTCCACCAACCCCTCCACGCACGAGCAGGATGTGACACAAGGTCAATTTTTTAAGCGGGAGTTTAACAGGTTTGAATTCAGAGTTTCCCTTCTCCTCGACCGGTTGCCTTAAGCCCGGTTAAAAGAGCCCAAGTCTGGTCCCTACTATTTATCCATAGCTGGAGGGAGAGTAGAAATTCATCACCTTTCCCAGGGTTATTTAGCGCTAAAAAGTGAATGCCAATTACCCACACGTCCGCAGGTTTGAACTCGTCGGGGCGACGAGGTCCCATTTCCTATGACTTTAACTCCATTACAAAACCCACGCGCTCC
>CM042165.1:44551795-44559295 GCA_023376005.1 Doryteuthis pealeii | reverse complement strand
AGCTGTCAAATGATACTACTACACGCCTTACCATAATAGGTAAGGGGGCGTTATTGAGAGAATACTAACAACAAACAGACCGTATTGCCTTCGGCGAAGTGAATAAGATTTTTGATGTTTGTTTATTTAGAAACGTTGCTGAATAAAGTATATTTAAATCTTTACTTGAAGGCACTTACAACGCATGGTATCGCATAAAATTCGATACTTTTTCTTATAGAAAATGAACTTGACAAGTGTAATCCCAGCAAAGGATGGCTCGAGTGTTGTGGATACCGTACAGACTGTTTCGACTTTATTAAGTCTCATCAGCGGTATATACTAACGATTTCCCTCCGACAGAAATCGAAACCGGACTTCAGCAGACACAGTGAAACACTAGTGAACACCTTTATCGCCTCGGCCACAGTACACAGCTGACCATCCTAGCGGAAATTAAGCTGGTCAAATGACTACTACTACACGCCTTTACCATAGAGGTAAGGGGGCGTTATTGAGAGGGGAATACTAACAACAACAGACCGTATGCCCTTCGGCGAAGTGAATAAGATTTTGTGATGGTTTGTTTATTTAGAAACGTGCTGAAATAAAGTATAATTTAAATCTTACTTGAAGGCACTTACAACGGCATGTACGCATAAAATTCGATACTTTTTCTTATAGAAAATGAACTTGACAACTGTAATCCCAGCAAAAGGATGGCTCGATGTGTAGGATACCGTACAGACTGTTTCGACTTTATTAAGTCTCATCAGCGGTATATACTAACGATTTCCCTCCGAAAGAAATCGAAACCGGGACTCAGCAGACACAGTGAAACACTAGTGAAAACACTTTTATCGCCTCGGCCACAGTACACAGCTGACCATCCTAGCGAAATTAAGCTTGTCAAATGATACTACTACACGCCTCTACCATAATAGGTAAGGGGGCGTTATTGAGAGAGATACTAACAACAAACAGACCGTATGCCCTCGGCGAAGTGAATAAGATTTTTTGGATGTTTTTTATTTAGAAACGTTGCTGATAAAGATTTATTAAATTTTTACTTGAAGGCAATATAATATATATATATATATATATATATATATATATATATATATGGGGGGTGTATTCGGGCAGCATTCTTTTAATTATGCATGTTGAATTAAAACAAAAGACACATCTCCTGTTTAACAATTTTATTTGTGATTTTTTCAATTTTTCTGGCAACTTTTTAATATTTCTCAATTCTCCTCCTTCCAGCCTCCACATCCATTAATATAATTTTTGAAAAACTGAAAACACATCACCCCTGATGATGCACTTCAAAGTGCCGAAAGTACTCGGAACTGAACTTGGTGGGACTAATCCACGAATTCCACACAAATATTAAAAAGTTGGCAGAAAACTTGAAAAAATCACAATATAAAATTGTTCAACAGGAGATGTGATCTTTTGTTTAATTCAACATGCACACACACACACACACACACACACACACACATATATATATATATATATATATATATATATATATATATATATATATATTATTTATATATTGAAAAATAGATGGAATTAATCCGACAGTATGAAATTTAAACATTTTGAAAAAACATATGATGTTTGTTATGTGATTGCTGACAGATCTGTTTGACCAAATCGATAAGTTGGTCTTCATCAAAGAGCGACATAGAGTGGAAAGATGATAATCCGTTAAAAAGACTGTTTACACCACATATAAATTTCGGAACTCTTAACATCTTTCTTCAAATTACACTGTGGACTTGTACACGTTTTAATTGCTGAAATATATACTATACTATTTTGATACCCACTTTACATTTTTATATAATTTTACACAAAACTCTTGTTGAGGTTTTGTTTTTTTTATAAACTATAATGCTTCCGATTTTTTTAAATTAAAAGTATAAATTCATTTTATTTTAAAAATTAAAAATAAAAAATTATTTTTAATTTTTTTAAAACGGGACATGCATTTTTCAAAAATTTCAGCGTTTGAATTCAGCGATCGTTTTTTGTAAACAGTTCTTTTTAACGGATATCATTCTCCATCTATGTCGCTCTTTGATGAAGACCAACTTATCGATTTGGTCGAAACAGATCTGTCAGCAAATCACCATAAACAAACATCACATGTTTTTCAAAATGTTAAATTTCATATATATATATATATATATATATATATAAAAATATATATATATTTATATATATATTATATATATATATATATGTATATATATATATATATATCATATATATAAAGGTCATGCACAGACACGTGTTCAGTGTAGGCTAGCACACAAACTATCCTTGGCTAGGGTAGAACTCCGACTCACTGTTTGCCCGCCTGATTTCTTATCCTCTCGGCCACTACAAGTTGCTGTATCGGGGCTCGTATTTCAAAACTATTAGATACTTATGTTTGTTTATATATTTCAAGATCACAGGGAGATCTAGTTTGCTAGGAACAATCATTGCTTATTTAGTACTTAGTAGTGAGAGTTCATTTAAATCACCCCTTAGTAGAGCTCATACCAAATTTATAGGAGCATTATTAATATGCGTCACAGTCACGTATTTCGGGCGTTTCAATATATATATATAGTATAATATATATATATATATATATATATATTATATATATATAATATTATATTATAGTTATATATGAAAGGAAAATATCTTAAAAATATAACAGACACAGGATGTTATGATCAGGGGAAAACAATTTTATTGTTAATACTTAAAGCATTTCGGTATATTGTACCATCTTCAGGACACTGTTAAGTAATGTTTATGTGAGGGACAAAATGAAAGATGTTAAGTGTGTATAGTGAATGTGTGAATATGATGTTATTAACGTTAATTTTTATATGCGCGTTTGTTTACGAAAGCCAATGACGTGATCATTGCATGTGCAAAAATGGGAAGGTGAAGATCATAGGCATGCATGCATGACATGAACGTGAATAGGCGGAGAACGAAACGTAACAAAGATATGCGTATTTCATATGGAATATTAATGGTTAGAAAAATAAGATTGTAAAACAATTTATAAATACATATAATCCATATATACCGCATATCCACGTTATAATCATATCACAGACGTATATATTACACACACACACACACAACATTACATACACATACACGTATATATATCATTCTCTGTTTCTCTCTTGAAGAATCCGGTTTAAAACATTTACATCTTAAAACGATCACATTCAACATTAAGCCTGATGAAGATTTTTTGATAAAATCGAAATTTGTCAATATTAGCAATGCAAAAGTTGTACAAATAAATTCAATTTCATACCGTTTTATGTATACATATATCGTCGGATTCATTTCCTTACTCTTAACTAATATGTATATATATATATATATATATATGATAGGGGTAAACTATAGACACGTGTTTCGAGGTATCACCTCTCCATCAGTATAGTTATACGGTTTTAGCAGCTGCCTCTGGCTGGGGTTCGAAACCGAACGAACTTACGCTCGCCAAGCTTCTTACCCACAACATCCACAGTCAGTCGTCCAAGTATGCAGGCTATTTAATTGCTATATTTCTAAGGGGAAATGACCTTCACCTAGAGTTCCAAACTTTGTAAACAAAGTGGGATTTGCCGAGCCGAATACGGTGAATCTGCATTATATACCTTCTAAATAGAGTGCTCAACCGAGAACGGGAAGCGTATATATATATATACTTATGAGAAGCAAATACACAAGCGATGTGTTTATGATATGGCTTTTTTTAGCCGGACAAGGCGGTCTTCCTATCTATAGCTCTGCTGATCAGGCCTAATAGGCCGAAATGTACATACAGAGATTGATTTTTCTTGATTGTTTAGCCTTACATTTAAATAGGTATGCCCGCATAATTAATTAATTATTAATTAATCAACTTTCAAAATTAGGTACGACTTCAATTAAGCACATATTCTCAAAAAAAAATTTTTAAATATATATATATATATATATATATAATACAGAGAGAGAGAGGAAAGCTTTCGTATAGATTTAGTCCATTGAATAATTATACCAGAATTACTATATATCGGAAAGCATATTCGAATCATCTAACAAATCTAATATAGTTTATTATTTTATATATAATATATATATATATATATATAATTTAAAAATTTTTTTTGAGAATATGTTGCTTAATTTGAATCGTACCTTAATTTTGAAAGTTTGATTATTAATAATTAATTAATTTATGCGGGGCATAACCTATTTAAATGAAGGGCTTAAACAAATCAGAAAAATCAATCTCTGTATGTACATTTCGGCCTATTAGGCCTGATCAGCAGAGCTAATAGATAGGAAGACCGCCTGTCGGCTAAAAAAAGCCATTTATCATAAACACATCGCTTGTGTATTTGCTCTCTCCATATGTATATATATATATTACGCTTTCCCGTCTCGGTTGAGCACCTCTTTTAGAACGGGTATTAATTGCAAAGATTCACCGTATTCGGCTCGGCAAATCCACGTTTGTTTACAAAGTTTGAGACACTCTAGGTGAGTCATTTCCGCCTTAGAAATTAGCAATTAAATAGCCTACTATACTTGGCGCTGACTGTGCGTTTGGGTATAGAGAAGTTGGCGATGGCGATAAGTTCCGTTCGGCTTCGAACCCGCCAGAGGCAGCTGCTAAAACCGTAATAACTGCTACTGATGAGAGGTGATAACCTCGAAAACACGTGTCTGTAGTTTACTATATTATATTATAATATATACATATAGTTAAGAGTAAGCGAATGAATCCGACGATATATGTATACATAAAACGGTATGAAATTTGAATTTATTTGTACAACTTTTGCATTGCTATATTGACAATATTTTCGATTTTATTCAAAAAATCTTTCATCAGGCTTAATGTGAATTGTGATCGTTGTTAAGATGTAAATGTTTTAAACCGGATTCTTCAGAGAGAAAACAGAGAATGATATATATAGTGTATGTGTATGTATGTTGGTGTGTATGTGTGTGTGTATATATATGTCTGTGTATGATTAACGTGGATATGCGTATATATGGATTATATGTATTATAAATTGTTTTAATCTTTATTTCTAACATTAATATTCCATATGAAATACTCATATCTTGTTAACGTTTCGTTTCTCCGCCTATTTCACGTTCATTGCATGCATCATCCTATGATCTTCACCTTCCATTTTTGCCATGCAAATGATCACTCATTGGCTTTCGCTTAAACAAACGCGCATATAAAAATTAACGGTTAATAACATCATATTCACACATTCACTATACACTTATCATCTATTCATTTTGGTCCCTCACATAAACATTACTTAACCCAGTGTCCTGAAGATGGTACAATATTACGAAATGCTTTAAGTATTAACCACATAAAATTGTTTTCCCTGATCATAACATCCTGTGTCTGTTTATATTTTTAAGATTATTTTCTTTCATATATATAATATATATTATTATATATATATATATATATATATATATATATATATAATTATATATAATATATATTGAAACGCCGAAAAATAAACATCGTGTCTTGTGGATGACATTATTAATATATGCTCCTATAAATGGTTTATGAGCTCTTAAGGGGTGATTTAAATGAACTCTTCCACTACTAAGTATAATAAGCAATGATTGTTTGCTAGCAAACGTAGCATTCTCCCTGTGATCTTGAAATATTATAAACAAACCTAAGTATCTAATAGTTTGAAAATACGAGCCCCCGATTACAGCAACTTGTCAGTGGCCGAGAGACGAGGATAAGAATCAGGCGGCAAACAGTGAGCGGAAGTTCTACCCTTAGCAAGGATAGTTGTGGTGTCTACTACACTGAAAAACACGTTCTGTGGATGACATATATATATATATATATATATATATACAATATATATATATATATATATATATATATATATATTATATTTTATATATATATATATATATATATATATAGAAATTTAACATTTGAAAAAACATGTGATGTTGTTATGTGATTGCTGACAGATCTGGTTTCGACCAAATCGATAAGTTGGTCTCATCAAAGAGCGACATAGATGGAAAGAATTATATCGTTTAAAAAGACTGTTTACAAAAAACGATCGGCTGAATTCAAACGCTGAAATTTTGAACAATGCATGTTCCGTTTAAAAAAATAAATAAATTTTATTTTTATTTTTAAAATAAAATGAATTTTACTTTTAATTTAAAAAAATCGGAAGCATTATTAGTTTATAAAAAAAACAAAACCTCAAAAGAGTTTGTTGGTTAAAAAATATATAAAAATGGTAAAGTGGGTATAACAAACAATAGATATAGTATATTATTTCAGCAATTAAAAACGTGTAAAGTCCACAGTTGTAATTTGCAAGAAAGAAAGATGTTAAGAGTCCGAAATAATTATATGTGGTGTAAACAGTTCTTTTTAACGGATATCATTTAACTTTCCATCTATGTCGCTCTTTGATGAAGACCAACTTATCGATTTGGCTCGAAACAGAAATCTGTCAGGCAATCACATAACAAACAATCATTATGTTTTTTCAAAAATGTTAATTTCATTACTGTCGGTATTAATTTCCATCTATTTTCATATTATATATATATATATTATAATATATATATTATATAATAATAATATATATATATATGTGTGGTGTGTGTGTGTGTGTGTGTGTGTTGCATGTTGAATTAAACAAAAGGACACATCTCCTGTTGAACAATTTTATTTGGAAATTTTTTTCAAGTTTTCTGGCCAACTTTTTAAATTTGTTGTTGGAATATCGTGGATTAGTCACCAAGTTCAGCTTCCCCGATACTTTCGGCACTTTGAAAGTTGCCATCATCAGGGCGTTGATTGTGTTTCAGTTTTTCAAATTATATTAATGGAGTGGAGCTGGAAGGACGCAGAATGAGAAATATTAAAAAGTTTGGCCGAAGAAAAATTGAAAAAAATCACAAATAAAATTGTAAACAGGAGATGTTTTTCTGTTAACTTTCAACATGCATATTAAAAGAAAGCTGACGAATTTACACCCCCCATATTACTATATACTATATATAATATATATATATATATATATATATTATGCCTTCAAGTAAAAATTTTAATATATACTTTATCAGCAACGTTCTAAAAAACAAACATCCAAAAATTCTTATTCACTTCGCCGAAAGAAGAGAACATACGGTACTGTTTGCTTGTTAGTATTCTCTCAATAAACGCCCCCTTACCTATATGGTAGAAGGCGTGTAGTAGTATCATTGACAAGCTTAATTTCGCTAGGATGGTTTCAAGCTGGTGTACTGTGGCCGAGGCGATAAAAGTGTTTCACTAGTGTTTTCACTGTGTCTGCTGAAGTCCCGGGTTTCGATTTCGTCGGAGGGAAATCGTTAGTATATCGCTGATGAGACTTAATAAAGCGAAACAGTCTTACAAAGGTATTCCTACACATCGAGCCATCCTTT
>CM042165.1:44541795-44546795 GCA_023376005.1 Doryteuthis pealeii | reverse complement strand
TTCTCTCTCTCTCTCTCTCTCTCTCTCTCTCCTTCTCTCTCTCTCTCTCTCTCTCTCTCTCTCTCTCTCTCTCTCTCTCTCTCTTAAGCTCTTAAGCTCTGTCTATCTTTTTGTTACTCCTTATCTCACTATACAACATCCATCTCTTTTTTAACAAAGTCTTCGTTTGTCATCTTCATTCGGCCCGAGTCGATCAGGCCCTTCCTCGAAACATAAAACATGCCAATGCCCCATTTTTCTCACCTCTCAACATTAGAGAGTTATCCTCTCCAAATTGACAGACAAAGCATACCTCGCATGTCTCTTTCTTTCTCTCTTTTTTTTTTCTCTCTCTCTCTCTCTCAATCTCTGTCTATCTCTTCGTTACTCCTTATCTCACTATACACCCTCTCTCTTTTTTTAACAAAGTCTTCGTTTCTCATCTTCATTCATTCACAGTCGGTCAGACCCTTCCTCAAAACATAAGGGCCTTACCCCCCTTGCCTATGCCTTATTTTCTCTCCTCTCAACATTGGAGATTTCCCCTCTCCAAATTGACAAAGCTGATCTCGTATGTCTCTTTCTTTCTTTCTTTCTTCTTTCTTTTTTCTTTCTTTCTCTATCTTTCTCTCTCTTCCTCTCTCTCCCCCCTCTCTCTCTCTCAAGCTCTGTCTATCTTTTTGTTACTCCTTATATCACTATACAACCTCTCTTTTTTTTTAACAAAGTCTTCGTTTGCCATCTTCATTCATTCTCAGTCGGTCAGGCCCTTCCTCAAAACATAAGGGCTTTACCTCCCTTGCCTATGCCCCATTTTTCTCTCCTCTCAACATTGGAGAGTTCCCCTCTTCAAATTGACAGACAAAGCAGCTCTTCCCATCAGCTGTCTTCTCGTAGTCTGTGGAATTAATGGCCTCAAACATTCCCTTCTCTTCGAGAAGTGTTCAGTGTCAGGAGTGGCAAAGCGTGTGATGAAAGATTAAAAGTGCATTTATCTTTTGTTTTTCTTTTTTCTTTTTTCTCTTTTTTCTTTTTTCTTTTTTGGAAGGAATGAGAAAAAGAAGAAAAGAATGAAGAAGAAAAAAGAGATAATAGGAATAAAATGAAAGAGAATGAAAAAAGAAAGAAAAGTAAAGCATACAGGAAGAGAATCGAGAGATAATATATATATTTACCAACCCCTCCGCACGAGTAGGATGCGACACAAGGTCAATCTCTTGACGGAGTTTAACAGGTTTGAATTCAGAGTTTTCCTTTTCCTAGACTGGTTACCTAGCCATGGTTAGAGAGCCCATGGTATCCTGCTATTTACCTATAGCTGGAGGAGGGATTGGATTCATACCTTTCCCAAGGGTATTAGCGCTATGTGAAATGCAAACAGCTTCATCCAGGAATTGAACTCGGGTTGACGAGTCCATTTTCTATGACTCTAACCATTAGACCACGCGCCTCCATATCGAGAGATAATATGAGTAAATCTAGAATAGAGCAGATAAGTGAAAGAAAGAAAGAAAGAAAGAGTGTGTTTATGTATGTGTGTGTATCAGAGAGAGAGAGAGAGAGAGAGAGAGGAGAGAGAGAGAGAGAGAGAGAGAGAGAGAAAGAGAGAGAGGGAGAGAGAGTGTGTGCGTGTGTTTAAGTATGTGTGTGTATCAGAGAGAGAGAGAGAGAGAGAGAGAGAGAGAGAGAGAGAGAGAGAGAGAGAGAGAGAGAAGGGGCGGGAAGAGTGGAGGTAGATGAATGAGTAAGCATAACCTTGGGGACTTGTGGATAGAAAGATAATGAATGAAACGAAGAATTAAGGAATAAAGAAGTTTTATTAAAAAGAAATAAAAAAACCCGAATAAACGAAAGAAAGAAAGAAAGAAAGAATGAAAAAAGAAAGAAAGAAAGAATGAAAAAAAGAAAGAAAGAAAGAAAAGAAAACAAGAGAATAAAATATTAAATGTATTTTCGAAATTTCGTATCCACTCCATCACCTCTCTTCAGTCATCCTACAAAATATATAAATTCAATTACTTTGATGTTGATGTCGGTGTTTAAATGTTTCGGTTTATGTTAAACCTTCCTCAGGACAACATAATAGAAAAGAAAAGTACTTTTTTTTCTTCAAACGGAAATGGATGTTTTGGACCATATGACCTTCAGGCACCCCTTTTTGATCTCGATTAAGAAAGGACATGTTTTTCATTTACACCGTCAATATCCGGTGGTTTTAACAGACGATTTTTAGATTTAGTTTTTTTAATAAAACTAGCCCCTAACCCCTAACCCTAACCCATAACAACCAACTGGATATTGACGGTGTAAATCAAAAACATGTCCTTTGTTAATCGAGATCAAAAAGGAGTGCCTAAAGGTAATATGGTCCGATGTTTATTATAAAACTAACCCCTAACCCTAACTCTTAACCTTAACCCTAACCCCTAACCCTAACCCATAACAAACAACCGGATATTAACGGTGTAAATGAAAAACATGTCCTTTGTTAATCGAGATCAAAAAGGGGTGCCTAAAGGTAATATGGTCCGATGTTTTTGAAATGTTCGAAAAGCTATTAGATTCAAATTTTACCAATGGAATCTGTGATATTTTAATATCCACCGCCAGTTATGTGGTAATACTAAATGGGACGAGGGGCTAAGTTTTAGTTAGTTCAATCTGAGTTTTAAGATTTTGTAATTTAGCAGTAATTGAATTCGTTTTATTACGTAGAGAGGATTTTTTTATATCACCTACTTTTAAAAACATACCTCACTGTTTGATGAAAAAAATATTTTCCATTATATATATTTACCAACCTCTCCGCACGAGCTGGATATGACACAACACAAGGTCAATTTATTAAGCTGAGTTCAACAGGTTTGGATTCAGAGTTTTCCTTCTCCTAGACAGGTTGCCTAACCAAGGTTAAAGAGCCCAGTCTGCCCTACTATTTACCCATAGCTGGAGGGAGAGTAGGGTTCATACCTTTCCCAAGGGTATTAGCGTTAAGTGAAATGCAACGTCCAGGATTTGAACTCGAGGTGACGAGTCCATTTCCCATGACTTTAACCATTATACCACACGCTTCCATTATATTGTCCCGAGGAAGGTTTAACATAAACCGAAATGTTTAAGCGTCGATATCGACATCAATATGAATTAATCAATTTTGGAACACTTTATTATTCAATTTCTATATATTGTCGGATTCCTTTCCATATTTTACTCCCAAGTTCGATTCATTTACTCGAGTACTACAAAAATGTCGGTTAAATCGAACTAAACGGACATAAATTCCACAATGTTTGATGCATAACACAGATTCTCAGATACGTGGCTCAAAGTTAACTGAGATGAAAAAATGTAAGTGTTTTCAAATAAAATAACTGGTGCATTATATCTTTTATTCATTTTTTGGTATTTTTTTTCTTTCGGTGGGGAAACATATGATGGTGGAATTTAGGTCCGTTAAGTTCGATTTAACAAAATTTCTTTAGATAACACTAAACTTCATTTAGTTCAGTAAATAATAATTTCTAAATCCTTTTCTAATCAAAATATTTTTTTTTTTACATCAAGTCAAATTTAGCTGCCAAACTTTCGAAACCGGAAGTCATTATATAAATCTCTTTAGACTAGTATCATTCGCACAATCAGTTCGAATGAAACAGATCAGTTAGCAGTATTTCTTGAATGTAAGCTCATTTGAATCCTTATTTCACTATTCTTTCATACGAGCAAAAAAATCAGTATATTTATTTTATAACATTGTCATCATATATATATATATATATATATATATATATATATATATATATATATATAAAGGACCCGTAAAAGCATATGCATGTTGATAAAAGAATGTTTTTTCCTTAAAAAGAAAAGTGAGGTTACCCTTATTAGATTTAAAATCTAAAATAAATTGATCTTTTTTTCGTCAATGCTCATCAGAGAAAAAGTACATTGATAAATGGTGTTATTGTGTTTTTTTTGTTTTTTTTGTTGTAGACGATGGAATAGTCAGTGAGAAAACGAGAAAAGGATTTTTTATTTTTCTCAATAAGACAAAGGATTCGTAAAACTAAGAAAATTACGAACCATGAGGTTTTCTTAGTTTTACGAATCCTTTTTCTTATTGAGAAAAGTAAAAAATCCTTTTCTCGTTTTCTCACTGACTATTCCATCGTCTATAACAACAACAACAAAAAAACAAAACAAAACAAAAACAAAACAAAACAACAATAACACCATTTATCAATATACTTTTTCTCTGATAAGCATTGACGAAAAAAAGATCAATTTTTTTTAGATTTTAAATCTAATAAGGGTACCCTCACTTTTCTTTTTAAGGAAAAAAACATGCTTTTATCAACATGCATATGCTTTTACGCGTCCTTTTTAAATTCAGTACTCTCAATAAGCTTTTCATATTGTTGTGATGTTAGTCCCAACAGTAAAAAGAAGTCAAGTCGAGATGGGGTAAAATAAGACAAGTGTATTTACAATTAATGGTACATGTACGACTAGCTTGTCGTTAACGGGAACAGTGCTCCTTTCCCTCGGTGTCTCACTATTTATAGTGAGAACCGGTGCATGTTCTCCACTGTAGGAACGGCCGGTACAACACACACACACACATATATATATATATATATATATATATATATATATATATATATATATATATATATACGTGTGTATGTGTGTGTGTGTGTGTGTGTGTGTGTGTGTGTATATAATCATCTTTAATTATTTCCTATGCTTCCAATATCACCGAAAACGTTCACAAGAACAATATATTGATACACAACTAATATATTGATACATAGCTATATTTATAGAAACAAAGAATCTGTGTATATGTCTGTGTCATATATATATATATATATATAGAGAGAGAGAGGGAGAGAGAGAGAGAGAGAGAGAAACTGAATGATAAAAAGAGTGAGGAGGACTTGATTAGGAATTGAAGGATGAGCGGGCTGGAGAGAGAAAAAAAAAGACAAGATAGGGAAAGAGGAGAAACGTTCCATTCG
>CM042165.1:44531795-44536795 GCA_023376005.1 Doryteuthis pealeii | reverse complement strand
GTGGCATATCCACAGGGACTGCTAGTGCTAATTAATTCCATAATAGTTTATAAGATATAATGCAGATAAAATTAACAGAAACATCATCATCATCATCATCAACCACCCTGCCAGCTTGAGCTTTAGAATACGTCGACTGCACCTCTGCAGAGGGGTAAAATCCCCCAACAGGTCCACTTGTTGACCTTGTATAGCAAACCGTGATGCTTAAGGACATAATCCTGGTGTCTGAGCAGTCCGTGATATGCGACATTTCACTTTGGTCCTTAGTCTAGACGGTCGGTCGGAGAGGCCCACTCCGATCAATCGGTTGGTCACGTCAAGCCCTAGCACCAATATGATTGTCCCAACCCTATTGCCCTTATGGGAACCCCAAACACTTTTTATCGTATATCCATCTATTTACCAACACCTCCGCACGAGCAGGATGCGACACAAAGTCAATTTCTTAAGCGGAGTTCAACAGGTTTGAATTCAGAGTTTTCCTTCTCCTAGACTGGTTACCTAGCCAAGGTTATAGAGCCCAGTCTGCCCTGCTATTTACCCATAGCTGGAGGGAGACTTAGATTCATACCTTTCCCAACGGTATTAGCGCTTTGTGAAATTCAACCAGCTTCGTCCAGGAATTGAACTCGGATCGACGAGTCCATTTCCTATGACTCTAACCATTAGATCACGCGCCTCCTTTTTATCGTATATGTGCTAGAAGGCGGAAGCTAAGTGTCTTATTGTTCTGGGTATGAATTTTAACTGAATCTAGTGGTGTATTTTCAATTCTGGAACTTTGGGGAATGTGGAGTACCCATTTATTACCATTACGCCCAGGTCAACCCTGACCCGGAGTGGTAGTACTTGTAAGGGTCCTATCAATGGGTTGAATAGATTAAAAATGAGTACTAAAATGGGTTTAAAAATTGGTTTTGGAAAAAAAAAAGAAATTAAATACCCAACAAGAATGAATAAAACAAAAACGTCTTCGGCATGAGTAGGAGAAAGGTTAACATGCCGTAAATCCATTCAACTAACCAATCATCATCATTAAATCGTGCTGACAACACCGATTCCCATTCACTCGCCCTCTCTCTCTCTCTCTCTCTCTCTCTCTCTCTCTCTCTCACCACCCGTCCCTATCGGCCATCGCAGAGGCTGTTTTCATTTTACATAACTTTAATTCTCTCGGGAAAGGTATGCATCCAGCTATTCTCTCTCCAGCTATGGGTAAATATGTTTATTTTCACACGCGTTCGGTTAGAAACCACGAGGTTCCTAGTCCGATACCAGTCCTCGCCAACTCAGCGTATGAGTAGCACAGGGATCTGTGCGGTAAAGTAACGAGCTGATGGTAGGTGTGGCGCTCCACCTCAGATGCAAAAACAATCTCCTTGGTCTAGCGCTATTGAAAAGTGGATAGACTCCCTCGCTGACTGGATGATACTGACTTTAGGCCGCCCCGTCGACTTTACTTTTACTTACATGTTTTATACAAAAACCCAACAAATGATGAATTAATGTGTGGGGGATGATCACTAATTAGGACTGAGCCAATTCTAGTAGTGACCACTTCTGCCATTTCATAGGATTTCAGGTTTAAATTGGTTTAAAATATTTTAGCAGATATAAGTATTTCTTTAAAGAAGAACAAAGGTTTTTAATATTAAATATACAGTAGAGACTGGGTCTCTTTTTTGTTGGTATTTGATTACTTTTCTATCTTTTAAACCAACCAATAGTAATTCCTCCATTAAAGTGAGACGAGTCTCTTTCAAGTCGTGGTCGATTTCGTCTTCTTCCGTGTGACAATGGTCGGCATTCTGAACGACTGTGTCGGAATTTTTGGAACCCCTGATATTTTTCCGTTACATCTCTGAATTTAAACTATTTGTACGAATGTAGCTGGTCGTCTCATAACCTTTACCGTGTAGCGATTGTCCGCCCCTGTTGGGATGGACATGCGTCCAATGGGGTTTTCTTCCCTTGCTGCAGGTTTTCGCCCATAGGCGGCTGCTGTATTTAAAACAGCTGCTCGGGAGAAAATCTCTCTCTTTCTCTGGGTCCGGCAACTACTGCACATAGGTTGGGCGCTTTGTGACTCTGTCCCTTAGATGGGGACTTTGCCCCCCAGCAAACTATCAGTAAGTGACTAATTTCTACATGTAACTCCGTATAACACTCTATAGGACTTAGTCCTACATCCTTTGTGTATATTTATGTATCTGTTCCATTTATCTTACTGTACCTTGTCATGGGTATGTGTATACCTGTCATGTATGTATTTCTCCACGTGCTCCCAAAATAAAGTCTATGTCTGTTATTACATACAACTTCTTTGTCGGATTTATTTGTGTACACATATGTACCCACGTTGGAAGGTTGCTTCGAGCATTCCAATCTATTATAAGAACATTCCTATCTCCGTAACAACGGGACACCCGGGACCACTGAATTGTTTAACGGTTATCGTCGTAGATGGAAAAAGTTTATGGACTTCCAGAGATACAATGATGAAAAATAAAACTCGCTTGGTCACCTTCCATGAGAATATCTTAAGCCTATGAACTTTTCAACCAACCTCCGTGGGTATAAGAGACGGGCTTGTTAACCATTACACCACAGTGGGACGCCCACCAAGTTTGGTGAAAAGGATAGCTAGACATCCAGCAGGACTGTTGGAATTATTCTGGTATATAAGGTGTGCTCCAATTCCCCACCTGGATTTATAGACTAACCAAGGTCGTGTGGTTTATTCCTCCGGCTAATCACTAGCCGTATTGTGTGGCTGATACACTACTTAAACCCCCACACTGGTCATAACTCTATTTGCACTCATTGAGGGGGACTTACAATACTCAGGATTACCAGACGATTACCAATAATCAGGACTCTTTACAAAGGGATTTACCAAGGAACAAATTCCACTGGACAAGCGGTCTGGCTTAAGGCCTATAGGATGGCCCAACAATTTGTAACAGCAACTTCAGTATCAGTTTACCGCCATGCACTAAGACCCTCAGAGTTTGCTATTAGGGCAAGAGAGTTGAGACAATCATATAGGTGCTAGGGGCTGATATGACCAGCCGAGAAGAGCTAACTGTTGGAATTATTCTGGTATATAAGGTGTGCTCCAATTCCCCACCTGGATTTATAGACTAACCAAGGTCACGTTGTTATTCCTCCGGCCAATCACTAGCCATACTGCGTGGCTGATACACAACTTAAACTACTACACTGGCCATAATTCTAATTGCACTCATTGAGGGAGGACTTACAATACTCAGGATTACCAGACGATTACCAATAATCAGGACTCTTTACAAAGAGATTTACCAAGGAACCAATTCCACTGGACAAGCGGTCTGGCTTAAGGCCTACAGGATGGCCCAACAGATTGTAACACAAACAAAGCCTTTCAAAGGACAGAGAAAACTTTTTTGCTCAATGCTATCTATCTATCTATCTATCTATCACAGTCTGTTAATATCTATCTATCTATCTATCTATCTATCTATCTATCACAGTCTGTTCATATCTATCTATCTATCTATCTATCTATCTATCTATTTCAGTCTGTTCATATCTATCTATCTATCTATCTATCTATCACAGTCTCTTCATATCTATCTATCTATTTATCTATTTCAGTCTGTTCATATCTATCTGTCTGTCTATCTATCTATCTATCACAGTCTGTTCATATCTATCTATCTATCTATCTATCTATCACAGTCTGTTCATATCTATCTTCTATCTATCTATCTATCTTCATCATAGTCTGTTCATATCTATCTATCTATCTATCTCAGTCTTCATATCTATCTATCTATCTATCTATCTATCTATTTCAGTCTGTTCATATCTATCTGTCTATCTATCTATCACAGTCTGTTCATATCTATCTATCTATCTATCTATCTATCTATCTATCTATCTATTTCAGTCTGTTCATATCTATCTGTCTATCATATCTATCTACTATCTATCTATCTATCTATCTATCTATCACCCGTCTGTTTTCATATTCTATTATCTATCTATTATCTATCTATCTATCATCTATCCTATCTATCTATCTATCCATCTATCTATTAGTCTGTTCATATATATCTACATTTTTATGACAAGGTGTTTTTTAAAAAATTGTCAAAGTTGAAAATTCAAGTTAGGAATATGTGCTATGTAATGTTAACGCACCTTATTTTTTTTCAGTTCATATCTATCTATCTATCTATCTATCTATCTATCTCAGTCTGTTCATATCTATCTATCTATCTATCTATCTATCTTTCTCAGTCTGTTCATATCTATCTATCTATCTATCTCATTGAGCAAAAAAGTAAACGTAGGGTCGTACAAGTACTTGGGTTGGTATCCAAGCGCGTAGCAAACCTATCAGAGTAGATCAGACTCTTCAGTATCATTGACTCTTTTCCCTGCACCATCCGGGGGTCCAGTGTGCTTCGGCCACTGGACCGGTAAAGTACAAATAATAGCGTCGATCCCAGGGGGCTTTCCCCACAGGCAACACCTGCCCCCTTGACTTAAAGGGGCAGGGCTGGGTTTATTGCCTGAGGCGCCCCCCTTCTGGGGGAATGCCGAGGGGATCGACGCAATATTTGTTCTTTCCCACCCATGAGCTTCGATTTGTGGGTGGGCCCACGTTAAAACGAGGCCTTGTGCCCAGTCCATACAAGTGGGGTATGCGACAAATACAAATACACTCTTCAGTGTTATTGAACAAAAAATATAATAAAAAAGAAAGAAAAAGAGTTGGGGAAAGATAGAGAGAGAGGAGCGAGTGCGCGGAAGCCATAGCGAGTAGTTCAGATTCTTCAGTGCTATTGAACACAAATGATCTAGGAGATGGAAAAATCTCACCAGAAAACCATCCAGTTCACCACGGGTAGGATGTGACATCAGGTCGCAAGTATGGGGCGTGTAACGTGGATCGAACTCTCGTTGCTCCATTACCACTGAAGAGCTTCAGTGGTAATAGAGCAACGAGA
>CM042165.1:44524295-44526795 GCA_023376005.1 Doryteuthis pealeii | reverse complement strand
ACTCGACCAAAATATTGGAATAACGATTGACCGCAGCAAGTGAATAAAAACAACAAATAAATTTCATTCAATAAATTGTCTCTTGGGCCTTTTACTTTCTGACACAAGACTCATAAATCTTACAGTAGTTTATATACACACACATAATATTAATATATATACTATTTATAGTAGAAGGCGTGCTCCGTTGGCATCCGCTCCATCTGTGTCGAGGGTCGGACTTTCTTTTCTAATAATGTTTCAGTGTTCCGCAGTACTCTTCTATTAAATTCGTGAGTTGTCTCATATCTCACTGTCCTAAATGCCTCCCTATCAAATTCTGGCCTACAGTTATCCAAGACACTCGATTCTTACATTAGTTCCTAGACAACTCTTGTATAACATAATAATATCGTCAAATTATGAAGCTATTCTCGACTTATTATTCTCATACTTAAATTTTTAACTTATATCTCTAACTTCTATTTCCATGTTTATACTATTCTCTACTGTTTCTTTTTATTTTGGCATCAACAAAACATAATTCTCACTTCTATAGATATTTTAATGTGTATTTATTCATATCTATTATATATTCTGCTCGCTCCTCGCTTATGTATTTGAAGTTTTCTTTACCCGAGATAATTCCATTAAACAATTACACATCTAACATGTCCTAACACATAATCTAATTCTAACTCTAAAATTCTATACTAATCCTATATAAGTCTATATATATATATGTATATCATATATATATGTTTTTTTTAAAGTGGGCAACGTTATTACGAAGCATTTAAAAATAAAGATGAACTCGATGTTATGGAGTATTGCGATTCACCTTATTTTTATTATTAGTTATTTTATCATAAATTTTTCGGGTTCGTTAGCTACCCTTATCAAAATCGACTGTTGTTCCTGTTCAACGGACGCTTTTGTCTCTGTTTTATTGACAGCGGGCAGCGTTCTTGTGTTAAATAAAATTTCTATTATCAATTACTGGAAGCTATTCTGAGATTTCAGTCTCACTAACGCGTTCAGTCCCTCCTCATACATACTTGCAGTAATATGTTATTTTTTTAGATATTAGTACATAGTATCTCACGCTATTGATCCTATATAATATATATTCTTATTATTATATATTATATTATATAATACTATAATATGCATTGATAACTCTTTCACTATCTATCTATCTATCTTCCTTAAAATAAAACTCTCTTATATATAATAAATAATTACGTATATGGTAGTTTGGTCTAACTTTATTTTAGCTTTTGAAGCCTTCTATAAGTTATATCTCATCTGTTTCTATTTTTTTTTTCCTTAGATAATATAAGGAATGATAAAATCATAGCTCAGCACCTTTTACTTTCCAGAACTGTTGGTAAAATGATATTAAGTTTCAGTACGTTGTGCCTCAGTTTTGACTAATTATCGATAGCTCTCGGTCGTGTTGTGTAAATTTTAGTAACTAAACGAAATCCCGCCTCAAATCTGATATTTCTCTTAGTTATAAAAATCAAAGGATCATATCATATATTAAATCGTTACTCTAGCAGAGTTATGGTTTTTGGTAGTATGATAGGAATGATTGACGCTATAGGTATGCTGAATATACCATGAGCTTGTTCGGACCCGCATGTCTCGGTTTAACACTGCTTAGAACACTACATCAAACGAAATAGAAGGACGCTTTTGAAACAGGGTCGAGAGGAAATGCGGAATTCCAGCTCAGACACATGGGGTAATATCAGAATATTACTCTCCAGTCTGCGGATTTTCCCCACTAACCGCATTTATTAATTAATACGTTTTAAGCTTAATATTGATCAAATTCAAACTACATGAAATCATTATATTTCCCTTTTATTATTATATAATATCCTCTACTACCTATTATTTTATTATTATTTCAGTGATAGTTTGTGCACATAACACTATTACACCTCCAATAATCAACATAAAACGTAACATAGTATCTTCACAAAGATATATCTCTAACTCATTTATACTTTACTTAGTACTTATAAAGTCTCGCACGCCCATCCCAGGTATATATATACCATTAGTAAAATTCATGCTCAAAGTTGAGTGTTTCAATCATCATTTACAATATCAATTCTAACCAACTGGTACACTCTAGGCTTGTATTTTTAGAGAGATTTAATATAGTTTGTAACCTACACTCACGGGTTATTCTATGATTGTTCATCCAGCGCCCCTTGCCATATGGTAGAGACGTCTCAGTATTCATTGACAGGTTAATTTTCGCCAGCGAATTTCCTCCTCGGCTAGCTGAGTAGTTCTAGTGGTTCCTAGAAGCAGTATAGTTTCTGACAGTTTATACTCTGTACTAGATGTAAAGGTAACCCATGGTTTTACGATTTTCATGTAGTGTGAAGAGGAAAAGATCGTTAGCTTGACATGCTAGAATGAGTTAGATAAAAGTTAAAACAAGATATTTTGTACGAAATGTTCTACACACCGAGTAATTTCTTGCGAAATTTCACTTGTC
>CM042165.1:44495332-44522832 GCA_023376005.1 Doryteuthis pealeii | reverse complement strand
TGTGTTCCAGCTTTGTTTTCAAAGTATATTAATGAATGTGGAGACTGGAAGGACGAACATTGATGGGAAAAGTGTTATAGGTGTAGGGGATTATCTTTCCTTGGCCTGGAGGAGTTATCTGCCCGGTTTGTTATCACTTGTTTCCACCAGGGGACGTATGATATTTAAGCGGCTGATTCGAATTTCTCTTCCTCTTTCCTCGCTACGAGACCACATGGGTTAGACACGGTCTACCCCTTTCTCGGTGGGGCTCCTTGGAAGTCATTTCTATCTATGGACGCTCCAGTGCTTTTATATATGTAGGTTTATCTACTCTTGTATTTGTATCTTATGTATCCATGTACTCTTCTATTATGTATCCTTTGTATTCATGTGCTGTTATCAATTAAATGTATTGTCCCTCAACCCTTGTCGGAGTTGTATGTTCTTCAAATATTCACTTTGAATCTTACATAGGCATTTTAAAATATGAGTACTGCATTGAAAATTAATTTTATTTAAGGATGGTTTGTATTGTTTTATGTATAAAGCTCTTAGTATTTGGAGTTTTTTTTTTTTTTTTTTTTTTTTTACACAGGTAATAAGTAATGAGTAAATAATAGATTTCGAAAAATCCGACAAAATATGAATAACATTGAGCAGCACAGTGAATAAAAACACAAATAAATTCATTCAATTAATATTTCGTCTCTGTGGCTTTACTTTTCTGAACAAGACTCATAAATCTTCAAAGTAGTTATATACACACACATATATATATATATATATATATATAGTAGAAGCGGCTACGTGGCATCGCCATGGTAGAGGAGGATTTTTTTTTAAAAGTTAGTCCCGCAGATCCATTATTACTAAATCGTGAGTTGAATCCTCATCGGATGCCCCATTAAAATCTCCACGTAAAAAAATAGACCTTACATTGATCCAGACACTCTGAAAATAAATGCAAAAGAATATTCCATTCTGTTATCATTTAAATTTTACTTTTTAACTCTTTTCACAAATATAAATCAAATCTTTATTATTTTGGCTCAAAAAACAATCCCTGGTGATATTTAATGTGTATATATATTTACTTTGTCGTTAGTTGTTTTATTTTTGAAGTTTCCTCCGGACATACACATACACACAACTGCCCTATATATATATATATATATATATATATATATATATTATATATATGTTTTTTTTTTAAAGTTGGGCGTTATTACGAAGCATCTAAAAATAAATGAATGAACTCGATGTTATGGAGTATTGGATTCACTTATTTTATTATTATTATTTTTTATCATAAATTTTCGGGTTCGTTAGATACCCTTTATCAAATGACTGTTGTTCCTGTTCAACGGACCTTTTGTCTCTGTTGTTATTGACAGCGGCAGCGTCTGTAAAAAAATTATAATAACGGAGTATTCCGATGTCAGCGTTCAGTCCCTCACATGAGTTTGTAATTTTAGAATTAGATATATATTATATATATATATATATATATAATATATATATATATATATTATTCGTAGGTGGGATACCAGGTCATTTGGTATTAGGATGATTCTAAGCTCGCCCTTTCTTCCAACGGTAAAATGTTAGAGAGTTCAGTTTGATTTGAGAGCTCGTCGTTTAATTTTTTATAAACAGAGCAATATGATCAGTAAAAACAAAAGCTTAAAAATCGGGTATTACGCGGTTATGGTATAGGTATATAGGTATCTGAATATACCCATGAGCTTCGTCGGACCGCATTGTTTATTGAAAACAAAATAAAGAATGCAGTCAGACGAAGCTCATGGGTATATTCAGATACCTATGCGTGGAAATTGGTACCATAACCGCATAATACCCGATTTTTAAGCTTTTGTCTTTACTATATATATATATATATATTATATTATATATATATATATATATCAGGATGTTGCATCACCTTCCCTCCAAAATCCACTAACTTCAAAGAAGCATTTATATCTACCTTAAGCAGCAATATAATAATTAGTATAAATATCTCATGAGTTCAATATCATTTACAATATCAATTCTAACACAACTGGTAAGTAAGTTGTATTTTTAAAATATTAATATAGTTTGTACACCTACACTCACGGTTATTCATGATTGTTCACTCAGCGCCCCCTTGCCTCATATGGTAGAGACGTCTCAGTATCATTGACAGGTTAATTTCGCAGGAATTTCTCCGTGCTGTATCGTGGCCGAAGCAGTATAGTTTCTGACTATCTTGCTGAAGTCCCGGTTTCGATTTCTGTAGGAGGGAAATCGTTAGTATACATCGCTGATGAGACTTAATAAAGTTGAAACAGTCTGTACGATGTTCTACACACCGAGTAATTCTTTGCGAAATTCATGTCATTATATCTTCTATAATTATCGAATTTTTATGCATATGCGCATTGTAATGCCTTCAAGCAAAATATAAATATTAATATATACTTTATTCAACAATGCTTCTAAATAAACAAACACCCAAAAATCTTATATATATATATATATATATATATATATATATATATTGTTAAATAATGCAGCCATTTTCTGTCTGCAAGTTTTGTCCCTTGTATTTTCGTATTGCCAGATTATTTTTGTAATATCTGGCGAAACAACAATAATAAACCCAACCTATATAAATAGAAAATGGAATAGCCCATTGTTGTACGGTTTAAAAATACCCTGAAGATGGCCCACGATAGGGCGGAAAGTACTTGGTCTATGACATATGGCAAATACATCTGCCGATTTTCGCCAGATATTACAAAAATAATCCGGCAATACAAAAAAAACAAAAAAACATAACAAAACTTGTAGACAGAAAATAGCTGCATTATTTAACAATATATGCCTACAAGAAAAAGTGCTGCCTAAATACACACACACACACACACACACACACACACACACACACACACACATATATATATATATATATATATATATATATATATATTAAAAAAAGAGCCCAGTAGGTAACCAGTCTAGGAGAGGGATAACTCTGAATTCAAAATTCCTGAGGTCAGTCGTTGATTGGGTTCGTGGCATTCCTTGATGCACCAATTCTTTCCTATCGACTGTGCCAAAAAGTGTGGAATGGTCCTACACAAGCCTTCACCACTATAAACAAACCACTGTGTTGGTTGTTCACTGGATGAACACTCATGCGTCGAAAATCGACGAGAGAGTCCATTTTTTTATTTTTTTATTATATATATATGTATGTATGTATGTATGTGTTGTGTGTGTGTGTGTGTGTGTGTGTGTGTTGGACAAGATCATGATTATATTAGACAGAAGACAAATTGATAAAATGTCTTCACAGCTTGTCCCCAAATAACTCTGACATCAAACTAACCGATCATCAAAACAATGTTTGTGATAAAGATTGACAGTCGACGTGCCACATAAATATTTAAATAAACAAATGTCTGTGTTAAATATTTAATCAAAACAGTGACACTGGGATTAAAGCATTTCATCCGATAGAGATATACCATCTTTCAATAAGGACATTACGTGTGTGCATAAATATTATATTTATACTTTCTTTCTTTCTTTCTTTCTTTCTTCTTTTTTCTTTCTTTCAAAATATAATGTTCCAGCTTTCTTTCTTTCTTTCTTTCTTTCTTTCTTTCTTTCTTTCTAAATGTAATATTCATACTTTCTTTCTTTCTTTCAAAATCTATAATTATCGAATTTTATGCGATATGCGCATTGTAATTGCCTTCAAGCAAAAATATAAATATTTATACATACTTTATTCAACAATGCTTCTAAAATAAACAAACATCCAAAAATCTTATTTCCTTCGCCGAAGAGCATAAAGCCCGGGTTTGTTATTGTTAACTCAGTGCCCCCTTGCCTCATATGGTAGAGACGTCTCAGTATCATTGACAGCAGTATAGTTTCTGACAATCCTGCTGAAGTCCCGGTTTCGATTTCTGTCGGAGAGAAATCGTTAGTATACATCGCTGATGAGACTTAATAAAGTTGAAACTGTCTGTACAATGTTCTACACACCGAGTAATTCTTTGCGAAATTCACTTGTCATTATTATCTTCTATAATTATCGAATTTTATGCGATATGCGCATTGTAATTGCCTTCAAGCAAAAATATAAATATCAATATATACTTTTCAACAATGCTTCTAAAATAAACAAAAATCGTATAATATTCCATCTTTCTTTCTTTCTTTCTTTCTTTCTTTAAAAATATAATATTCATACTTTCTTTCTTTCTTTATTTCTTTCTAAATATAATATTCATTCATTCTTTCATTCATTCTTTCTTTCTTTATTTCTTTCTATTTCTTCGTTTCTTTCTTTATTCCATCATAAATATAATACTCCATCTCTTTCTTTCTTTCTTTCTTCCTTTCTTTTGTTTCTGTCTTTCTGATAGAGATATACGATCTCTCATTAAGTACATTCCGTGTGTGTGCACATGTGGTTGTTGCGTTACGGTCTCCTTTCGGAATGGAGAGATGACGTATCAACGCTTGTTACGTTCTGGTTCTCACTTCGAATGGAGGGATGATGTGTTGATAGTAGAAATATTTAGTAAACTTATCTCTTTTGACCGGTACTTCATCGGAGAGGCTTGAATCTTGGATGCTGAGTTGATATGGTCAACAGTATTAATAATGTAAATTTTATTAATAACTGAGGTTTAAATAAGTATGAGATCCTAAACAAAACCTGGAAAGAACACCCCACAAAAAAACAGTTGTGCGGCCACCTGCTTCATATCACCCAAACCATCCGAGTAAGACGGACAAGACACGCAGGACACTGCTGGAGAAGCAAGGACGAACTCATAAGTGACATCCTCCTGTGGAAGCCAGCACATGGGCACACCAGTGTGGGCCGGCCAGCAAAGGCGTACATTGACCAGCTCTGTGCGGATACTGGATGCTGCGTATAGGAACTGCCAAGAACGATGAGTGTTAGGGACGGCTGGAGAGAGATTGTCATGGATATACGTGCAACCTGATGAGGATGATGATGATGATGAAATAAAAATAAATCATGGAAGATGAGGTGTAAATAACTAAGGGAATTGTGACTTGAGTAGTGATATAGCTTTCAGTTACAGACAGAAAAACACTCAATCTCCATTCAGCCACCAGGATTCCATCCTTAGGCATCAAGGGTCGCTACTAGCGGCCTACGGGTGGCCCCAATTAGGGGGTTTACCCCTCTGCAGAGGTGCAGTCAGTGTATTCTAAAGTCCCAGCCGACAGGGCTAGACATTCTGGTTGACTTATAATAATACTGATGTCCAAACCGGATCAATCAGAATTTATTCATGACATTCTCTGAATATAATCGCCATTCTTATTTTCATCACGCCGTGTCGGCTGGGGCTCGAGAATACGCCGACTACACCTCCCCAGAGGGATAATATCGCCCCCCCCCCAATGAGGCCACCTGTTGGCCGTGGATGGCAACCCGTGATGCTTAAGAATGGAATACTAGTGCCTGAGCAGTCCATAACATTCAAGATTTGGACCTTACTTAGGTTAGACAATTAGTTGGAGATACCCTCTCTTATCAATTGGTTAGTCCCGTCAAGCCCTAGCATTTATATGATTGTCCCAACCCTATTGCCCTCATGGCAAATTCCCAATCATTTTTATCATATAATTGCTTGAAGGCAATAGGTTTGAGCAGTCCATGACATGCAACACACTACTTCGGTACTTACTTAGGCTAGATGTGGTTGGAGAGGCTCTCTTTGATCAATTGGTTGGTCACGTCAAGACCTAGCACTTATATGATTGTCCCAACCCTATTGCCCTTATGACAAAGCCCCAATGCTTTTATCACATATGTGCTTTAAGGCAATAGGGTTAAGCATAACATGGAACACTCTTCTTTGTCCCTTACTTAGGCTAGACAACTGGTTGGAAAGATCCTCCCTTATCATATATGTGCATGAAGGTGGTGGTTGAGGATTTTAGTGTCCTGGGTATTAACGTTAAACTGCGTTCTCTATTGTAGTTCTTCTTCCTTGGACACCTCATGTAGTGTAATGGTTACCAAGCTAGATTAGCAAACCATCGTTAGTGAGTTCGATTCTCACTGAGTGTCTCTTACTTCTGGCCCTGTGCCACATCTAAGCCACGCTTAGCAAATAACTATTGTAGTTTTTCTTCCTGTGGTAATCCTCTGATGGGACTCAGGTGAAAACAAAGAATTATTGTTAAGGATGAATTCGCTTATGATTTCACTAATCAGTTAGAAAAACTGTTGCACGCGTACCATACTTACTGGTGTGGTCCTATGCCAGTCACGGTATGAATTATTTCCGTGACTATCACATGTATCTCCGGCCAGCTGCTCTTTCGATGCCCTCTGAGCTTACGCTATGTTCCTTTGATCCGCGGAACTGGGATCGATGCAACTTGGTCGAAGCGTCTTTGTGACGACTTGAGAAATTAGTGGGAATGAGATAACACGCCGTTGACAAAAACAACGGTTTTATTAACATATACAGGGTGTCCACAAAGTCTTGGGGTAGTTTTAAAATTGAACTTTAATAACTCACATTGTAGAAATTATTAAAACTAGCAAAATAAAAAACACCCTCCGGGCGATGTAAAATAGATTTTTGAAACATATTGCCAGGGGGGTGGGAGTTAAAAATTCAATGTCAGCGAGTTTGTACCCTAATCATCAAATTCATAAAAGGATTAAAAAATAAAACAATTTGAAATGTAAACTTTAAATATATATTAAAATAAAACAAACTACATATAGATATATAATACCAGTCATGTATTTATTAAAACTTGTTTTAAAAAAACAATGGGGACTGTCTAATGTTGCATGTTCAAATTTTGAGTGTATTTATTCTATGTTATGACGATTTTGGGTAATGTGACGTAGGCAGTGACGTAGTTTTTGTTACAGACAAAAACCGGAAGCGAATCTCCATTATTAATAGATTTTTCAAGAAAAACATAAAAGTTAAACTCTGGAAGTTTTCTTACTGATATATTTTTGAAAATCATTATTGCACTTCAACATGACCGCCATCTTTGTTGATACATTTTCATCCTGTAGCAGAACTTTCTGGACACCCTTTATAATGAATGAATACAGTTTGTACACTAGGTCGGAGAGAAAAGACACGATGAGGAGCTTTGTCTGGCGTTTTGTTTTATGTAGACTTAGTTCTTTATGGAATTATTTTCACAGGAAGTCCGAAACAATAGGTTTATCAACGTATAAGTGGCCCGTAGCGCAACACGCACTTATAGGACCACATTGGTTTGGTTTTATAGCTTTTGTCTCAAGTTTATTGTCATTAAGAAGACATTTCCTGTGTAAATGAATATTTGAATTTTCACTCAAGTGAATATCTCTTTCTGATATTGATTAATTGGTGCCAACTTTTGACAAGTGGAAAGCCCTCCAAAGATTTTGTCATAATCGAAAAGGATCTTAGATTTCATAAACATATGTTTCTTGTCGGAAACTGGGGGGCAATCATCTCTTGTGCTGCAAACAAACAGAAATTTATATTCGGTTTTCTTTTTGCCCCCCCCCCTCTTCAGTAATTATTCACTTCTCTTCATTTCTATTAGTTTTTTTCTTTTTCTGTCTTTCTGCCTTTTTCTTTTTTACCTTTCTTTCATTTGTTTCTACCAGTTCTCAATTTGTGATTTTCTTTCTATCTTTCATACTTCTTATTTTTCACTTTCTTTCTTTCTTTCTTCTTTCTTTCTTTGTGAATATAATATTCCCTATCTTTCTTTCTTTCTTTCTGAATATAATATTCCCTATCTTTCTTTCTTTCTTTCTTTCTTTTCTTTCTTTCTTTCTTTCTGAATATAATATTCCCTATCTTCTTTCTTTCCTTCTTTTCATTCTTTCTTTCTGAATATAATATTCCATCTTTCTTTCTTTCTTTCTTTCTTTTCTTTCTTTCATATTCCCTATCTTTCTTTCTTTCTTTCTTTCTTTCTTTCTTCTTTCTGAAATAATATTCCCTATCTCACTTTCTTTCCTTATTTCTTTCTTTCTTTCTTTCTTTTTTTCTTCTTTCTTCAAAAACATAAAACTCACTTTCTTTCTTTCTTTCTTTCTTTCTTTCTTTCTTTCTTTCAAAACATAACATTCACTTTCTTTCTTTCTTTCTTTCTCTTTCTTTCTTTCTAAATATAATATTCCTGCTTTCTTTCTTTCTTTCTTTCTTCAAAAACATAAAATTTACTTTCTTTCTTTCTTTCTTTCTATTTCTTCGTTTCTTTCTGTCTTTCTTCATAAATATAATACTTCATATTTCTTTCTTTCTGTCTTTCTTTTTCTTTCTCTTTTTCTTTCTTTCTTCATTCATTTATTCATAAATATAACATCCAATTTTTCCTTTTCTACTTTTTTCTTTCTTACTTTCATTCTTTCTATCACCTCCTCCCCTTAAATCGTGATATCATTTTCATTATTTTAACTGGTTAAAAATTGTTTTCATAGGATTAGCTACTTCATCTATCAATCAACGGTTATATGCTTCGGTATGCATTTCGGGCGAAATAAATTGTCCTGTCTCAGACCTGCCCCTGGGGTCAGGTTCATTTCCTGATGTGCGATACGCCTCCTCAACGGGGAATGACGACGATGTTGGAATTATTTGGCCACTTCTGGGACCGGGGTCCTTCCTTAATCTGACCTTATGTCAATCCTGTTAACACTGGAGATGGAAGAATAACAACCCTCATATATTAGGAACATTTATAGAAAATTTATGGCAACTTTTACATCTGCTCATATGTTATTATTTCGACAAAGCAACTGGCAATGGTAGCTCCGTCTTTAATAATGTCTGTTCATATGTCATTGTTTCAATAGAGGGGACAGAAATACCTTTCTTATTTTCAATTGTCACCTGTGTAGTGCAGGTGAATGTAGGTCATTATCAATGGTAGCTCTATCTAGTCAATATATATATATATATATATATATATATATATATATAATATATATTTAATTTGTTGAGTTTTTAAAAATAAATGCTTATTATAGACAGCTACCCAGGTTGTCTTGCTAGGTCGCAATCATCAGGCTGTCAAATTAGATCCCATGGTGTTTACTTGAAGATCTTTTCTTAATGTCATATTCTGGACCGCAAATAACGTTGGTTGCTTTCGTGGACGCTAATGCGCTTCGGTTCTTTTAAAATTTTTGATTGCGACCTAGCAAGACAACCTGGGTAGCTGTCTATAATAAGCATTTATTTTTAAAAACTCAACAAATTAAATAAATATTAGCTCTCACAATTTGTGATTGAGCACTGTATTTTCTTTGTTTCATCACAAAAAAAAATTGTTTATATATATATATATATATATATATATATATATTATATATAGTGTGAGATGGTCACTGATTCAGCTTTTGCTGGAATGGCGTACCAAAGGCAGTATTATTAGTAGAGCCCAATATAAAATAGAGCTGTTATATATTGTAATAAGATAAATATATAAAGGTTTTACATATCTATTTATTAGGTGACAAAAAAACATTCACGACCATATTGGTTTCATGCGATGCAATCATCAGGTGAAGATGTTTCAAATGCAAGGAACATCGAAAATACAAGGAAAATCGATTTCAGAGATTTCCTTTTCCTAGACTGGTGACCTAACCAATGTTAAAGAGCCAAGTCTGTCTATTTTCCCATAGCTGGAGGGAGAATAGTTCGAATCATACCTTTTACATATGTATTAGCGCTATGTGAAATTTAAACGTTTGTTCGTATGTGTCATTTTTTCAGTAGGGCGTAGCAGAGTAAAGTAAAGTCGTCGGTGCGGCCTAATGTCGGTATTAGCCAATCAGCGAGGGAGTCTATCCCCTATTATATTAGCGCTAGATCAAGGAGATTGTTTTTGAATCTGGGGTGGTGTGCCACACCTACCATTAGCTCCTTACTTTACCGCACAGATCCCTGTGCTAATCGTACGCTGAGTTGGCGTAGGACGGTATCGAACTAGGAACCTTATATATATATATATATATATATATATATATATATATAGGAGTAAAATGGGGAAATAAATCCGACAGTACGTGTAAAAATATAGAAAAACCGGAAGTGTTCCAAAGGATGAATATTTATTCGTGAAGGTAATGCCGACGCTATAACATTTTGTTTTTGCTACCTTCTTCAGGTCACGTGGTAAAATTTTCTTTAGCACTGCTCATAATACTACAAGAACGATCCTTTCTCATTTTTGTATTGCTATTAACTTAATTCTAATAATAGATAATAGCTTGTAAAAACAGTTAAAATTTAGTTCTAATTATATTTTAGGAGTTTAATATAACCGATTTATAGTTCTTCTCAGTATCTCCCATATATATATATATATATATATATATATATATATATATATATATATATATAATAATGGGTTAAATAGCTATGGGTTAAATAGTAGGACAGACTGGGCCCTATAGCCTTGGGTAGGTAACTAGTCTAGGAGAGGGATAACTCTGAATTCAAAATTCCCGAGGTCGGTCGTTGATTGGGTTTGTGGCAACCCTTGATACACCAATTCTTTCCTATCGACTGTGCCAAAAAGTGTGGATGGTCTAACACAAGCCTTCACCACTATAAACAAATCACTGTGTGGGAGTTCATTGTGTGTATAAACCCTCATGCGTCGAAAATCGACGGGAGAGTCCATAATAATAATAATGATAATAATAATGATAATAATAATAATAATAATAATAATAATAATAATAATAATATATATATATATATATATATATATATATATATATATATATTAGTCCACCAAAGCTCATGCCCGAGTATTTTCGGCACTCCGAATTGCCATCATCAGGGGTGATGTGTTCCATTTAAATAATTTGAAAAACTGGAACACATCACCCCTGATGATGGCACTTCGAAGTGCCGAAAGTACTCGGGACCTGAACTTTGGTGGACTAATCCACGAATACCCAGATATTAAAAAGTTGTCCAGAAAACTTGAAAAAATCACAAATAAAATTGTTAAAGAGGAGATGTGTCTTTTGTTTAATTCAACATGCATATATATATATATACATATATATATATATATATATATATATATATATATATATATATTGGGAGGTGTTTAATTTACAGCTTTCTAATAACATACTGAACTGGTTTTCTTTCATTATTAATATGTCGGCTTGTCTTTGTGTATGTTCCAACAGTCTGGTCGGGGTGGGTACTGTGTGAGGGGGGGGCGTTGTCTGTGTATTTCCGATTTTGTAGAAACGGAAGGCAGCCACTGTCAACAGCAAACACAGCCTCTTGAAAACTGTAACCTGATACAACAACCACATGTCGGGTGGGGATGGGGTGTTTAGCCGCCATTGTGGCTCTCTTCCCACGCCGATCGATAAATCAATCAATGCTGAGTGATTGGTGTCGTGCGGCAATATCTAAGCCCTCGTTTTGGCTTGACGAGTCAAAGTTTATTTCCATGCTCATTTACATTCCAACACCACACACGCACCCGTAATCCAACCCATTTTGCAAACCACCGTACCCCACCCTGAGACGGTACGTGCCATTCTAGATTTGGTGAGTGTGTGTGTGTGTGGGGGGGGGGTGACATTTCCAACATGTCCGGCTCTAACACTACAGCGAATTCATGGTCGAAAAAAAAACAACAAAAAAAAAAAACAAAAAAAACAAAGAATACAGAATAGAAAATTACTCACGTAGTCCAGGTTAAAGTCGCGTTAAGGGTAACCTTAAACCGTATTTAGATTGTGTTTTCCGATGCAGGTCTCATTGGGGAACGAGAAAAGTTTTAATAAACGGTCCAGACTTTGGTTCGTTTACCAAACTTAGATACATTAAAAAATTATCTTTTTTTTCCATATCTATCTATCCATATGTATATATCTCATTCTCTTCTTATCTATCTATTTATCTATCTCTATCTATCTATCTATCTATCTATATTAATATATATATATATAATATATATATATATATATATATATATAATATATATATATATCTCATTCTCTTCTTATCTATCTATCTATCCATCTATATACATCTCCTTCTCTTCTTATCTATCTATCCACCTATATATATCTCCTCTTCTTATCTATCTATCTATCCATCTCTATATATCTCCTTCTCTTCTTATCTATCTATCTATCTATCCATCTATATATACCTCATTCTCTCCTTATCTATCTATCTATCTATACATCTATATATATATATATCCTTCTCTTCTTATATATCTATATATCCATCTATATATATCTCCTTCTCTTCTTATCTATCTATCTATCTATCTATCTATCCATCTATATATATATATCCTTCTCTTCTTATCTATCTATCTATCTATCTATCTATCTCATTCTTTTCATATCTTTCTATATACATGTCTATATAAACTGATGCCTACATGCATATATTCCTCTTCCATTCGTATTCGGTAGGACTATTTGACTTATTAGATACTTGTAACCATATAGTTATTTACTAATCTTAGTTTAGATGTGGCACAAGGCTAGAAATATAGAGCATCCTATGAAAATGGAACTCACTAATAATGGTCTGCAAATATGGCTTGCTAATCATTACACCACGTCAGGTGCCATACTTGCAACCATATAACTGTGCAAACATTTTCATTCCACCCCACCCACCAACACACACCTGTAACCCAACCCATTTTGGCCCCGCCCCCACTGCCCTCCACCCTGAAACAATACTTGCCTCTCTAAACTGGGAGAGTTACATCTCCAATATGTCCGGCTCTAACATTCCAGCGAATTCATCGTCGAAAAAAAAAAAGACATAGAGAAAATGTACTCACGTAGTCCAAGTTAAAGTCGCAGTAAGGGTAACCTTAAACTGTATTTAGATTGTGTTTTCCGATGCTGGTCTCATTGGGGAACGAGACAAATTTTAATAAACGGTCCAGACTTTGGTTTGTTTACCAAACTTAGATACATTAAAAAATAATTCGTATTCGTTAGGATTATTTGATTTATTAGATACTTTCAACCATATAGTTATTTACTAATCTTAGCTTAGATGTGGCACAAGGCTAGAAATATGGGGCTCTCTGAGAATCAAACTCACTAATAATGGTCTGCAAATATGGCTTGTAAATCATGATACCATGCCAGGTGCCCTACTTGCAACCATATAACTGTGCAAACATTTTCGATAGAACTAGTTGATTTATTAGATACTTGCAACCATATAGTTATTTACTAGTCTTAACTTAGATGTGGCACAAGGCTAGAAATATGGAGCACCAAATTAGAATGGAACTCACTAATAATGGTCTGCGAATATGGCTGGTTAACCATTACACCACGTGAGGTGCCCTACTTGCAGCCATATAACTGTGCAAACATTTACATTCCCCCCCCCCCCACCACCACAAAACCCAAGCCCATTTAGCAACCCACCGCCCCCCACCCCCTTAGACAGTACTTGCCTCTCTAAAATGGGGTTCACGCGAAATGGTCGAAAAAAAAGACAGAACAGAAAATGTACTCACGTAGTCCAGGTTAAAGTCGCGTTAAGGGTAACCTTAAACCCGTATTTAGATTGTGTTTTCCGATGCAGGTCTCATTGGGGTACGAGAAAAGTTTTTGTAAACGGAATCGTTTACCAAAATTAGTTCTATCTAAAATGATTCATATTCGAATGGACTAGTTAACTTATTAGTAACTTATTAGGAACCATATAACTGTATACAAATAAATGACTATTATTTAATTTAAATAATTATTTGAAACTATATAATTATTAGTATTATATGATATTATATGAAAAAGATGACTTACCGGTGAAATTGGTCACAACGGTTAATCGATGTGAGTTTCACAATGATAAGACAGCGATATAACAAATATAAAGTGTTCAATACGTAAGTAGAGCAAATTTATTATTATAATGGTATACACAGGAATAACCTACTCAAATTTCCCCATAAGGATCTTCAGGGTTAAATCCACCGAATTAATCAAGATATTGATTAATTACAGCCGATTATAATTATTAGTATTAGATAGGAATACTTGAAACCATATAAATCTGTGCTAACAAATGACTATTATCAAATTTAAAAAAAATATTTACTCAACCCATTCACTACAGCTAGGATTTGACACAAGTATGGAGCATCCAGCAAGGATCGAACTCATTACTCAGTTGTAATGCACCTGTAATTCACTAGCTGAAATAATCACTTGAGGCAATTTATATATTTACCAACCCCTCAGCACGAGCAGGATGCGACACAAGGTCAATTTCTTAAGCGGGGTTTAACAGGTTTGAATTTGGAGTTTTCTTTCTTCTATACTAGTCACCTAGCCAAGATTACAGAACTCGGTGTGCCCAGCTATTAAGCCGTAGCTGGAGCGAGGGTAATCAATGGAATCCGTATTATTATTATTATTATTATTATTATTATTATTATGGAAATTATATACATATTTGCCAATCCCTCCACACGAGTAGGTTGTGACACAAGGTCAATTTCTTATGCAGATTTTAACAGTTTTGAATTCGGAGTTTTCCTTTTTCTAAACTGGTCACCTAGCCACGGTTAAAGAGCCCAGTCTGCCCAACTATTAAGCTATAGCTGGAGGGGTAGTAGTTAATGGAATCCGTGCTATTAGTTTTCCTTCTCCGAGACCGGTTGCCTAACCAAGGTTATAGAGCCCAGTCTGCCCTACTATTTGTCCATAGCTGGAGGGAGAGTAGGATTCGTACATTTCCCAAGGGTATTAACGCTAAGTGAAATGCAATTACCACGTCCAGGATTTGAACTCGGGGCAACGAGTCCATTTCCCATGACTTTAACCATTACACCACGCGCTTCCACCACTTCAGGCAATATAATAGATCATTAGTAGTAGATATTGGAGAAGATAAAATAGGTATCTTACCTTTGTGAGGTTCTGTTGAGAAAGGATTCGAATTTCTTTTATTGTATCTAATTTTGTCTGTTCTACACCCGGAAAATATTTTTGTCATTTATGCCATTCATTTTTTATTTCATTCATTCATTCATTTTTCCATTCTTAACAAAATAATTTTGAAGCATACGCGAAGACTTTTATTACATTAGTTAGGAAGCGCGTGGTGTAATGGTTAAAGTCATGGGAAATGGAGTCGTCGCCCCGAGTTCAAATCCTGGATGTGGTAATTGCATTTCACTTTGCGCTAATACCTTTGGGAAAGTTATGAATCCTACTCTCCCTCCAGCTATGGATAAATAGTAGGGCAGATTGGGCCCTTTAACCTTGGTTAGGCAACCGGTCTAGGAGAAGGAAAACTCTGAATTCAAACGTGTTGAACTCCGCTTAAGAAATTGACCCTGTGTCACATCCTGCTTGTGCGGAGGGGTTGGTAAATATATATATATATTACATTAGTATTAGATACTAGCAAATATATGCCCCCTCCGGGTGCAAGTATTCATGTCATAAAATATTATATTAAATTAGAAAGTTTAAAGAAACTAAATAAAAATGCAGATAAACAGATTTGAAACAGAGGTGGGTATAATCGAAAAATAGAACAGCTGTAGCTTCTCCCATCACCCCGTCTTTCCTTGCTAAACTTTTCTAATTTAACTATTTAATTAAATTAGGAAGTAAAGAATAAAATTACTGTTGTTTCTTTTTGTTAATGGATTTCTTTTAAGATTTATCTCCGAGATTTTTGCTTATATTCATTAAGATAAAACCAAATAATTAGAAATCAACAATACCAAGCACATATTTATTAAAATCAAATTTTATATATCAATATGCAAATTAGGCTTGCCGTTCACACTGTAAACCGCTATTTGTTGTACATATAAATACAATTGCATGTTATTAGTACGTAGAAATGGCCAGCTGTATCAATAATGTAAAACAATTTTATTAATAATTGAGGCTTAAAAAATGATTAATTGAGAATGTGACGTATAAATAACTAAATGGATAGTGACTTGAGTAGTGATATAGTTTCCGTTACAGACAAACAAACATATAATCTCCATTATAATAAGATGTATATATAAATATTTACAAAAGATGTTTATTATCATTGGTTACTTAAAACATATTACTGTGTACAAACAAGTGACTATTTTTAAATAGAGATTAGTTAAATTGGCGAAGTAGCCAACTGTCGGTATCAGCCGGATAACGAGGGAGTCTATCCCCTGTTCGCTAACGCTAGACCAGGGAGATTGTTCTTGCATCTGAGATGAAGCGCCACATCTACCATCAGCTCCCCACTTTACCGCACAGGTGAGACTACCGAATCTGTACTACTCACACGTTGAGTTGACGAGTACCGGCATCGAACCAAGGCACCTTGCGTGTCCTAGGCTGGTGTTCTACCGATAATATTTTTTGAAAAAATATAATTATTAGTATTAGATATGAAAACCTGACATTGTATAACTGTGTGCAAAATCTTTGAGAAAAAATCCTACAGAAACAATGTAGATATAAATGTACAATGAATACAATTCCCTCACCCCTAAGCATAAGATAATTATAGACGTGTTGACATGCCATTAAAATCAATCAATCAATCAATCAAAGAACATCACAATCAGAACAATCAATTTTTACTCATCTCTCTCTCTCTCTCTCTCTCTCTCTCTCTCTCTATATATATATATATATATATATATATATATATATATATATATATAAGGGCAGTTGTGTGTATATGTATGTCCGGAGGAAACTTCGAAAATAAAACAATTAACGACAAAGTAAATACATATACACATTAAATATCAACAGGGCTTGGTTTTTAAGTAAAAATATTGACGATTTGATTTATATTCGTGAAGATAATTAAAAAATAGAATTTAAATGATAACAAAATGAATTTTTTTTTTTGCATTTAATATTTTAAGTAGGAGACATTCATTTTTCTTTCAGAGTGGCTGGGTCAACGCAATGTCAATTTACATAAGGATTTTAATGGGGCATCCCATAAAGATTCAACTCACGATTCAGTAATAAGAGATCTGCGAGACTAACTAAAAAAAAACCCTCTACCCAGGCGACGCCGGATAGCCGCTGCTAGTAGTACCATAAAAGGTACTACAATCCGGGTCAGATTGAACCTGGAGTAAAGGTAATGAAGGGGGTACTCCATACTTTCCGATATCCAGCCGCCCTATCGGTTGGGTCTGTAAAATATACCAACTGCACCTATGAAAAGGGGTAAGACCTCCTCAATGGGGTCACCTGTTGGTCATAGGTTGCGACCCATGATTCTTAAGGACGAAATCCTGGTGGCTGGGCAGTCCATAATATGCTACACTCCACTTTGACTTTACTCTTAGACCGGCAGGTGGAAAGGTCCCCTTCGATCAATCAGCTGGTCACATCAATCCTCAGCATCTATAGGATTGTCCCAAACATATTGCCCTTATGGCAAGCCCCCAACCCTTATTTTTATCATATATGTGCTACAAGGCGGTGGCTGCGGGTCTTAATATCCGGTATGGCGTTAAACTCTATCTGATGGTGAGGTTCCAATTCTGGAAATCTGGGGAATGTGGAGCACCCATTCATCCCCATTATTTCTAGGTCGACTCTGATCCGGAGTGGTAGTACCTGTTAGAGTACCATGTATATGTTAAATAGAAAAAAAATGAGTTTAAAAATGTTTTAAAATATTGAGTTTTAAAAAAATAATTGAGTGCCCATCAAGAATGAATAAAAACATCTTCAGCATAAAATAACCCAACAGGGGTTGACATGCCGTAAAATCCAACCATCCCTTTTTGGACCTGAAATGACTCAGGGAAACAACAAAGAGATTAACTGCTCCCTTAGCTCCAGAAATGGAGCCACGTTACCGGATATAGTTTAATGTCATACCCAATGGTGCATTATGGGTCCTTTGTCAATGTCCAGACTTCCGGTTGACACTAGAGTTGTATTAAATTACACTTTGAAGTTTCTAAATACACGAAGACACTGAGTTTGAAGTCAAGTCCTTATAGAGTTTATATAATGATTTAAGTAAAAAAGGGGAAGTACTGAATAATTTGCAATTTAATAATTATCCCCCATGAGAAATTATATCGAATCACATTCTCGTTAGGCAATTATAAATAACTGGATATATTCTATAATTATTCACAGTCCACGACACCATTGACGCCGTTTTGTTAAGCACAATTCTTTGATGTAATTGGTAGATAAACATAGCTTGGACGAGCGGAGAGGGAGAAAACATATTTCATTTGCAGCGAGCTCTATTCAACGATGTCTGTGAAGTGCCCTATTGTCGGTATCAGCCGAACAGCGAGGGAGTCTATTCTCTTTTTGCGAGCGCTAGACCTGTAAGATTGTCTTTGCTGAGGTGGAACACAACACCAACCATCAGCTAAAGAAAGACTTCAACGAGCTCTATTTAACGATAAGTCTGTGAAGTGCGCTATTGTCGGTATCAGCCGAACAGCGAGTGGGTCTATCCTCTTTTGGGAGTGCTAGACCTGAAATATTGTCTTTGCTGAGGTGGAACACAACACCAACCATCAGCTAAAGAAAGACTTCAACGAGCTCTATTTAACGATAAGTCTGTGAAGTGCGCTATTGTGGTATCAGCCGAACAGCGAGTGGGTCTATCCTCTTTTTGGGAGTGCTAGACCTGTAAGATTGTCTTTGCTGAGGTGGAACACAACACCAACCATCAGCTAAAGAAAGACTTCAACGAGCTCTATTTAACAATAAGTCTGTGAAGTGCGTTATTGTCGGTATCAGCCGAACTGCGAGGGAGTCTATCCTCTTTTTGCGAGCGCTAGACCTGTAAGATTGTCTTTGCTGAGGTGGAACACAACACCAACCATCAGCTAAAGAAAGACTTCAACGAGCTCTATTCAACGATAAGTCTGTGAAGTGCGTTATTGTCGGTATCAGCCGAAGAGCGAGGGAGTCTATCCTCTTTTTGGGAGTGCTAGACCTGAAATATTGTCTTTGCTGAGGTGGAACACAACACCAACCATTAGCTTCCAGATGCTTTACCACACAAATCAGATTACCCAAGCTATCCTACTCATACGCTGAGTTGGTGGAGGTTCGTCTCGAAACCGGAGCCTTGCGATTTCTAGGTGAATGCTCAACCGACTCTGCTAGACTGACCTCCATAGAATGGTTTTAAACTATCAATAAAAACTTATTGAGTAAATACAAAATAGGCCTCAATAATGTCGCAGACTGTCAGTAATTGAAATGCACTAGTGTTCCCACCTAGATGACATAATGGCAATAGTTTTAACTCTTTGCCTACTTTAAGCCGCTCACAGCGGTTCTAATGCTTCTGCGATATTACCGTAAACCTCTGGTTGCGGCTCTTGCATATATTTGAACAGAAGTACTCAGATTACAATAATAATAATAGAACTTTACTTTATTTCAATGGAATGAGTTCTGGGGTGAATAGATAGTGAATTTTGAAATATCCCATCATACAGATAAAAAATACCCAGACAATTTGGTACAGCTGTTTCTATACTCCCTTAAAATTTGGTGGTTAAACAGAAGACTTATTTTTACACGATTTTGAAATTTTATTGTAAGTTGATATATACTACTTTCTATACTCCTTTCTATACTCCTTTAAAAGTTGGTGGTTAAAAAATATACTTATTTTTACACTATCTTGATACGAACAATGTTTTATTGGAAAGAACTCTATTCATTTTATTTTATTTATTTTTACTTATATAAAACTTACTCAATATTTAATAGCAGGTTACGAGAATCCGCTTCGAGATACAGCGAAGAGATTATCGTTCGCTATATAATAAGGAGAAAATGAATGAATAAAAAGAAAAAGAACAGGTGGTTATAATAATAATAATAATAATAATAATAATAATAATAATAATAACAAAAATTAACCTTTTACTTTGTAAGAAAGAAATATAGAAAAAAATGGTTTTTGGTTTTCTTATTTTATAAGAGAAGATCGTGACGAAGGATAAATAAAGTTTTAATTTCGTGAGGGAAGCGCGGGAGAAAAAAATGAAATAAGGGAATAATTCCAAGAGGAATAAATTCGAAGAAAATGGCAAAAAAAAAAAAATATCTGTGAATGAATGAGAAAAAAAAATCTACCGATGTATTGCGATGTCGAGCTGTTGTCAAACTCACAGAAAATAAATGACGTTATTTCAATGGTTATTAGAAAAATTTGATTGAGACGACACGATAAAGACGGTCAATGCCCTTGTTAAAGGAACTCACAGTCGCGGGACATGATAACCAATGATATTAGCATTATTACTAGCAAGTATATCCGCCTTTCGCCGGGCGTAAGTATTTAAGTTTTAATGTAATGAAATATATTGAATTAGAAAGACTAACGGAATTAAATAAGAACACATGTAAAAAGATGACACTTATTTTAATTATACTTTAATTGGCTTCTATATAAAATCATTGAATATACGTTAAAGAATAAAACAATAAAAACCTGGTTTTGTTAAAACCAGTATGCAAATTAACCACACTATATATTATGTAAACCTTTATTTCTTAGTTATATATGAGACATATTGCGGGCACCTCCCGTGATGTAATAGGTCACAATTGTTCTTTATTCACCTATTTTTTTTATAAAGATGGACATTAAAAATTAACAGAGCATGCAAAAGGCCTGATAAAATGTAAAATTTGACAGATTTAACATTTTAATTAAAGTGTTGGGATATTTCAGCGAATCCTGATTATAGAAAATTTCACGTTTTTTTTTAACCTCCACCTAACTCTCAGAGAGTGAATGAAACTCAACGTAATTTTGCTTATATTAAATTTGCTTGTATTATAAAGAGGAGGATCTTTTAAATATATTTAAAAATTCCCTGTTCTACAATCTACACTCTACAGTCTTTAAAAAAGAATTTTATAAATCAAAATCTATCAAAATGGCACATTTTTGCACTTTCTCTCTCTCTCTATCTCACACACACATATGTGCTCTTTTATTGTAATTTATTCCATTGTTATGATTATAAATATTAAATTCATAAAACATTTTATATGTAAATTTAGGCAATGTTCTCAAGAGAAAAATTAAAATAAGTGACGATTTACAATTTTAAATAAAAGTATGTGTGTGTGTGTTGGGGGGTGAACGTGCAGCCGTACTGAAAGTTTGGCCATCTTATTGTAATGGTGATTGTGTTTTATCTGTCAGTAACTCAAGTCATAATTCCCTTAGTTATTTACATCACATTCTCCATGATTTTATCTTTATTTAAACCTCAATTATTAATAAAATTGTTTTACATTATTAATACTGTTTGGGATATCTGAATACTAACATGCAATTGAATATATATATATATATATATATAAATATATACAACAAAATAGCGGTTTACAATGTGAACGGGAAGGCTAATTTGCATATTGATATTAGAAATTTCATTTTAATAAATATGTGCTTAGTATTTTGATTTCTAATTGCTTGGTTTAATCTTAATGAATATGAGCAAAATTCTCGGGGATAAATCTTAAAAGAAATTCATTAACAAGGAGAAATAACCGTAATTTTACTTTCTACTTCCTATTTTAACTAAACAATTAAATTAGGAAAATTTAGCAATGAAAAACGGGAGTGATGGAAGTGTAAGTTTCAGTTGTTCTATTTTTCGATTATACACCCCTCTGTTTCAAATCTTTTTATTTGTGTTCTTATTTAGTTTCATTAGCGTTTCTAATTTAATATAATATTTTATTACATTAAAACTTAAATAATTGCACCCGGAGGGTGCATATTTTTGCTAGTCTTATTATAATGGAGATTGTGTTTGTCTGGCTGTAACCAAAACTATATTACTATACAAGTCACAATTCCCTTTGTTATTTACATCACATTCTCCATGATTTTATTTTTTATTTAAACCTCAATTATTATAAAATTGTTTTACATTATTAAGACTGTTAACATATCTACACACTAATAACATGCAATTATATTTATATATTCAACAAAATAGTGGTTCACAGTGTGAATGGGAAGGCTAATTTGCATATTGATCTTAAAAAATTGATTTTAATAAATATATGCTAAGTATTATTGATTTCTAATTGTTTGGTTTTATCTTAATGAATATGAGCAAAAATCTTGGGATAAATCTTAAAAGAAATCTATTAAGAAAAGAAATAACTGTGATTTATTCTTTACTTCCTATTTTAAGTCAAGAGTTAAATTAGGGAAATTTACCATGAAAGACGGGAGTAAGGGAAAATGATGGAAGAGTTAGTTTCAAAGCTGTTCTATTTTCCAATTATACCCCCTCTGTTCCAAATTTTTGTCTGCATTCTTATTTAGTTTATTAGCCCTTTTATATATTAAAACTTAAAACTTGCACCCGGAGGGTGCATAAATTTGCTAGTACTTATAAAGAAGAGTATGTTTCAGTCATTTGCTTATTTTTCTTATAAATTGAATAATTAAATCTCCAAACTCCTAAAACACTAAAACGGTGTTGAGTTATGAATAGAAGGACTAGGAATTGTGGGAGACACGCGTATCTCTCCACCAATCGGACGACCCGAAGGACAGTACGACTTTATCTGACCGATAAGCAGGAACCGGACCGATCTTTGCAATTTCGCTTCAGGTTCTCGAAGAGCAAATTTACATTTCAATGTTATCGCAACGGCCGGAACAATCAGCGTAGTTGACCAATTTTTCTATATAACGAATTCTCCAACAGATACGTTGGCAATCAACAGGGGTCGATCATGGTCTCACCGATTTTACAAGATACGAGGGTTGCCAGAAAACTAAGATACAAATATTTATATATATCTTATTATAATGGAGATTGTGTGTTTTTTTGTCTGTAACCGAAACTACTCAAGTCACTATTCTCTTAGTTATTGACATCACATTCTCCATGATTTTATTTTTATCTAAACCTCAATTATCAATAAAATTGTCTTACATTATTAATACTGTTAACTATGTCTACATACTGACAACATGCAATTATATTTATATATACAACAAAATAGCGGTTTACAGTGTGAACGGGTAGGCTAATTTGCATATTAATATTAAAAAATCGAATTTAATAAATATGTGCTTAGTATTATTGATTTCTAACTGTTTGGTTTTATTTTAATGAATATAAGCAAAAATCTCTTCAATGAATCTTAAATGAAATCCATTAACAAGATAAAATAACTGTCATTTTATTCTTTACTTCCTCTTATAACTAAATACTTAAATTAGAAAAAATAACAATGAAAGACGAGAGTGATCGAAGAGTAAGTTTCAGTTGTTCCATTTTTATTATACTCCCTCTGTTTCAAATCTTTTATTATACTCCCTCTGTTTCAAATCTTTTTATCTGTATTCTTATTTAGTTTCATTAGCCTTTCTAATTTAATACAATATTTTATTACATTAAAACTTAAATACTTGCACCCGGAGGGTGCATATATTTGCTAGTATATATAAATGTAAGGTATCCAAAACTGGTAGTAAGGGAAGATTCTACATGGGATCTTCGAAATCTCACTGTATAATATATTGCACGTTTTAGTAGAATCCTCTTTCAAAATATATATATATATATATATATATATATATATATATATATATATATATATATATATATATATAAAGTAAGATAGTATATTTAATTTAGGCAATTATTATGGTATTTTTTCTTTCGTTGGCAATGATTATAATGCCAGAAAACTAAGATACAAATATTCATATATATATATATATATATATATATATATATATATATATATATATATATATATATAAAGTAAGATAAAGTATATCTAAATTAGGCATCTCTTACGATATTTTTCTTTCGTTGGCAATCAACAAGGGTCGATCATGGTCTCATTGATTTTACAAGATACGAGGGATGCCAGAAAACTAAGATACAGATGTTTATATATATATATATATATATACCAATTCCCCCACCCGAGCAGGATGTGACACAAGGTAAATTTCTTAAGCGGGATTTAACAGGTTTGAATTCAGAGTATTTTTTTCTCATAGACTGGTTACCTAGCCATGGTTATTGGCCCAATCTAACCTACAAGTTACTCATAGTGGGAGGAGGAGTATTTGGATTCATACTTTTCCCATAGATATCAACGCTACGTGAAATGCTAACAGCATCGTCCAGGATTTTATGTGTTTCATTGTCAAGAATAGATTCTGGTTTATTCATACACCATTATGTTGTATGATCAAAATTTAGTATCTGACACAATAGTCAGTATATATATATATATATATATATAATATATATATATATATATATATATATATATATATATATATATGAGGAAAGAGGATAGGAATAAATCCGACAGAATGTAGTAGAGCTATGAGGAACAGAAGCACAGAACTCAGACAAACGTGTGTAGGATATATTTCGCTAGAGCTTTGAGCTCGGCATCATCAGTCAGATAATGCCGAGCTCAAAGCTGTAGCGAAATATATCCTACACACTTTTGTCTGAGTTCTGTCCTTGTATTCCTCATATCTCTACTATATATATATATGTGTGTGTGTGTGTGTGTGTGTGTGTGTGTGCTTAATTGAAGTCGTACCTAACTTTGAAAGTTAATTAAATAATAATTAATTAATTAGGCGGGCATACCTATTTAAATGTAAGACTAAACAAATGCCCACCTAATTAATTAATTATTATTTAATTAATTTTCAAAATTAGGTACGACTTCAATTAAGCACATATTATCCCAAAAATTGTCGGCTACAAAAAGCCATATCAAAACACATCGCTTGTGTATTTACTTCTCATATATATATATATATATATATATATATATATATATATATATATATATATATATATATATAACTTCCAGGAAAAAATGAACAGGCATTTTAGAATACCAAAACTATCAACCAATAATCTATCAGTATCAGATTTTGGGCATGAATTATGGGATATCACGATTAACGATTGGCCACTTTCCCTTTTATACTATTAATAAAACAAATCACAAGGGGAGGTAATCGTTTTTTGATCAGATTGGCTTGTCAAACGGAATTATCTTTCAAGTGAAGAATTGACATGCAAAAGTCAACCTCACCTTTTCCTCTCCAAAACAAGATGGCGCTGTTTCGTTCACTTCACGACAGTTGCTGACTTGTCAAAAGACATCGACACTTTAATCAATAAAACAAAACCTCAAACAAATATCAACGATTAAAACATTAAATATGGATACGATAAAATGGCTGAAATAGGAAGAATAACAATTTATAAAATAACGATTCACGATTTAAATGTGTTAAATGTCTGGAAGAGTTATCTTCCCGCTGGGTTTCCAGCTGGCCACCAGGGAGGTCTGGTATTTAAGCGCGAGGTCCAAACTCTTCTGCCTCTTTTTTGCTACATCTTCTCGCACAAGCACATGGTTAGACCATTGTCACACCCTTCTCGGTGGGAGCTTCTGCCCCCAACGCTATGCTACTCTCCTGGAGGCTTCGCCCCCCATCAGTAGTAAGTGATTTTGTATGTACGGACTCTCCAGTCATTTAATCTTTACTGTTGTATGTTTTATGTACGTGTATTTTTTTTTCTGTAGCTTGTTTTATAAATGTGCTGTGATATATAAAATTTTGTGTTCCAACAACGTGTCGGGGTTGTATGTTTCTTATTGATTATACCTGGATGAATGTTCTTACAAGAATGATGTATGTTGAATGTATAACATTATTTGAACTTAGAATTTAAAATCATATCAGTTTTAATGTGGTTTGTATTATTGTTGTTTATTTATTATTAGTTTATTATGTTTTTTGTATTATATATGTATTTTTTATATTGTTGTGTTTGTATATATAAGAAAGTTCTTTTTTTCACTGAACATGATGGACCACGCTAAACTTCTTAGAGCATCATCTTTTCTTCTGCTCCGATCAGTGAGTGTTCCTTCTATATGTGATTATCTTTAAATATAAGTGTAGTTTTTAATTTTGTAGAAACTTCTGTGTTGTTATTTAAAAATTTTCTTCATTAACAAAAATTGCTCTCTGACGGATACTTAAGGTTGAAAACTAGTTGTCAATAACAATAAACAACATAATGAAGAAGATATTTCCTGTTCTGTGTTTATCACTGATTATTGTTTCAAATATTGTTATATTTATTATTTTAATCTAGTATTGTATATCTCTTATATATCTCAGTCGAATCAACTTTTGTGCTTCCTAAAGTGCATTTCTTATGCTAGTTTAGTTTTTAATGATCACGAAAGAATCATGTATACTAAATTATCCTTATCTTTCTATGATGAAGCTTTATGTTTGAAAAAAAATCCATGTTTAATTGTCTAATTTGTCTAATTTGCAGAGTTATAGTAAAACTGTACCATATTCTTCTTACTTTATCATCTTTCTTATCTACTTTCTTTACCCTCTATGAATTTATATTGTTATTACTTCCTTTCGTGATACTTATGTCAGTTGCTTCTTGGGAGAGAGAGAGGTACGATGTTATTGATATGATTTTGGTATGTATGGAGAGATTGTGTGAGAGGAGAGTTGAGAGAGAGAGATGGGAGAGAACTTTGATAATGTATGTGTCTAGTTAAATTTCATTTAGAGTTATCAACCTGTTCTAGCTTACAATTATGTCAAACGCATTTCCGTTTCTCCATTAAATCTTACAAACATTTATTTTTAATATTTGTTATGTTTTGTCCGCCTATTTATTAATAAAAAAGATTATTTTGATTTCGCATATTACTCATCTTTCCCCTTTAATCTTAATTATCTACCTCATGTGAGCTGATATCTTTGTTATCCAACGGTGTCCACGTTTTTTTGTCTCTTATGTTTGTTTTATTATATTATTATTTATAGTTCTTAGTCTGCTTTTATACCTTTTCCTGTTAGAAATAGAGTATTTTGTCTCTCTTTATGTTTTCTTTGTGGGCTTTACTTATATTTGCGTGTTTTTAATGTATTATTCTCTTGTAAGTGGACAATCGTTTTAGTTTTACAATTGCAATTAGTTTCCGCCTGTTGTGTTTTATTAATGTTTGTTTTTGTGTTTTGTTAGTTTCTTATTAGTTTTTTATTAGTTTGGCCATTAATCTATATTTGCTATGTCTTTTTGCTAAATTAATGTAGTATTAGCTTCACATTTTGAATGTTTTTCTCTGTTTAAATATTTTTATTTGTAATGGTTGTTATTATATGATAAGTGTTTTGTTCAATCATATGTGATATATACATTGTTACCATTTTTTTTATTTTATTAGCAAACGTTGTGGCGGATTAGAGTGATGTTTGAATTCATATTTACTTAATTGTCCGTTTTCTTATATTTTTTCTGATTTTTGTTCGTCATTGTTCTTTTTTCTTCCTTATTCTCTCTATTTCTAACTAAGAAACAGATATGTTTTATTTGATTTCTTTTGATTTTCTTTTTTTGATGGTGGTTTTTTC
>CM042165.1:44491729-44495232 GCA_023376005.1 Doryteuthis pealeii | reverse complement strand
TCTGGAAATAAAAGCCAAGCGAGCTTGTGAAGATTTACGCCACGTGCCGAACACCTTTTTAGTGTCGAGAATTTGGAGGAACGTTGACAAGACCCGCTATACAACACATATAAAGCTATTAGAACGTTACGTATATCCGTTTTGGGTACTGTGAATATATCGATACCGCCACGTTACAGTAGTTGGATCAGTGCTACTATATGGCTGCCCCACGTGGACCCTAACGAAACACCTAGAAAATAAGCTAGATGGGAGTTGTACAAGAATGCTGCGTTCAGTTTTAAACAAATCGTGGAAAAATCTCACAAGAAAAAAGCTGTACGACCACTCGCCCCCTATCACACAAACCATTCGAGTGAGGCGAACATAAAATGTTGGACACTGCTGGAGAAGCAAGGATGAACTTCTAAGCGACGTTCTTCTGTAGAAACCAGCACATGTGCATGCCAATGCGGGCCCGTCAAGCAAAAACCTACATTGACCAATTCACTGTGGATACTGGATACTGTATTTCCTATTTCCAGATAAATGTTTAATTTCCGTATAGTTGTAAATAATGAATCAACTTGACTAATTCATCGGATCTTTGAAATCGGTGTTATTTCCAAAACCTCCAAAACACATTGAATAATGGCAATTCTAAACCACCCCAGTTTTGAGGACCCCAGGGGAATTTTTCTTAAAGATGGATCAGATACTGTTTTTAGTCTTAGGAAAAGAAATCTGAAAATACTTCCCTTTTTTTTCTTCTTAATTCTTTTCGAATCGTATTTTTTATAGTCTATTTCGGAGAAGTTTTAACGGATGTAATCAAAATGTAACTGAATGATCGTGAGCGAAATACTGGATACTGAACAGAGGATTCCTGGTGCAATGAATGATAGGGACAGTTGGTGAGAGATTGTCATGGATAGCCGAGCTACTAGCATGACATGATGATTGAAGAATAATTAAAGTTCAATTACTGTCGAATTGGGAAGACAAGGCAACAAACGATTGTAACTTAAATACAAACCCGAATAGTCACAAAGTCTACTGCAGAATGACAGGATATATATAAGACTCCACAATGAGCAGTCAAGCAGCCAATCAGAATGAATGACCCAATCACCCAAATTCATGAATGGGTCATTCTTGATTTCTATATATAACAACTGTCTTGGACACTGCTTAAGTTTTACTTAGTTAGCTGTTGTTATTCAAACCAACAGTAGACTTACTGACTTCAATAATGATGATGATTAGTTAAGAGTTATTAGTAATTTAAGAAACTACGATTCTTATCAAAGTATTTTCTGTGGCGGCATTCACCCTGGGTCGGTAGAGCCAGCTCCATCCAACGTATTCACGGTATCCCGAATAAACAAGATGATAGTTGAACTCATGAAAAAAGTAACAAGGGAATATGAAATTCACAAGCGGTCCCTAAACCCCGCATGCATATCCCGTGAGGAGGAGGGGTTGGACTTTAGAAATAATGTCTTAGATGGCCTTTGAACTTCCTCCCTTTTACAGGTTGTTGTTTTTCGTTCTGCAGGGTGTCTAGCCATCTTCCTTGCTAGAAAAAAATCTGTGGGGTTACTGGTTTAGTAACCGATGATCCGACTATGAAACAGGTAATACTGGGTTATATATTACCAGTAGCACATTGAATGACCTGACACAGAATGACTGTTATATATATATATATATATATGTAAACACGGTTTGTTTAGAATGGCTTTTTGCCGATAATTTTTGGGAGAAAATTGGGAGAAAATTATGCCATTCAAACAAACCGTGTTTACAACTTATCATATCGTCGTGTAATAAAAGTCACAGGAATATTAACCTACTCTAAACAAATCATAAAATCTAAGAAGTTCGTTTGGTGTAGGGGTTATGGGATCGGCCTGTCAGCTTGGCAGTCCGGTTTCAAATCACGCACAGGGCGGTCTTCCGGTCTATAGCTCTGCTGATGAGGCCTAATAGGCCGAAATGTACATACAGAGATTGATTTTTCTCGATTTGTTTAGCCATACATTTAATAGGTATTCCCGCCTAATTCATTATTAATTAATTAATTTTCAAAATTAGGTACGACTCCAATTAAGCACATATATATATATATATATATATATATATATATATATATATATATATATATATATATGTGTGTGTGTGTGTGTGTGTGTGTGTGTGTGTATTTGGGCAGCATTAAGTTTGCATTTCACATAGTAGGACAGTAGTCGACCAGTCTAGGAGAAGTAAGTAAGTAAAGTAAAGTCGTCGGAGCGGCCTAATATCGCTATCAGCCAATCAGCGAAGGAGTCTATCCCTTTTTCACTAGCGCTAGACCAAGGAGATTGTTTTTTCTGTCTGAGGTGGAGCGCCACACCTACCATCAGCTCCTTACTTTACCGCACAGATCCCTGTGCTACTCCTACGCTGAGTTGGAGAGGGCCGGTATCGAACTAAGAACCTTACAGTTTCTAGCCGAACGTTCTACCGACTGAGCTAACCTGGCCTGTTAATTCCAGCCTGTTAAACTCCGCTTAAGAAATTGACCTTGTGTCACATCCTGCTTTACGAAGGGGCTCGTAAATATGTATATCAAAAAGATTCTCTTCTCGACAAATTAACGGAACAATGTCTTCACCTTCATTTCTTTGCTTCGTGAAATATTCTGTCTCGCGTGGAATTCAAGTCATTGTGTCCCGATTACGCATTGGTCACACAAGACTAACGCACTCCTATATACTCAAACAAGAACAACAACCACAATGTGAAACATGTCAAAAACCTTTGACAGTTAAACGCTTATTCATGGATTGCAAATATTTTTCCCACATCAGAAACCGTTTTTTTTTAATGCAAACAATATGAAAGATCTATTTGAAAATATCAACATGGAGAACATTCTGTCCTTTTTTTAGGGAAATAAAATTATACCATAGAACATAGACATGAACTTAATCAATACTATACAACATGATCCCTAATGATGCTAACACATTTTTAAAACCAATTACTAAAAAGTATAAATATAAATACACAATATATATTCCTTCCTAATGTTGTATACTCTCTTTCCTTACTTTCTTACATCTATTCTTCTTCTTCCAGCGTCTCTTCTAGCGTCTGGACTTCGTCTTGGGGACTTCGTGTCTGGTCTTCCATTGGTATTTCTCTTTAACAGAAGCCCTGCGTCATTGGTAGTTCTTAGATAATAACACAAGACTTCGATTTGACTTAGATCATATTTTATTCTGAAATCCCCACCAGACTACCTGCGCAGATTGAGTCGGCACCGTGCATAATACGACTTACCACCGTCGTGGCTTTGGCCGATCTGACTAAAACTTTCTCTGGTCTAAACCGGAAGAGGGTCTTCTCCACCGATTCTCACGGTATCCACCGGAAGGATCAGGATGAGGTCAAGCCTTGTCATTCAATCCTTCAAGGCCGTGGGCTGCAACTTATAACAGCCATTTTGGTTTCTACACTACTGTAAATAAGTATTA
>CM042165.1:44419229-44481729 GCA_023376005.1 Doryteuthis pealeii | reverse complement strand
GGAGGTGGCAAGCGTAACGGTTATCGTCTTTGGAAAAGGACATGGTGACCCAAATTCAAATTTCTGGACGAAGCCAGTTGCCATTCCCTTTCACAACTAGTTTGATTTTGTTATAGAACAGAATAAATCTTATTTATAAACGAAGTCTATATGAAAATCTGACTTAGATTTGCTTCAAAACAGCCCATGTTATTATTGCGTTTAAAACCCTGCTATGTGTCTTATATATCACTAAGAAATAAAGGTTTACATGGTATGGTTAATTTTTGCATACTGGTCTTAACAAAACCGAGTTTAATAAATAATTACTTGGTGTTATTGATCTCTAATATTATTGGTTTATTCTCCAATGTATTAAAATCAATCCTATGATTTTATTTAAAGACTAATAGAAATATAATTAAAATAAGTGTAATATTCTTATATGCGTTCTTATTTAATTTCTTTAGTCTTTTTAATGTAATATATTTCTTTACATTAAAAATTTGATTCTTACGCCTGGAGGGTACATATTCTTGCTAGTATATATATATATATATATATATATATATATATATATATATACAGGGTGTTCGGGAGAAATTTGACAGTTTCACAAGGAAAAAGTGCTTGGTAACTACAAAATCTAATGGATAGTAAAGAAATTCAACAGACACGGAATTTACACTACTCTCAACAAGTTTCACTCAAAATATATGGTCATGAGGAACATTCCATGAGGGATTCAACTATAATATATATATATATATATATATATATATATATATATATATATTCTTATTTGTTATTTCTTTCTAGTATTGGAGAAGTGAAAATGAAGTGCTTGATTACGGGTGCAAGAGATGTATTTATTAGGTCTGGGGTTAAATACGTTTAAGATGCGATTGTTACCATTGGTTTCAAAGAACCATTTGAGCCACTTATCGTCAAGACAACGTGGCCGTGAAAACCAGGTCTTGACGATTAGTGGTTCACACGCTGCTTTGAAGCCAATGGTAACAATCGCACCTTAAATGCACTGTACCAATAATATATATATATATATATATATATATATATATATATATATATAATCAATGGTAATATTATGGTTTTACACTCATAACTTGAAGTTTCATGGTAATCCAATCATCAGATGAGTTCAATGGTTGAGATGTTAAAAACCAGTCGAGAAATGGTTGAGATGTTTAAAACCAGTAATTTTTTTTTGCGTTTATATGAAGCGTTTTCACGCGATGGGAAATATAAAGCTAAAATTTTTAAAGTTTTTTAAAACTGTGGCTTGTTTAACGTTTATGTGACGTGGATCGTGTTCACGTGATATAATGTTATGACGTTAAATTTGTATCTAAAAAACATTATAATCAAACAAACTTGCTTTGGTGTTAATGCACGCGGTGTTCAGATGATTTAAAAAAAAAATAAATAAAAGGAGAGCGAAAATTCAGGGATCAATTAGGGTCAGGTGGTAAGTGACACAGTAAAAATTTGTTCAAATGCCTACATTTCGAAACGAGTTCACTTCTCTTATTTAACAAGTTATTGCTTGTATTTTGTAATATACAATATATATATATATATATATATATATATATATATATATATATATATATATATATATATATGTGTGTGTGTGGGGGGTTTGTTTTTTATGTATGTGAGCATCTATACAATTTTTATCTTTACGTTTTACGTTCACTGACATCGAAATATGACACGTGGACAATTCGTTACCTTTCACTTTCACTATCGCTTTCTCAAAGATCAAGTTTCAACAAAATCACCGATCATCAAACCTTCTGGCTCCACTGCGCCTTGCACGTTACAATGAGACACGAATTTATAGCATGGTCATTATTCGGTCCTCGTGTCCTGAAGATCCGAGGAGCCGGAAAGTCCACAATGGTGAGAACATAACGATCATGTGACCAATGGACCGCGATGTACTTTTATTGGGGTGATCGTATTCGCATATTCGCAAATCTCATTGAATTTAGCCGCAATACTAAAGAGAACGTTGTCCTCTTATGGAAATTATCCGGAAAAAATAAATCATCTCATGTAGATGGATGATAGGAAGATAATTGCCAAAAATGAAAAAGAGCTGGAATTTGAAACATCCTTTATCAAAATGACTTGTTTCGGCATTAAATGACCTGAAAAGGGTTAAAATGCCGGAAAACAAAGCAAACCAAACCTTGAATTTTCAGTACCTGTGAAGAGAAGTTGCAGCAGCAGCAGCAGCAGCAGTAGTAGATTTATAAGAATATGAAGATAGTAACATAATAATAAAAGAATATGAAATATAGTGATAGTAAATGAAGTCGTCGGGTTTGGTTGGTTTGGTTTGTTTTACGTAGCATATAGGCAACCTAAGTGGGTTATTTAATGAATCGATAAAGTTTTGAAGTAGTAAATCAATTCTTAATGGATAATACAATTTTTTTTTATCAACTCATGATTTTCAATTTAAACCATAGATGGGACCCTAACAGGTACTACCACTCCGGGTCAAAGTGGACCAGGGAGTAATGGTGATGAAGGGGTGCTTCACATTCCCCAAACCTCCAAAAGTGGAACCTCACCATCAGATAGAATTTAACGTCATTCCCAGGACATGTAGACTCTCAGTCACTGCCTTCTAGCACCCATATGATAAAAAGGGGCTTGCCATAAGGGCAATAAGGTTGGGAAAATCATATAGGTGCTGGGGCTTGACGTGACCAGCCAATTGATCGGTCTAGCCCAAGATAGGGCTAAAGTGGACTATTGCAAGTCATGAACTGCTCATCCACCTGGGTTCTATCCTTAAGCATCACGGGTCGCCACCGCGGCCAACAGGTGGCAGAGGTGCAGTCGGTGCATTTAACGCCCCACTGACAGGGCGGGATGGAGAAATATTAATAGTAATTGTAGTACCAGTATGATAATAATAATAAGAATATCAAGTAGTATTATGGTAGTAATAAAATGATAGAAATATGAAATTAATTGTATAATAATAAAAAGAATATAAACTATTAGTTATAGTACTAATGGAGAAATAGTAATAGCAGTAGTAGTAAAAGTGGAATGATAATAATAACATAAAGTAGTAGTAGTAGATGTAGTAGTAGTATGATAAGATAATGTACAAACAGGATTTTAGGAATTTGGGATCGAAAAATCTGCCATTCTCGTAATAATACTGCCAAATTAGAAAATATAAGAATATTTGGAGAAAAAGACAATTACAAGTACTTGGGGATATTGGAAGTAGGTACCATAAACGTTCCTTTGTGTTTTACAAAATATGTTTTGAATAATTGTTGTGGCCTGGTTAGGGCAAAATAAAGACACAAGAGGGAAATGAGTTAAACAAATATATTAACAAAGAAAAGTAGTGCAAACATATACAAATGAGAAGGTTACTGGCGAGCCGGTCTTATCAACTGTCCGCTGAAATATTGACTCTCGCTTAAGTGCAGAATCTGTTGCTATTTAAAGATGGAAGAGTTCATTCGTGCGTGGTAAATTACCATAACAATAATGTTTGAACATGCCTTTTGTGATGAAATTGCAGATATAATATTAAATTTTCTCTCCAATCTGAAATAAATATTTCAACGGAAATAATATGAAGGATCTTTTTGAGAATACTAATGGATAACATTTTATCATTTTTGAGAGAAATAAAAAGATATATCGAGAATAATGAATCATATATAAAAGACACCCATAAAATATATCTACAAAAATACACCTGTAAATGTAAACAACTTTTATCTTACACATTAACAGTTTTTTTGGCATTAAATAACCCACAACACCTAACACCCGTGGCACCATTATCAGAACCCCCTTTGATACATTCCCTATATGAGCGAAAAGAAAAATCCACTACCAACATTTTCTGACACCAACAATCGACCATCCCTCCCCTTATTCACGACCTCCTGATTCGCCATTGAAGCAAGAACTCTATCCAAAATCCCGAAGAAGGTTTAACAGACCGAAACGTTACAACGTCGACGTCACTACCTACAATAAACATCAATTTTCTACAACATCCTGTGTTTTTCTACCTTTCTCCACATACTCTCGGATTAATTTCCTCCTATTTCTCCCACATACACACATACATACACACACACATATATATATATATATATATATATACATATATTGGAGGATATGTGCTTAATTGAAGTCATATCTAATTTTGAAAATTAATTAGTTAATAATTAATGAATTTAGGCTAAACAAATCGAGAAAATGTCAATGTTTAGCCTTACATTTGAAAATGCCAATTTTAGCCTTACATTTGAACATATATGCCCGCCTAAATTCATTAATTATTAATTAATTAATTTTAAAATTAGGTATGACTTCCATTAAGCACATATCCCAAAAATTGTCGGCTAAAAGCCATATCAAATGAACACATTGTTTTTACTTACTCACACACACACACACACACACACATATACATATATATTATATATATATATATATATATATATATATATATATTGTGTACATCATTATAATCTGTAGATCGTGTAAATATGAGAAAGCAAGGATTGGAAGATTACGTGGCGCCATTATTCCCAGAAGAATGCATTCACCTATGAAAATCTGAACTTTTTATGTTTGGTTTATCAAATCGTGTCACCGGAAAACAAACATGCAAGTATGTTATTTACCAAACAAGTTACCAATTGCCCTTCGACTAATCACGTACGACCGGAAAAGAAAAATGATTTTCTGCTATTCATTATCGTAAGCGGCATCTTCTCCGTTCGCAAACAATGCCGAATTATTAAAAAAATCTCTTAAGATAATAAGTAAAAAAAAAAAAAAAAAAAAAACTAAAACAGAGCCTGAGGTTACAGAACGTTGTGCTTATAGACAATAAAGATGAGGACAACAGTCCGAAATATCATAATTTTCATATCATGCCTCACCTCATAAATACACATACAAATATATCAGCGAGTCCTAACCCTTTTTATCATATGGATGCTAGAAGGTGGTGACTGAGGGTCTACATGTCTTATGGTGAGGTTCCAGTTTTGGAGGTTTGGGTAATGTGGAGCACCCCTTCATCTCCATTGCTTCCTGGTCCACTCTGACCCAAGTGGTAGTACCTGTGAGGGTCCCATCAATGAGTTAAATTGAAAAATGTGTATATAAAAACATTGATTGTCCATTAAGAATGAATTCATTTCAAAATTATCGGCATTAAATGACCCACTGAGGTTGATATGCCGTAAAACAAAACAAACAAAACAAACAAATATATAAATCTCTTTAAATCCTTTTAAAATATAAAAAAAACGATATTAGAAAACTGGAAAAATCAATTGTGATCATTTTAAATTTAAATGGCATGCCGTAAAACCAAACAACCAAACAACCAGCCATCTCTCCCCTCCCTCTCTCCCCCCTCCTCCCTCTCTCCCCTCTCCTCCTCTCCTCTCCTCTCTCTCCCCCTCTCCCTCCCCTCTCCCCTCTCCCCCCTCTCTCTCCCCTCTCTCTCTCCCCTCCCTCTCTATCTCCTCCCCTCTTATCTCCCCCTCCCCCTCTCTCTAATAAAACAGCCAATTGGCTTCGACTATATTCCTTTCTCTCACTACTTATCTCAAACTATCAAACCCCTGAGACCCGGATCCCATCCTAATTTTTTTCCCTGAACACACATACAAGCCGTGTAGGACCATTGGGCAACTACACACGAACCGAAGCTCATCCGTGGCTACTGCTAAAAATTGTATGCATCCTTCGGCATTTCTCTTTTGAGGCGCCTCAGGCACTGGGCAATAAACCCAACCCTGTCCCTTTTAGACGAGGGTGGTGTTGCCTGGGGGGATGGCTCCCTGGGATCACGCTATTGTGTACATATATAAAGGGCAGTTTTTATGTATGTATATACAATGTGTGTCAAAAAGTAGCGAGAATTTTTGTACTTTTTTACACACCTGGTTTTCTAAAAAAATAAATAACGTAAATATAGCCTTGAAGTTGATATTTTTGACACACCTTGTATTCTGAAAAAAAAAACCGAATGGAACGTTATTTTTTTTTCAAGATTACAAGGTGCGTCAAAAAGTACAAAAAATCTCGATACCATTTTGACACACATTGTATATACATACATAAAAACTGCCCTTTATATATGTACATAATATCGTTATCCCAGGGAGTCATCCCCCAGGCAACACCACCCTCGTCTAAAAGGGACAGGGTTGGGTTTATTGCCCAGTGCCTGAGGCGCCTCAAAGTAGAAATGCCACAGGGATGCACATAATTTTTAGCACTAGCCACGAATGAGCTTCGGTTCATGCGTAGTTGCCCAATGGTCCTTGTTGTCCAGCTGACATGGTAAATAACATAAAATCCCTGAGACCCGGATCCGATTCTAACGTTTACATAGAACACAAATATATGTTGAGGAGGGAGGAAAAACACACAACAGCCATTATCATCTCTGAGAAACCGTTAAACCCGAGCGATTCCAACATCTTCCGATTCGATAATCGGTAACACTTTTGAATAGGCCAATAAAAGAAACAAACAACGAATTAAAAAGAAGAAGAAAAAGAAAAGAAATAAAGAAGGAAGAAGAAAAAAAGAAAAAGAAAAAAAAAAAAGAAGAAAAGAAGAAAAAGAAGAAAAAAAAAGGAAAAAAAGAAGAAGAAAAACAAAAGAAAAAAAAGAAGAAGAAAAAGAAAAGAAAAAAGAAGAAAAAGAAAAGAAAAAAGAAGAAAAAGAAAAGAACAGAAAGAAGAAGAAAGAAAGAAAAGAAAAAGAAGAAGAAGAAAAAAGAAAAAAGGAAAAAGAAAAGAAGAAGAAGAAGAAGAAGAAGAAGAAGAAGAAGAAGAAGAAGAAGAAGAAAGGAAAAAAAACCAGAAATAAAAATAAGCCAAATCTCTGACTATAAAATAGTAGTTAGGTTTAGGGTGTGTTAAGAGTGGGGGTGGTGTGTGCAAAGTGCCTGAAATGGCAAAAATGGATTCGAAGATAAAAGACAAATATAGTACATGCCTTTATCAATCAAAAATTTGTTTCTCTTATACAATACAAAAACAAAACGGCTGCAATTCATTTGCATATTAATCATGGGGTCTTTACACATCCCTATACGGTTGAGAATAGAGGAAAAATGTGGATATAACAACACTGTTGGATTTTGTGTCAAGTATTCAGCTCTGTTACAAGTTGAATGCAAAACTATCTCTAGAGTGTTGGTAGGTGGTTTTTATACAGCTTTGGGTTATTCCACTACGAACTCTGGCAAGTTTACTTCCTGGGTTTTGATTGGCTGATGGTTTTCAGGGTGAGTAAAGATATGGCCATCACTCTGCACTATGCCAGCAGCCTGCAAGGACTGTATTTAAGTTACAGCTTGCATGTTGTTCTTGTCTGCTAACTCGACGGTAGTTAGAATCCCACTGCGACGGTGAGTATTGTATTGTTTTTATGAAATCTGGGGGATAACTTCTACAAACACAACATTCAATTGATATTTCGCCTCATTATTGGCTGAAGCTTTTTCAAAATGTTTTGACTTAAGTGCTTGTACATTCTGCTTTTATAGTGAAAATGTAAATGGGTAAGGAGAGAGAAAGGGATGGATTTTGGTGTGTTTATGGGTGAGTTGTGAGAGTGCTTGTAGTTGTGAGGTGCTTGTAGAGTTTAAGGGCAAGTGAGTTTGCTTCATGGAAGAGAATAGAGGAAAATGTGGATATAACAAACAAGCTACTAAATTCAATTGATATTTCACCTCATTGTTGGCTGAAGCTTTTTCAAAATTTATTGACTTATGTGCTTGTACATTCTGCTTTAATAGTGAAAAGGTAAATGGGTAAGCGGAGAGAAAGGGATGGATTTGGTATGTTTATGGTGAGTTGTAAGAGTGGAGTAGGTGCTTGTAGAGTTTGAGGGCAAGTGAGTTTGCTTCATGGAAGAGAATAGAGGAAAATGTGGATATAACAACACAACTAAAATTCAATTCATATTTCGCCTCATTGTTGGCTGAAGCTTTTTCAAAATTTATTGACTTATGTGCTTGCACATTCTGCTTTCATAGTGAAAAGGCAAATGGGTAATGAGAGAGAAAGGGAGGGACTATGGTGTGTTTATGAGTGATTTGTGAGAGTGGAGTGGGGGCTTGTAGAGTTTGAGGGCAAGTGAGTTTGCTTCATGGAAGAGTGCGGTGACTTTTTTTTTAGGCGGTAAGTTATTCATGTATTTGCATAGGAAGATATGATGTGTTTGTTGGTAAGACTTCATGGTGCATTTTGGGTATTATCATCAATCCAGTTCTGTAGGAAAGCACTTCTGTTCTTATGTGAGTGGGCTGCGATGAGGGTGGTTTTATACGTACACAGTGTCTGGTTAAATGTGTGTTTATCCATTCCCCTTCACTCCTCACATCCATATACATAACTCCTATGGAGGCGCGTGGGCTAATGGTTAGAGTCGTAGGAAATGGACTCGTCAACGCGAGTTCAATTCCTGGACGAAGCTGTTGGAATTTCACATGGAGCTAATACCCTTGGGAAAGGTATGACTCCAATTCTCCCTCCAGCTATGGGTAAATAGCAGGACAGACTGGACTCTTTAACCATGGCTAGGTAACCAGTCTAGGAGAAGGAAAACTCTGAATTCAAACCTGCTAAACCCCGCTTAAGAAATTGACCTTGTGTCGCATCCTGCTCGTGTGGAGGGGTTGGTAAATATATATACATAACTCCTAACCCTTTTCATCATACACGAGGTATGTCAGAAAAGTTCCAATATGTCAGAAAACTTCGATGTGAGGGACATCGTCCACTGCGAGTTCTTGCCACAGGGCCAGACGATCAACCAGTATGTCTACAAAGAGATACTATGGCGTTTGCTTCGTTTAGTGCGCGAGAAGGGGTGAGAGATGTGGCAGGACAACACGAGGGTGCTTCACCATCACAACGCACCAGCCTACACTGCCCTGAGTATCCGAGAGTTCCTGGCCCAGAAGAACATCACTGTGCTGGAGCAACCTCCCTACTCGCCCGACCTGGCTCCATGCGATTTTTCTCCTCTTCCCCAAGCTCAAGGGGGTCATCAAGGGAACCCGTTTTGAGGATGTGCATGACATCAAAAAGGTCGTGACGACAGAGCTACGGAGAATCCCGGAAGAATCCTCCCAGGAATGCATGCAAGCGTGGCAGAGAAGGATGGGAAAGTGCATTAGACTCCAGGGGGATTACTTTGAAGGGGATAACTTGCAGTTTGTAGTTTGGATTTGAAATAATGTTTTTGTGACACTAGTCCTGGAACTTTTCTGGCATACCTCGTATATATTTACCAACCCATCCACCTGGGTAGGGATGTGACACAAGGTCAATTTCTTAAGTGGAGTTTAATAGGTTTAATTTCAGAGTTTTCCTTCTCCTAGACTCGTTACCTAACCAAGGTTAAAGAGCCCAGTCTGTCCTACTATTTACTCATAGCTGGAGGGAGAGTAGTTGGATGCATACCTTTCCCAGGGTATTAGTACTATGCGAAATGCAAACAGTCTCGTCTAGGATTTGAACTCGGGCCGACAAGTTCCATTTCCTACAACTCTAACCATTACTTCACGCACTCCAATTTTTTAATCATGTATGAGATACAAGGAATATAGAGTACCCCATTACTCCCAGGTCACTCTAACCCTAGTTGTAGTACCTGTTAGAGTCCCATCTATTGGTTAAATAGAAAAAAATGTGTTTAAAAAAAACTTGACTACCCATCAAGAACGAATAAAACAAAAACGGCATAAAATGACCCAACAAGAGTTGACGTGCCGTAAAACAACCAAACAACAACCAACCAACCAACCAACAAACACATCCCTGTAATCTGTCTGTTTGTCTCTGCCTTCATCCTCTATACATACTACTTATGGAGGCGCGTGGTGTAATGGTTATAGTAGTAGGAAATTAACACGACGAGCCGGGTTCAAATACTGGACGAGGTTGTTTGTATTTCACATAACGCTAATACCCTGAAGTTAAGCAGTGATGATCAATTTTTTGACGGGTGACCTAAAACGTTTTTGTTAAAGAAATATTTTATAATAGTCTATATGATGGTGATGCTGCAAAGGATTTCCTTGAAATAATCTTTTTCTGGTTGGTTTGGTTTGGTTTGTTTTGTTTTACCGCATATCAATTTCAGTGGGTCATTTAATACCGATAAAGTTTTGAAAAAATGTAGCCATTCTTAATGGATACTCAATGATTTTTATAAAACATTTTTCTATCTAACCCATAGATGGGACCCTAACAGGTACTACCATTCCGGGTTAAAGTGGACCAGTGAGCAATGGTGATAAAAGGGTGCCCACATTCCCCAAACCTCCAAAACTGGAATCTCACCATCAGATAGAGTTTAACGTCATTCCCAGAACATGTAGACCCTCAGCCACCGCCTTCTAGCACCCATATGATAAAAATAAGGGCAATAGGGTTGGGAAAATTATATAGGTGCTAGGGCTTGACGTGATCAGCTGATTGATCGGAGGAGGCCTCTCCGACCGCCCGTCTAACCCAAGATAGGGCCAAAGTGGAATATTGCAAGTCATGGAAATCTTTTTCTGGTTGCCAAATGTCTTCGTATAACCTTTATAATACGTTGTCAGGATACCAGCTATTTAGCTCTCCATTTGATAGATATATGTTAAAAAATCGTCGGAGTGGGTTTCAAAATCGCTGATATGGCATTTGTTTATTTATTTAGGTGTAACCAAGAAATTATATCCTATTTTGACCCCTGTCGTTTGGGGTTTTAGAATACACTGACTGCACTTCAGTAGAGGAGTAACACCTACCTAATGAAGCTAATAGTAAACCTTGCTTAGGTAACCAGCCAAGGAAAATGAAAACTCTGAATTCAAACCTGTTAAACTACGCTTAAGAAAACTGTTAGTGAGATTTATCTCCCCCTATAACGATTCAACCGGATATACTCTCTAACAAGGAGGGAGACAAAAACTGACAAGCAGAGAGTCATCAGACAAGGGACTGGCACATGTGTAACACACACATGACACACAAACAGTTGAATTCTATCCAAAACCATCAACTGTATTCCCTGTCAGTGAGAATAAATAAAACAAATATTGTTATATGTTAAACATATTTCACTGTTTTTATTATCAATTTTTATTCCTACATTTCGGGATATAACAAAATCAACCTTGTGTCACATCCTACTCGTGTGCAGTGGGTGGGTAAATATAAAAGACGGTGGGGGCAAAGTTCCTGAAATGACAGAAACGGATACGAAGATTAAAAAACCAGATATGTATGTCTCATCCTCTATACATCTACTTGGTGGCGAAAAAGGCGCTCGTGTGTAACGGTTACCACAATAAGAGTTCAAATCCTTTTTGCATTATACATAGCGCTAATACCTGTGAGAAAGGTATCTTCCAACTAGTCTCCCCCCAGCTATGGGTAAATAGTAGAGTAGACTGGTCTCTTTATTCATAATATGAAATTGGTCCAGGAAAAGGAAAACTTTGAATTCTAATCTGTTAAATTCAGTTTAAAGAATTTGACCAAGAGTAATCTCTCCGTGTGTTCCTCTTATTCTCTATACATAATACTCGTTAAGTAGGGGGTGCTTGTTGAATAATAGATACCATCGTAGAAAATTGACTAGTCGACCCGAGTTCAAATCTGGACAAGGCTGTTAGTATTTCCCAATGTGAACGGTATGCCTCCAACGCATTCTTCCTCCAGCTATGGGTAAATAATAGGGCTGACTGGACTATTTATCCATAACATGGAAACCGATCTAGTGTTACAATTTATAAGCAGTGTTAAATTGTGAGCGTACCAGTAGTTAGAATTTTAAATAAAGTTCATTAGATTTAAAAGCGGAGGTGGGTAATTTTCCATACGCGTTGGGATTATAAGTGACATTTAGTTGATCCCAACTTCCCCTTCCGGTAGAAAACGCGCGACTGGACGCGTAAGAATAAGTTGGTTTAGTTACTCAGATGCGACCCGGTTTCGAAGAAGTGTAAACATGCATTGTCGGCTCTGGTGAGTCAGTTTCCCCGCGGCAGAATCAAATGGGCTGGTGAAATAAAACTTGGTCAAGAAACACCAAGTCTTGTTGTTGATTAAATTATTAAACAAGCAATGTTCAGTCCAGCCCTGTAAGAAGATTAATTAAAAAAAAATCAATCCCCAGCAGATAGAAGTCAGCCCAGCGAAGATGGCGATGTTATGCATATGCTAACACCATTTGGAACACATACCAATCGTTAGGTTACGATTGATCACTTGTGAAAAAATTATGTCAAGCGTGTTGAAATTATTAAAATGGGGAACAAATATGAAATCTGTGATTAACGCCTGCACAGTAACATCTCGTGAAGTCGTAATTTAACTATTAGTAATTGACTCATAGGCATACTCTGAACTCTCAATGAATCTCCTCTNAGAGAAGACAGAGAAAGAGAAGTCAGAAGAGAGAGAGAGAGAAGCAGTAAAAGAGAGATAAAGAGAAAGAAGAAAGAGAAGAGAAAGAGTAAGACAGAGAAAGAGAAGAGAAGAGAAAAAACAACAGAGAAAGGAGAAAGAAAGAGATAAAATTCAGAAAAGTTATTTTTTCAGAAATACTATAATGATTTAATTTTATCTGTTTTTTTTTTAACTTTTAGATTTTTTTACTGACTTGTTTTAAAATTTCCATTTCTTTTTATTCTTATGGGAACCTTCTTATCGACTTCAGCTGTTAAGATCCCGTAGTGATTTTAACTAACTTTTTTAACGGATTTCAGATTTAATTAGGATACGATCAAATTTGGAACAACACGACATGATTATAATTTTAACTTTCAGATTTCAATATTCTTCATTATTATTATTTTACTGCAGTTCTGGAACTCTAAGGATAAGGACGGTTTAGCTCAGTTGGTAGAACACCCGTCTAGCATATCGGGAAGGTTCCAGTTCAATACTGGTCCTCCCTGCCAACTCACTGATGAGTAGCACAGATTGTATAATCTGATCAGTGCGAGTAAAGTGGAAGGAGGTGATGGTAGGTGTGGCGCTCTACCTCAGCAAAAGCAGCCTCTTTTTGAAAAGCGGATAGACTACCTCGCTGTCCGGCTGATACCGACAATAGGTCACTCCACCAACTTTTATTTTTACTCACTAGCAAAAACCTGTGAAATACAAATATATGCAATTAATTATTACAACATTTGATATGATTTTACTTAGAGCTTTTGCAATATAGCTCAATATGTAAAAAGTAAGATAATCTGGATTTAACTCTTCCACACTATTTTTTTTTCCTTCTTTTCATCTTTTCATTATGTTTGATTAAACAGATTAGAGTTATCGCTTCTGCGTGCTCACCCTCTCTTCTATCTTCGCTTACTCTTTCTTTCTTCTTTTTTATTATATTTTCTGTGTAGCATGTCCTTACTTACCTTTCTTTCTTTATAATAAAAACGGAAGGTCCAATTATTTAGCTGAGGTAGCGACACACAATAAGAAATTGCTATATGTATATATATATATATATAATATATATATATATATATACCAACACTTCCGCACAAGTAGGATATGACACAAGGTCAATTTCTTGAAGCGGAGTTTTACAGGTTTGAATTCCAGTCTTTCTTCTCCGAAACTCGTTACCTAGCCAAGGTTAAAAACCCAGTCTCTTCTACTATTTATCCATAGCTGGGGGTATCTATCTAACTGATCTTCTCTCTCTCTCTCTCTCTCTCTCTCTCTCTCTCTCTATATATAATATTTATATATATATAATATATATATATAAATTACTGCGCAAATATGTACGCTCTCGTTACCATATACTTCAAGCAGAATGCGTTCGTCGTGTGAAGATAGGCAGATCACATTCTGCCTTGAAGCCTATGGTAACTAACACATATATATTTATATATTCGTGTAGTATTTTATAAACAAATAAGTATAAGCTCTTCCGCCCTGTCGGCTGGGGCGTTAGAATGCCACCGACTGCACCTCTGCAGAAGGTAAGACCCCCCCCCCCAATGGGGCCACCTGTTGGCCGTGGTGACGACCTGTGATGCTTAAGGAAGAACTCATTGGATGAGCAGTCCATGACATGTAATACTCCACTTTGGCCCTATCTTGGCTAGACGGTGGTCGGAGAGGCCCCCTCCGATCAATCGCGCTGGCCACGTCAAGCCCTGCACCTATATGATTTTCCCAACCCTATTGCCCTTATGGCAAACCCCAACCCCTTTTTATCATATGGGTGCTAGAAGTCTGTGGCTGCGGGTTACATGTCCTGGGAATGACGTTAAACTCTATCTGATGGTGAGGTTCCAGTTTTGGAGGTTTGGGAATGTGGAGCACCCCTCATCACCATTGCTCCCTGGTCCCACTCTGACCCGGAGTGGTAGTACCTGTTAGGGTCCCATCTATGGGTTAAATAGAAAACATGAGTTTATAAACAAAATTGTATTATGCATTAAGAATGAATTTATTTTCACAACTTTGTCGGCATTAAATGACCCACTGAGGTGATATGCCGTAAAACAAAACAAACCAAACATAAATATAGCTCTTAATATAGTCGACTGTTGAATATGTTGTACATCAGTTCTTTTCTACTTCCAGCGAATTCAACACATTTAGTCTTGTATTTACCAATTCTTTCGGCTTTGGAATATCCTATTTCACTGCTTGCAGCACTCCTTTATCTCTTGTGAGCAGTTCCAACCATTCAAGTTATCGCAAAACTGCTCGAAGAATTCATTAGATAAAAACAGGAATTTCTTTATGAGGCAACACAAAACATTTTGGTTGGTTGGTTGGGTTTTACGGCATGTCAACACATTGGGTCATTTTATGCCGAAGACGTTTTGTCTTATACTTGATAGGGTACTCATTTTTTTTGCCTTTGTGCCCCTGTATATGCTATTGTTTTTGAGGAAGTGAATTTAATAGGAGGCTTTGTATTATTTTGATTTTTCGCTTAGTTAGTTCGACGGCTGGTTGGTTGGATTTTACGGCATATAAATCCATAGGTTATTTTATGCCGAAGACGTTCGTTTTATTCATTCTTGATGGTACTCATTTTTTTAAAACTCAATTTTTAAAACACATTTTTGCAAACTAGTTTTACCTATTTAACTCATAAGGGCCGGCCGTAGGCCGGTGTTGTCAGTCGGTATGAGCGTTCGGCTAAAAACCACAAGGTTCCTAGTTCGATACCGGTCCTCGCCAACTCAGCGTATGAGTAGCACAGGGATCTGTGCGGTAAAGTAAGGAGCTGATGGTAGGTGTGGCTCTCCACCTCAGATGCTAAAACAATCTCCTTGGTCTAGCGCTATTGAAAAGGGGATAGACTCCCTCGCTGACTGGCTGATACCGACTTTAGGCCGCCCCGATGACTTTACTTGAAAACTAGCACTGTCAGCTGTGGTTTTAGAATACATGGAATATAGGGTCACCGGTTGGCTGTAAGTGGAAACCGTGATGCTTAAGGACAGAATCTTGGTGGTTGAGCAGTTCGTCACCTTGTAACACTCCACTTTGGCTCTTACTTAGGTGAGACGGGTGGTCGAAAAGGCCCCCTCTGATCACGTCAAGCCCTAGTACCTATACGATTGTCCCAACCCTATTTTCCTTATGGAAAGCCTCCAAACCTTTTTATCAGATATGACGATATTGAGCACTCTTTACTTTTAAATATAGCAAACTATAATATCAATACTAACATATATATATATGCACACACACACACATATATAATAATATATATATATATATACACACACACACACACATATATATATTACACACACACACATATATATATATATGATGTAATGAATATGCATACACCTGGGTTCCCCCCTCACAGTAATATGATTGGCTGGTATCAGCCATAAATACCGAGCAATGTAGAAGTATAATGCCTACTACTACTACTACTACGTCGTACCAGTACTATTACTTATCTGCTAGATTGTATCACTCTGTTACCGTGGCCCCACCACTCTGTTACTTCCACTAATATATCCCTTTCCGGGACATATCAATATATATACATATTTTGGTATATTTATAACTAAAGAGGGCTCAATATCATTGATAAAGCATATATATCTAAGTTAGGGTAGCGAAAACATGAAGTAAAAGTAAGTTTCTCACCAATATGAATTTCAAACAAAACCGTTATATATATATATATATATATATATATATATGTCCGATTGCGCTTTTGCATTGTAGTGGCATTAGGTATTTTTCCAAGAGTGTTCAATATATCCTAAACGTAGGGTTATAGTAATTGTCGAAAAATTTATGGGTCTACCATGATTTCGATCCATACGATCCTTTCAGGACCGTGCGTTATATTTGACTTAAGTTGAAGTTTTCACTCAGTTGAAAATATATATATATATATATATATATATATATATATAATATATATATATATGTGTGTGTGTGTGTGTGTGTGTGTGTGTGAGAGAGAGAGAGAGATAAATGGAAATGAATGTTTAAAAGATAGATGGAAGAAAAATATTTTGGTATGGATTATCATTATCATTATTATAATTCATTTTATATTTAAAACAGTTTTAAATAGAATATTAAATGTGCAAGCAAATTCTAGTTGAAACACGTGTTGACATATAACAAATTTCATCCATACGAAAGTATATATACTTTTCTTCCATTTATATATATATATATATATATATATATATATAATATAAGGGTTTTATAATTTGCTTGAAGCATTGTGTATATATTGGTTTGGAGGTTGGTTTTGAAGGCTATCTCATTCATACGCAAACACGGGCATGGATACGGTCATAACGTCACAGTCTACACGCATTTTCATGCACACGCGCATGACAACATACACACACGTACAAACAAAAAAGCGCATTCTCGTAAACATACAACACGAGAATAAAGTTATAAAAAAATACCATTGTAACATTTTCAAAACAAAAAAATAAAAAATAAATTCATTTAACTAAAAATGCCATAACAAGACGACAACTACTTCAGTTCCAGTGTTCTTCTTCTGAAGAAGAGATTTTTATCTCGAAATATTAAGAATAAATCACAGGTTAAGAAACAACACCATTGTTACCTTATTTTTTCTTTACACCTGCATTGTGATAGCCTTCAAAACCAACCTCTATACCAATATATATAATATATATATATATATATATATATATATATATATATATATAATATATATAATTATTATATTATTATTATTATTATACTAAAGCTGAGTTTATCAACCTTCTCCAGCTAAAAGATTTTTTTCTATTTATGTTTTGGACACAATATTTATACTTAGATATTCCTTGGTGTTAGCACTACAAAGTGTTTGAAAAAAAATCAGTTTAATTGGTTTTAATTAGAGGTAATTAGCAATTAAGTCAACAACCGACCAATCCCTGTCTAAATCAGACCTGGCTCTCTTCCACTCTCACTCTATATAGAGTTAAGGTGAGTGGGAGAGTTAATGTGAGTAGTCGAGTTATACAGAGTGGGAGGTGCCTGCTGATTTTTTACAGGCAAACACCCCCAAGCCCTCCTAACTCTAGGTAGATTCGCCCCTCCCTTTCTCCAGACCACAGAGAAACAAAACAAAAGTATCTTTTTACGGCATGATTTCAATTTTAGTTGAGCGTAAATTTTACGAAATTGAAATCATGCTTTAAAATAGATTTTTAAAATTACTTTAATTATTAATTCACAGAGTATTAAACTTACTTTAAAAAATATTTCATGTTGGGTAAAAAAAATAGTTATATATTTAAATATTATGGAATTCAAATGAGCAAACATTGACTACCGTGGGGGTAGTTTTCTTCTGGCTTAAAAGTTTGTTTTAGTTAAAACTAAAACAAACTAGACTGACTTCTGATTTAGGTCGGTAAAATTAAAACGGAAAGTTTTTTGCTGGTACCAAATCACAGTTTAACTGCAGTCTATGAATTAACATTTTGCGAATTTGGTTACGGTTTTAGGGGATTAAGGTTGTTTTTAATTACGTATTGCTTAAAATTAAACAAAAACCACAAATTACTATACATTTAATGTTGAAAAATATTTTTAAACTAAGTTTAATTGAAATCATACATTGCTATATTAACACAAACAACTGTCTCAATAATAGATTCAATAATTAATTTCAATGGTTAATTAAATGTATAGTAATTTGGTTTTTGTTGTTGTTTATTTTTTAAAGCAATACGTAATTAAAAACAACCTTAATCCCCTAAAACCGTAACCCAATTCGCAAAATGTTAATTCATAGAATGTAGGACTGACTTCTGACTTAGGCTGGAAAATTAAAACGGAAATTTTTTTGCTGGTACCCAATGACAGTTTAACTACAGTCTATGAATTAACATTTTGCGAATTGGGTTACGGTTTTAGGGGATTAAGGTTGTTTTTAATTACATATGGCTTTAAAAAAATAAACTCTGTCTTTAGTCTTTTTATTTATGCAGAAAATAGTATCAATCAAATATTACCACTCCGATATTACAGTCTGAATAATACAAATAATTGTAATCTTTGCGGAGTTCCATCATGGCCTCTTGCCTCAAAACATGCTTGCCGGTGACTGCTGAAAAAACAAAAAACAAAACAAAAAAAACACCAGCTACGATTGAAGTCCGTTGGGGAAGCGGCGTGAAAAACAAAAACAACTAGGGTTGAGGGTTTAGGATTTGGGGTTGGGATTTAAGTTTAGTTTAATGGAAAATAAATAAATAATTTGGGCTCTGTTTTTTCTGAGTCACCCTGTATACAGGGTGACCCAGAAAAAAAAGAACTTTGTAATAAAACAGTTAATTTTAACTAGGGGGGTTTAGGGTTAGGGTTGGGTTTTCAGTGGAAAATGCCCTAAGTTGGTTCTTTTTTTTTTTTTTTCAAGTGATACTGCTTCGGATCCAGGAAGCCAGGACGGAACTCCGCAAAGATTACCATTATTTGTATTATTAAGACTATTGTTCTCGTCTTCATTGTTATCTGTAGAAAGTTTCGGCTGAAGTGCCCTCCGGCCTTCTTCAGGTATTTCTTGTCGGACTCGGGAACCATCTTGTAATTGGGAGCCATCATGGAACTTTGAACCCAACCCTTTATTAGGTCCACGGGGGTATCCTGTTCTCATTCCACTAACCATAGCTGGGGTACAGGTGTTAAGCTGTGTTAATTATTATTCTATGTTACTGCTGTCCCTGACCAGGATTGAACCTGCAGTCTAGAGATAACTGGCATTTAGAACTGTCTTAATCTAACCCCTTTATCTACTAGGATATGTGTTCAATTGGACAATCCAGTGTGAATTTTTTCAATTGCAAAAGTTACAATTTATTTTGTAAAAACGGATTTTAAGTAGCCTCTTGGCAGGCATCTTGATCAAAATGGACGAAAAAAACGTTTTAATATATGAAAAATAAATTATATGTGTAATATTATTTTGCTTTTTTACTGATGCTCATTATGTTACTACTTTTCGACCTAGACAAAAATTTGACCTTAAATAATCAATTTAATAAATTTTAGTTCGTTTTTAAAAATGAAAAGCAGATGATATATTGGCAGATCCAACTCTTTTCCATAATCGTCTAGAGAGAGCTTAATGGGTGACCCAACGGGTCACGTTTTGTCTAGTATATATATATATATATATATATATATATATATATGTGTGTGTGTGTGTGTGTGTGTGTGTCTGTGTGTGTAGATATAGTTTTTTCCAGGATAGTGGTCGGGAGAGGGGAAATAAATCCTATTTCATTCTAGTTAATTCTATTACCACTCTTTTACTACAAGCGATAATCAAAGCAGGAGAGTTTTTATGCACCCCCCCCCCGCCAATAAAAACTTTAAATATTTGAATTAATTTAATTGCAATTGTTAGAAACTTGGTTTGGTTAAATCGAACTTAACGGACCTAAATTCCAACTTCGTATGTTACCCCGCCGAAAGAAAAAAAAAATACCAAAAATCAGGGAATTAACCGAATGTAATAAAATGTTCAATGTTGATATATTAATAAATAAAAGATTTTAGTTATTTCATTTTAAAAACTTTTACATTTTTTCAGGTCAGTTAACTTTGAACCACGTATCTTTGAGGCGTAACACAGATTCTCAAAGATACGTGGTTCAAAGTTAACTGACCTGAAAAAATGTAAAAGTTTTTAAATAAAATAACTGGTGCGTTATATATTTTATTCATTAATATATCAACACTGAAAATTTCATTAAATTCGGTTAATTCCCAGATTTTTGGTATTCATTTTTGGCGGGTTGACATACGATGGTGGAATTTAGGTCCGTTAAGTTCGATTTAACCTTTGGTTTTATTAGAAAGAAAACAAATTAATTTGAATTCTGATCGAATTTTGCTTGAAATGGTTGAACATTAGCCAAGCACATGTAATCGGATATTGTCAACAGAAGTAAGTCCTTTACAAAACACCATCAGTCTACATATCTATAAGATGGTGACGTCAGCTTCGAAGACTAACCAAGGTCAGGGTGACCTACTGTGGTAGATGAGGCCTTGCTTGAAATGGTTGAACAACAGCCAAGCACAAGCACTATCACATTGTCAGCTGAATTTCACAAAGCAGTACCCATTGACACCATCCTAGGAAGGTGACACTAACCTCGAAGACAACCCAAGGTCAGGATGACCTTCTGTTGTGGAAGATGAGGCATAATAACAAAAAACAACAACAATCCACTAAAACAAACAAACAAACAAATCCCAACAATCTTTAAAATCTATGACGATACTTCTATAAGCTCAAATCTCCAACTTGGGTCTGGAATAAATAAAGAGCTCTTGTAATATCATAGAGGGGAGGGGGAGAATCAGGAATGTGATAGTGACGTGTAAATTAGCACGTAACAAAATTAGGAGGAATATAAGAATTATAGTAATTTTCACCTTTAGTTGTTAAAATTCCTAGCAAATAAGGCAATTAGAGTAACCTGCCTTGACTTTCACTTTGAATCAAGCCAGTAGCTATTTTGAAAGTCTCCGTGCGAAATAAACAAATCTTAGAAACTTTTTCGAAACAATACAACTGCATGCTTTAACACAAAAATATCATAAAATATGTTCTTAATAACAATTAAGTTCATTTCAGATAATTTTATGCTAGGAATTTAGCCAACTGAACAAGACGGTAGCCATTTTTGAATTTGTCCGTGCGAAATATACAAATATTAGCATCGTTTCGAAAACAATACAAGTGCATGCTATAACACAAAAATATCATAAAATGTGTTCTTAATAACAATTAAGTTCATTTTAGATAATGCGCACGCACAATTTTATGCTAGGAATTTTAACAACTAAAGGTGAAAATTACCGAATTATATGTAGATTAGAATAGAAAGGTTTAAGGAGGAATCATCATAAGGCTCCAGGGCATTTTTCTATTGGACGAGACCTGTCACGTGACGGAGTGGGATATAGGAGAAGTGACAGGGAGAGTGTGGAGTTATCCTGGTGCGATGCGTTGACAGAGCGAGACATGGCTCTTCCTCTCGACAGTTGTGACTTGGGGGAAGGAAATTAAAAAAAAAACTCACAAGAAAAGAAGTGACCATGATTTATTACTAAAACTATAAATGGCACAAGACAAGATGTCCCCAGCACCCCAAGCTGGTTTCCAGACTCCAAACATCCAGGAATTGTCAGCCAATTGAGCATCGGTCCAATAAACGGATTCAAGCCTCTCCGCGCAGCACAGAAGATGGGATAAGTATACAATTAATTTTACTATCAACACGTCATCACTCCATCCCGAAATGAGAGCATAACGTAACACTCTGAAAAAAAAACACACACACACAAAAAAACAAAAACAAACAATGGCAACGAGTCTTGTATTCGTTAATTAAAAACTAGCAACGGGAGCAAGACCAGATAGAACTGAAGAAGAACCCAAGTAGTTTAAAACCCAAATAACAGAGAGAGAGAGAGAGAGAGAGAGAGAGAGAGAGAGAGAGAGAGAGAGAGAGAGAGAGAGAGAGAGAGAGAGAGAGAGAGAGAGAGAGAGAGAGAGAGAGAGAGAGAGAGAGAGAGAGAGAGAGAGAGAGAGAGAGAGAGAGTAATAACAGACCCAGCTACCAAAATAGACGATCGTTAATCTCCGGTGAGTTTAGAAATAAGTACACCAATCTTTACAACATTATAACCTCCTTAGGTTAGGATTCTGCAACGTAGCCTACGGCATATTTAGAGCCGTTACGCAACAATGTTTGAGATACGCTTGTACTATTAAACAGCACTGAATGGCGTCGTCAGTTATGTTATTACTGGTTCATTGGGCGAATTCGGTTCTTTCAACATAGCACCCCCTTGCTAGTTAGACCAGACAAAGGACAATCACCCTTTAGTGTGTCACCAATAGGATTCAATGCAAACACATATACTGACTAATGTAGAGTTTGGCCAGCATAGACTTCGGTTTTTGTGGACCGAATTGGCTAATACTAGACCCAAACAGTTCGCAGAATATGTTTTAAAGCTACAGTATAGCATTAGGGTCAAAACAGCTTCGTTCCAAGTTTGGGCTCGGTCGCAGCGCCCATTTCCTGCGATGATACCCCTTACATAATGCGCGCTGATATGCGATAATGCACAATGGGGACGCGTGGTGTATTGGTTAGAGTCGTAGGAAATGGACTCGTAGACCCGAGTTCAAATCCTGGGCGAGGCTGTTTGCATTTCACATAGCCCTAATACCCTTGGGAAAAGTATGAATCCAACTGATTCCCTCCAGCTATAGATAACTAGTAGGACAGACAAGGCCCTTTCACCATGGCTAGGTAACCAGTCTAGGAGAAAGAAAACTCTAAATTCAAACCTTTTTAAACTCCGCTTAAGAAATTGACCTTGAGCCGTATCCTGTTCGTGCGGAAGGGTTGAATATTATATATATATATATATATATATATATATATATATATATATATATATCGTTTTAGGTGTAGGCTAATCTGGGAAATTTTGGATGGAAGTTATACCAAGTTTTGGGATAGAAAGAAGGTAAGGTCCGATGTTTCAAAAACATTTTCAAAAACATATCTCGTGTAATTTACGACCTACTTGATTTTGAGGGGAACAATTACACGAGTTTATATAATATATACGAAGGTAATATCAAAACTAAGATCTCCAAAGCACCGGGGAGACAGAGAAACAGTTTGTAGGGCCCTTGTATTTCTTGTGCATGTGCCTCTGCTCGCGCCTCGCAGCTACGCTCATTTTGCTATTGTATACATTTCTGATGGAGCTCCCTATTAACGTCACCACCAAGTGTGAAGTTCGCGCTGTTCTTCGATTTTTGAACGCAACTGAATTGAAATTCATCGCTATATAACGGAATACGGAATAGCGTTAATACCCTTCGGAAAAGGGATGCATCCAACTATTCTCTCTGCAGCTATGGGTAAATAGTAGGGCAGACTTGGCTCTTTAACCTTGGCTAGGTAACCTTTCAAGGAGAAGGAAAACTCTGAATTCAAACCTGTTAAATTCTGCTTAAGCAATTGACCTTGTGTCACATCCTGCTCGTGCGGAGGGGTTGGTAAATATATATATACATGCGATAGAAAAGTACGTGGAGAAAGACACGGGTTTATTTTAAGATGAGTAAATCTACAAATATGGAAAGGAAAGAAGAAAAAAGAAAAAAACAAGGAATGATTATTGTATATTTTTAATGTTTTAACATTTTTCAGTTTTCAACCATTTAACTTTTTTTTATTTATTTTTTATTTTTTTTATATTTTCAATTATACAGTCGGAATAGTCTAAAAAATTGAAATAAAAGGAGAACAAAAAGAAAAATAACAAATAAGATACATTTCAGTGATTTCTTTTTAAGTTAGTCTTATATATATATATATTATATATATATATATATATATATATATATATATATATATATATATGTGTGTTGTGTGTGTGTGTGTGTATGTGTGTGCATGTGTGCCTGTATATATATATATATATATATATATATATAATATATATATATATACAAACCTGTTAAATATAGATATATATATGTGTGTATGCTTATTGATATATATATATATATATATATATATATATATATATATATATATATATATATATATATTATATATATTATATATATATATATATATATATATATATATATATATATAGGCCTGTTGATACACACACACACATATATATATGTGTGTGTGTGTGTGTGTGTGTGTGTGTGTGTGTGTGTACACATACCGTTTATACTCGTGTATAAGTCGATCTCATGAATAGGTTAAGATCTGTTTTAATTTCCCATAAATTCTCAATTTATGGAATTATTTTTTTTATATTGCTCCAGTCCATTCCATTATTTTTCTTTCATTTTATCCATAAAATGTTATTATTCATCTATATGAGTCGACTCGGACAGCTGATGTGGTGCAATGGTTAGCAAGCTTGGTTAGCACACCATTGTTGATAAGTTTAATTCTCATTGGGTGCCCCATACTTCCGGCCTTGTGCACCAACTAAGCCAAGCTTAGGAAATCACCATCTGAATATACATCAACTCTGAATTTTTTTGCCTAAAAATCAAATCTGACCTATTCGCGAATATATACGGTATCTATGTGAATTTATGGGTAAGTGGTTGTTTTTTTTACGTACTTTCTTGTTTTTATGTATTTTTTAAAAGGTTGTTGATGTTTCTAGGGAAAGGAGTGGAAACTTAATTATTTTTTTTCAGGATGAGAGAAAAGAAACGAAAGGTTTGTTTTTAGGTTTAATCACATGAATATCTTTAAAAAAGGCAAATTATTGTTTTTTTTTGTTTTGTTTTTTATAATTCAAATACTTCAATTGTATTTATCCACTTCTTTTCACAAATGTCCTCAGTCTTGAGGTCAATGAGGGAAAGTAATTCATATGTAATATATATATATATATATATATATATATATATATATATATATATATATATATATATATCGTCAAGGTTTTCAATATTCTGTATTGATATTTCAACAATTTTAGAATATCCATTTTTTTTGTTATTTTTTTTTTTTAAATCAAATCCTGGTTCATAAATATTTATCATTTAAGACTTGCACGTATTTATTTGTTTTTAATGCATTCGACGAATAATTTGAAATTTCTTATTTCAGTATTCGTTAGTTTTGTTCCATTCCGACTTTTGGTTGTGTCCAACGCCATTTTAAAATGGCCGTGATTGTGTTAACGTCTTTTTACGCAATTATTATTGTCATTTTAGACGTTCCATATAACAGTTCAAAGAGGCAGTGAAATTATAATGGCCGGCATTAGAGTTCTAAAAATTATCTCTGCTTCTATCTTCACACCTGAGATAACTACAGAAAACGGAAATAACATATATATATATATATATATATATATATATATATATATATATATGTATATATATATATATATATATATATGTTTGTAATATTGTACCTCTTATGCTGGTGATCACGATATCATTATTTTTTTATTATCAAACTCGCCGAAGAAATTAGGGCAATAGTCCAAAAGAGAAAAATATATCTCGGATTTTACAGATGACTGCTGTCTAGACTCGAACGCGGAGTCGCTTTTTTATATACCGTATTTGACAATCATATCAGATATGATATAACACGTATCACTCAACGTATGTAGAGAGTTGTATATACGTGTGTGTTTATATGTTTGCGTGTATATTGTATGTGTGTATATGTGTGTGTGTGTGTGTGTGCGTGGGGGTGGCTGTTGGCGCCACTGGAAGAGTTTTGAAGGCCATCTTGGAATTCAAAGCCAGGAATAAGATGGAATCAAAGGAGAAAATAGAACGAATGAAAGTTTCTTCTTCGTTTTTTCTTTATTTTCGTTTGTATTTCCTTCTTTTTATTTCTCGTTCTTTTTTCTTTTTTTCATTTTTCCTTTTTTTTCCAACTTTTTTTCTCCCGCTTCTTGTTTTTCCCCTCTTTTTTTTCTCTTTCTTTCTTTCGGACTTCAAACAAACAAAAACAATAATCATATATATATATTACATATACATATATATATATATATATATATATATATATATTATATATATATATATATATATAACAAAAGAAACAACTAACGAATAATAAATAGTAATAAGTAAAACAATCAATTATACACGCTAACAACCATGTTTCCCGGCATTTTTCTTTTTTGCCGCCAAAACTTGTTTTTTTACCGCCAAAATATTTTTTGACCGCCATTTTGTGTTCGCTGTCTGAAGCTTCTTCCCGGTGAGTCCTCGCTAAAAAAAAAAAAAAAAGAAAAATAAAAAAAAACCAAAACATGTATCTCTCCCATGGCGTTTACAATTCTTACTGTCCACAATTCCTGAAGTTGTCGTATCATGTAAGACAAGGCCGGGTAACATTTAGCGATATCGACACTGAGAGGGTGTGCGCGTAAGATAGACGTGCATATGTCCGCGCATTCGTGTTTTTTCTTCTTCTATTGAATACATGGAAGCTGGAAGGATGTATTTGTATGAGATTGGTCATCAAAGGAGTTCAATCTATAGATGCTGATTTGTACGCGGATATGTATATAGATATCTCTGTATGAACATATGCATGGGTACTGTAGATTTTATAAGAATAGTGAATCTACAAACTGGCAGGGGTATAAGGTATCAAAGGCTAACCCAAGGTCCAGCTGAATTCACCGTGACTTGAAGGATACGTGAGAACACTCACTCACACACACACACACACACACAGACACACACACACATATATATATATATATATATAAATATTTCTCTATGAACTTATGTATGTAGGTATGCATATATATAATAGTTATATATATATGTTTGTGTGTGTCTGTGAACCTAGTATGTATATATATATATATATATATATATATTATATATATATATATCGGAGTATTATAGGTTGTATATTTGTTTTTATATATGAGTATGTATATAAATATCTGTATGAACAGATATTTGGACAGTGTATGATTTTAAGGCTTAGATTACAAGCCTCATATCTAGCTTGATTCATTCTGATTTCAACGATCTCTGAATATATATAAATATATGTGTATATATATATATATATATATATATATATATATATATATATATATATGCGTGTGTGTGTGTGTGTGTGTGTGCTTTTGCGAATGTTGTGTGCTGTGTTATGTGTTTCTGTGTATCTAATGAGTTGTGTGAGTTCTTCAAGTTCATCTCTCGGTAAACCATAATTACGAGAATGTTTTTCAAAGTTATGTGCTAACTCCTCAACTCGAACCCGTACAAGCCATTTACAAATAAAGTTCACCCGAAAGTGATGCATTTACCTTAAAAACACTGCACCTACATACAAACACCCGCATACATGTGTGTGCGCACACACACACACACACGCACGCACACACGCACGCACGCACGCACATATATATATATACATATATATGTATGTGTATGATATATGTATATATATACATATATGTGGTGTGTGTGTGTGTGTGTGTGTGTGTATGTGTGTGTATGTATCGACACAGGAGAATACATTCTGCGTGTGTATGCACATTTTTCGCACATTTTCTGCACATGTATATGTGCATATGCTTTTTGTTGGATACGTTTTGTTGTTGTTTTTTTTTTGTTTTCAAATAATGGGAAGATTTTTTTTAATTGTTGGTGGTTTTTGTGTTTGTTTTTTTAAACGTCCACAATTTTTTGTAAATATCTATTTTTTTTTCTTTAACTCTTTCATTTCCTTTTTTCCTTCTTTTTTTTTTAAATAAAAAAAACCGATCCTCTTACAAAAGAATCTTCAATGTTTTTTTTTTCTTCTCTTGTTTTTTTTCCTCTCAACAAGTCTCGTCGCGTTTTATGCACAAGGGCGACAATTTTGTCTTTTTAAATATCTTTTGTAAAAAATATTTTTTTTCCATTCATTGAATGTGTCTGTTAGAATTATTTTTTGTGGTCTCTTTTCTTTTTTTTTTACTATACACATATTTTTTGTTATACATCCTCGCCCTCTGTGTCGTGTCCATTGCTCCGTATTTGTATAGACTTTTTACTCCTATAGATATCCCATAACCCAGAGACGATTTCTGCGACGACTATATCGCTTGAATTTTTGCCGATTAAGCGAAGAGTAAAGACGCCATCGTGCCGTAAATATTCCACCGTAAATCGATTCGCCAACTTCTTGTCCGGGGTTGTCCCGATGCGGTCCATGATTTTCAAAAACTTTCGTACGTACTGTATGCGCGTCGTTGGGAAGATCATATGAACAATCCACGATGCAAAACTGTAGCAAGAGAGTATAGAGACAAAAACTAACCAAAACCAGAGAAAAATATAGATCTTCTCGTTGAATAGATTGATCGGAAGTACGCACTGGACTGTGTAGCGGTTTAAATTGGGCAACTGTCGAATCTCAAAATCACAGAGGGTAACACGCGGAAAGCGCCGGGATGCCGTCCAGTCTTTCCCCTCTATAAGATCCTCAAGGACCTGCCAGCCGTAGATACGGTAGCCGGAGCCGAGGAAGGAATCAAGCAAGAAAAGCTGACCGATAACATTTGAGATATAAAGAATCTTGACCAAGAAGTAGACGGCCACAAGGTAGTTGCCATACCGCTTACCGCATAACAGGGACAAATTCGCGGACATGATGTGACGAAGGCGGACGCAGAACGAATGCCGTGTTTCACGCTGGTTATCCAGACATCGATCCATGTGCCTGACGACGTATTTGATATTCCGTGTCCGGTTCTCCGGGCTTTCGTATTGAGCGTCACTGGCCACGCTGACAATCCGGTCTACGTTGATTCCGGACTGGCCGTTGAGTAAGCGCCAAATAATACAGGGTAAGTAAAACAGAAGCGCCTGTAATAAAAGCACAACAGGGACCCACTGATAATAGCTGAGTTCTTTCTCTTTTCGTTTGTTGTGGGCCACGGGGATCTGGTCCTGCATATCAACATAGTAAGTGTTTGAAATCCAGCACACGTTGTTCGTGTAATCGACGTGCGCGCCTGTGAATTCACCGGGGCACCAACATCGTATAGGGTCACCGACATATTGTCGCGCGCTGACCACCACTGTGAATATGATGAGGATGCCCGTCGTGTATAGATGGTTCATTCGATCTATAAGGTCATCGTCATTGCGGACTTTAACTTTGCCTAAACGACCAACCGAGCCAATAATACTGTCCATCCTGAAAAGAGAGAAAAGAAAAAACAAAATTAATAAACGTATAATTTTAAAGAAATATTTAAAACAAAACAAACGTTAAAAGGAAAAAAAAAAGAAAAGAAAGATCTTACCAAATTTTTTAAAAATCAGTCTCAACACTAATGGATTCTTGAATACAATAGTACCTTGACTTATGAGTATTTCGAGTTACGAGCGGTAACTCGGTCGGGTTTTTGCTTTGTTTTGAGAGCCAAAATTTGAGGTGCTTCATATACGCTTAGATTGTGTTTATTTCTATCTTGGTAAATACAGCTTCAGTCTCGATACTTTTATGACATACTTTATTCACACCCACTCACACACCCACACACACCACACACATATACATATATATATATATATATATATATATATATATATATATGTGTAATTGATAATAATAAAAGAGGTATAAAAACCTACTTCTAAACAAAACGAAAAATCTACCGGTTGGTGTACGGTCCTCGCCTGTCAGCTTGTCAGTCAGGGTTTGAATCACGCACAAGGCATCTATAGCTCTGCTGATGAGGCCTAATAGGCCGAAATGTACATACAAAGATTGATTTTTCTCGATTTGTTTAGCCTTACATATGAATAGGTATGCCCGCCTAATTAATTAATTATCATTAATTAACTTTCAAAATTAGGTACGACTTCAATTAAGCAATATTCTCCAAAAATTGTCGGCTAAAAAAGCCATATCAAAACACATCGTTGTGTATTTACTTCTCATATATATATATATATATATATATTGATAAGCAACGCTACACACAAAACCCGCAAACAAACTTTGATAAAAAGTTATTAAAGTAACATTCAATAATATTGCATGAAAGATATACATGAGTGACAAAACTAATAAAAGTATCAAAAGATTACAGTTACAGGCGAAATTGGAGGCATTAAGATTAACTACTTGACTAGAAAAAAGAATTATAAGTGAACTTCTTGAAATTTTTAAGATAATTCGTGGAATTTCTAATTATGGTAAACATTTTCTAAAAATATTTCTCCTCGAACTGGAAATTTACTTTCCAGGCAGATTTCAAAAACTAAGTCTATTCACCAATTATTTTTTTGTTTTGTTAATAGAGCAATGTATTTTTGGATCAAATTGCCTAATCAGATCAAGAACAGAAATAGTGTAGAAAAATTTTAGATTAAATTGGACGAATTCAGAAATAATGGTAAGAAGAAGAATTTTTAAGAAATTGGGAATTATTGGATGAAATATTTTGCTCTTCGAATAAGTATTGCATTAATATTATTTATGTTTTTGCAAAGAATCTATTTTAATGGTTGATGTGAGAAATGGGTAAAAAAAAAGAAAAATGACAAAAGAAGAATGAAATGCATAAAATTCTCTGAGAATTTGAAATAAAGACGGATCACCTTATCCCAGCTAGGAGACCAGACCTAGTGTTGATTAAAAAAAAAAGAAAGAACTTGTCAACAGGTGGATTTCAGGGTGAAGATGAACGAAAACAAAAAGATGGACAAATACTTGGACCTTGCCAGAGAATTAAAAAAGCTATGGAATATGAAAGTCAAAGTGATACCAATTGTAGTTGGTGCACTTGGAACGGTCCTCAAAAACATGGAAAAAATACTGGAGAATCTGGAAATCAGAGGGAGAATTGAGAGCATTTAGACTACTACATTGCTGCAATCGGCTAGAATACTCAGAAGAGTCCTGGAGACTCGAGGAGACTCCAGTGAAATACCAAAATAATGGTAACTATTTGGACCTGTGGATATACCACAGTATGATAATTTAATTATTACAACGTTTGATATGTTTACTTAAGAGCTATTGTGAAATAGTTCAATATGTAAGAAGTATAATAATCTTGATTTAACTCTCTCTCTCTCTCTCTCTCTCTCTCTTCTCTCTCTCTCTCTCTCACTTTTTTCGTCTTTCTTTTAATCTTCTCATTATGTTTGATTGAAATAGATTAGCGTAATCGCTTCCGCGTGCTCACTGATCTCTCTATCTTTCCCCTACTGTCTTTCTTTCTTTCTTTCTTTCTTATATTATTCTATTTAGCATATCATTCTTCTTTCTTTCTTTATGATAAAAACGGAATGGTCCATTATCTTGCAGAGGTTTCAACCCTCATAAGAAATAAGAATTCGGTGGATAAACAACACCAGATAATCAGAATTTGTATTTTTGCGTTTCATCTTGGACAGTCTTATTTTTAACCAGAGGGTGTTGCAAGATGATAACGGTCGGAAGATTAAGAAATAAGCGTATTAATACACACACAAATATATATATATATTAGCTCAGTCGGTAGAGCGTTCGGCTAGAAACCACAAGGTCCCTAGTTCGATACCGGTCCTCCAACTCAGCGTATGAGAAGCACAGGGATCTGTGTGGTAAAGTGAGGAATGGTAGGTGTGGCACTCCACCTCAAATGCTAAAATAATCTCCTTGGTCTAGCGCTAGTGAAAAGGGGATAGACTGCTGATACCGACATTAGGCCGCCCGACGACTTTATATTATATATATATATATATATATATATATATATATATATATATAGAACGAGGACATGCTACATTGCAAGATTTTTGAGCATATCAACTCATTTAAAAAGTATTTTAAACAACTTTTCTATTGACGTTGACCTAGGATCGAAACTAGTTGAAAGCAAATGAAAAATAACTAATATTTCTATTGTATTCCTATTTGTCTTATCCTATTTGTTCAACTTATATATATATAATGTGGCCGTATGGGTAAGAGGTTTGGCGAGCGTAAGTTCGTTCGGGTCTCGAACCCGGCCGAGTTAGCTGCTAAAAATGGTATAACTGCATTGATGAGAGGTGATACCGCGAAACACGTGTCTGTAGTTTACTCTATTATACGCTCCTAATTTCAGTTGAGCACTTTATTTAGGAGGGATTTAATTGCAAATTCACCGTATTCGGCGTTCAGCTAAATCTCACTTTGTTTACAAAGTTGAGACCTCGTTGAATTCGCTTAGAAATAGCGATTAAATAGCTGCTTGAGCTGATTGTGGCCGTATTGGTTTGGCGAAAGTTCGTTCGGGTCTCGAACCCGGCCAGAGTTAGCTGCTAAAAATGGTATAACTGCACTGATGAGAGGTGATACCTCGAAACACGTGTCTGTAGTTTACTCTATTATATATATATATATATATATATATATATATATATATATAAATAAATACTTGTATTTTGGCAGCATTTTTTCTTTTATACAAGTTTTGTTGAACTGTACGGACAATTCTAGCTGGACAGTTTTTGGTTGATCCGTTCTAATTTTCGTGCCATCTTTTTGGTGTCGGGGTGTAACTGGTGTAACAGTCCACTAAAGGTTACAAAACGAGCGCTTTCGGCAATACAGTTTGCCATCATCAGGTAGGAAACGATGGTATGGTTTCGTGTCTCGTTTTTAAACGAGAACGAGGAATTAGAAGTGGGAGGTAATAACCATTGGTAGTGGGAGGTTGTAGGAATGGTAGTGGTTCGAGTGAGCGATGCAGTAGTGATTTTTTGTGGGAGGGGGGCACAAGTTGTGAGAAGGGGAGGGGTATAGTGGAATATATATATATATATAAAAGGTGTGTAAAAAAAGTATCGAGATTTTTTGTACTTTTTGTCACACTTTGTATTCTGAAAAATTAACGTTCTATTCAAGATGAAAAATATACATATCGCCAAAAACAGCATTACCATTAAAAGATTCATTGAGGTGAAATAAATTCGCGCGCCAAGATTTTGAAAGATTGGCCTATTTACTTGTCCATAAGTAACAAGCAATTAAAGGAAGGAATCAGGTGTTTCGATAATCTATAGCTTTATCTCTCTCTCTCTCTCTCTCTCTCTAATATATATATATATATATATATTATATATATATATATATAAGGTTAAATTTTTATTATATTGGAGAAATGAATATACTCAATCTTTCTGTAAGAGGTATTTATTTATTCATATTAACTATATATTAGTAATATATATATATATATATATATATATATATATATATATATATATATATATATATATGCTTCCGAAACCCGGTAGGAGCGACTTAAATTAACTTTCACGCCAGCATAACGCAATGATCATCTGTTGTTTACAGATTTGATCTCTCAGGTGATCGTAAAGTATATACACATATGTATTAAAACAGTTAAAACACCGCTCCTTAATGGCAGCTGGCGGTGGCCTAGAGGTTAACGGATCGGGCTGATGAAAAAAAGTCAGTCAGGTTTCGCTCTTGATCGGAGGTAGTTGCTGTGTCTAGCCACACTGATGAGACGTGAAAGGTTGAAACACGGTGTCTGTGGATGACTTAAAAGTTTACAAATAAATGAATATCTACGATTTTGTGTAAAATTTATGTGTAAAATATTCAAAATAATTATTTAATTAATAATTAATATATGAACGCAACATTTTATTTGAGGGGGACAGAACTAAGTTTCCATTTTAGAGTGTTTTATTTATTTATTTATTTTTACTCCTTTGATAAATTTGATGATTTTACTTACTTAGGATACAACCCGACTGATATTGAATTTTTAATTTACCTCTCAAGCAATATCTTTCAAAAATTAATTTTTATACCGCAAAGAGGGTATTTTTTTTCTTCTAGTATATGCAATATATATTGTAAAATATCAATAATTGTTTCTGTATATTGTAATATTGTATAATAAATTATTAGTTATTTTCATCGTCCATACATCAATACAGACTCACATATGCCTGTGAAAAACCCTGAGGTCTTCGGCATCTCTGTACATGTCTAATCAAGCCACCTCCAGTTTAGCCAAAAAGAACTGGCCTCTGGCTAAGCAAATACGGGAAACCTTACTCTTTGCGTGTGAAAGACTCTCATTTCAGTCTTGATCAATGGAAAGCAATATCGATTTTGTTCTTAGATACAGGTGTGAATACAGGTGTTCCGTTGTGCTTGACTTACGCAGAAACGACATGCAACACAGGATTTGAAAAATGGGCGAACTTTGCTTTCAGTTTTTTGTTTTTGTGGTTTTTGTTGTTTTGTTTTTTGGTCCAATTATTCAAAAGCTTGTCATACAATGGACATTGAAATAATCGATAGACTATCAATAACAATAATTGTAAAGATCTCTACCCCCCTCTCTCTCTCTCTCTCTCTCTCTCTCTCTCTCTCTATATATATATATATATATATATATATATATATATATATATATATATATATATATATATACGTACTGAGCCCTCTGATATTCGTTATAACCCCGACTTATTCGGTTAAACATTTTATCGACGGTCGAATTTGCGACTAACTCAATATTTAAGATTCTCTAAGTCATAAACACACACACACACACACACACACACAAACACACACACACACACACACACAGACACAGACACACACACACACACACACACACACACACACACACATATATATATATATATATATATATATATATATATTATATATGACTAAAATGAGGAAATCAATCTGACAGGAAGAGAATTGAATTCTTTAATACAAGAATTCAGCTCGTATCCTGAAGAAGGTCTGAAAGACAGAAACTTTATAGCGTCGACATTATTACCAGTAATAAACTTGCATTCATTGTAACTTCCCGTATTTGCCTACATTTCTCCATATATATATATATATATATATATATATATATATATATATATATATATATATATATATATAGAAACGAAGGAAAAACTCAACACCGTAATTCCATAATAAATTATTTTAATGATAATACAATGTATCTTAGAAATAATATTTTAATAATAATACAGTGTATCTTAGAAATCACATATAGAATCATCCCTCACTGCCAAGTTTTGGATACCTCTCATATATATATATATATATATATATATATATATGTGTGTGTGTGTGTGTGTGTTTGTGTGTGTGTGTGTGTGTACATATATAAATTCCAATAACTGTGTATGTATATTAATGGATATCTTTGTATAAATAGGAGTATACCCATCCCAAAGCTTACTTTATCGTGCACAGAAGTACACGCATACGCACACACACACACATATACACACACACACACCATACACACATAGTTGTCGGGGTGGCCTCATATCGATATCAACCAGTTAGCAAAGGGATCTATACCCTTTTTCACTAACGCTAGACCAAGGAGATTTTTTCTGCGTCTGAGGTGGAGCGCTACACCTACCATCAGCTCCTCACTTTATCGCACAGTTAGCGAGGGCCGGTATCGAACCAGGAACTTTGTGGTTCCTAGGTGGACGTTCTACCGACTGAGCTAAATCGAGATAACCTTGCGTAATATAAGAAATTGGCGTTAGCTACCGAGTTAATATTACCTTATTTTTATTTAATTCTTATAGGGTTAAAAAAGAACAGTATATACGCGGTCCCGATCACTGGAAACATGTTAGCTACGGAGTTAATATTACCTTATTTTTATTTGATTCTTATAGGGTTAAAAAAGAACAGTATATAGCGGACCCGATCATTGGAAACATGTTAGCTACTGAGTTAATATTACCTTATTTTTATTTCATTCTTATAGGGTTAAAAAGAACAGTATATACGCGGAACCGATCATTGGAGACATGTTAGCTACTGAGTTAATATTACCTTATTTTTATTTGATTCTTATAGGGTTAAAAAAGAACAGTATATACGCGGACCCGATCACTGGAAACATGTTAGCTACGGAGTTAATATTACCTTATTTTTATTTCATTCTTATAGGGTTAAAAAAGAACAGTATATACGCGGACCCGATCATTGGAAACATGTTAGCTACCGAGTTAATATTACCTTATTTTTATTTAATTCTTATAGGGTTAAAAAAGAACAGTATATACGCGGAACCGATCATTGGAAACATGTTAGCTACTGAGTTAATATTACCTTATTTTTATTTAATACTTATAGGGTTAAAAAAGAACAGTATATACGAGGAACCGATCATTGGAAACATGTTAGCTACCGAGTTAATATTACCTTATTTTTATTTAATACTTATAGGGTTAAAAAAGAACAGTATATACGCGGACCCGATCATTGGAAACATGTTAGCTACCGAGTTAATATTACCTTATTTTTATTTAATACTTATAGGGTTAAAAAAGAACAGTATATACGGGAGCCGATCATTGGAAACATGTTAGCTACTGAGTTAATATTACCTTATTTTTATTTAATTCTTATAGGGTTAAAAAAGAACAGTATATACGCGGAACCGATCATTGGAAACATGTTAGCTACTGAGTTAATATTACCTTATTTTTATTTAATTCTTATAGGGTTAAAAAAGAACAGTATATACGCGGAACCGATCATTGGAAACATGTTAGCTACTGAGTTAATATTACCTTATTTTTATTTAATTCTTATAGGGTTAAAAAAGAACAGTATATAGGCGGACCCGATCATTGGAAACATGTTAGCTACCGAGTTAATATTACCTTATTTTTATTTAATTCTTATAGGGTTAAAAAAGAACAGTATATACGCGGACCCGATCATTGGAAACATGTTAGCTACTGAGTTAATATTACCTTATTTTTATTTAATTCTTATAGGGTTAAAAAAGAACAGTATATACGCGGAACCGATCATTGGAAACATGTTAGCTACTGAGTTAATATTACCTTATTTTTATTTAATTCTTATAGGGTTAAAAAAAGAACAGTATATACGCGGACCCGATCATTGGAAACATGTTAGCTACTGAGTTAATATTACCTTATTTTTATTTAATTCTTAGGGTTAAAAAGAACAGTATATACGCGGACCCGATTTGGAAACATGTTAGCTACTGAGTTAATATACCTTATTTTATTTAATTCTTATAGGGTTAAAAAAGAACAGTATATACGCGGACCCGATCATTGGAAACATGTTAGCTACTGAGTTAATATTACCTTATTTTATTTCATTCTTATAGGGTTAAAAAAGAACAGTATATACGCGGAACCGATCATTGGAAACATGTTAGCTACGGAGTTAATATTACCTTATTTTTATTTAATTCTTATAGGGTTAAAAAAGAACAGTATATACGCGGACCCGATCATTGGAAACATGTTAGCTACTGAGTTAATATTACCTTATTTTTATTTAATTCTTATAGGGTTAAAAAAGAACGCGGACCCGATCATTGGAAACATGTTAGCTACTGAGTTAATATTACCTTATTTTTATTTCATTCTTATAGGGTTAAAAAAGAACAGTATATACGCGGAACCGATCATTGGAAACATGTTAGCTACTGAGTTAATATTACCTTATTTCTATTTAATTCTTATAGGGTTAAAAAAGAACAGTATATACGCGGACCGATCATTGGAAACATGTTGCTTTATTTTTTATTTATTTTAAAGACGTATTTAATGGTTTCTCGCTTTTGTGGGAATCGATTTCTATTAACCGAAAGAAAATGATGGGAGCGGTATTAGCCAGATGTGTGGGGGAGAAATTATTGCTGGAGAGGAGGGATGTTGCCATGGGCAACCGGTGTATTGTCATGCTAGACTGGCGTGTAGCCATTGGAAATGAAACAAAACACACGTATGCGTACACGTCTGTATACACAGGTGCAAACACAAAACTCGTACACACGGGGCGTCGCGCGCACTTGCACCGACGAAAAGCAGCAAAGATTAAATCTGTGGGATTGTTTATTTATTCGAGGGACCGACAAAGGCGGAAGTCTACACACACACACACACACACACACACACACACACACACATATATATATATATATATACACATACACTCTCTCTCTTTCTCTCTCACACACACACTCTCTCTCTCTCTATCTCTCTCACATACACACACACTTTTTCTCTCTCTTTCTATCTCTCTCTTCTCTCTCACTCACGCACACACTCTCCCTCTCTCTCACTCTTTCTCTCACACACACTCTCTTTCCATTTCACTCACTCTCTCTCTCTCTCTCACTCACACGCTCTATCTCTCTCACTCTCTCTCATAATCACACACACATACACATGGCTGTATATCTCTCTCATTCTCTCTCTCTCTCTTACTCTCTTACACAAACTCTCTCTCTCTCACACACACACACACACTCTCTCTCTCTCTCTCTGTCTCTCTCTCTCTCATACACATTCTCTCTTTCTGTCTCTGTCTCTCTCTCTCACACACACACACACACACACACACACTCTCTCTCTCATACACATTCTCTCTATCTATGTCTCTGTCTCTGTCTCTCTCTCTCTCACACACACACTCTCTGTCTGTCTGTCTCTCTCTGTCTGTCTCTCTCACATACACATTCTCTCTCTCCGTTCTCTCTCTCTCTCTCACACACACACACACACACACCACACAATCACACACACACAACACGTTGCTGTATATGTCTTTACATATGCATATTTGGTATTATCGAAAGATGAAAATACCCCCAGCATTTAAGTGATATTCACACACATGAGCACAGATGAAGGGAGGGAGGAAGCTAGAGAGAGAGAGAGAGAGAGAGAGAGAGAGAGAGAGAGAGAGAGAGAGAGAGAGAGATTTTCATACGCATACACAGTAATGCTTATACGCTCACATACATATCCATACAAATACTGACATCGGTTTACACACACACACGCACACGCACACGCACGTAGACACTTCGCGTGGTGTAGTAGCTATCAAGCTAGGCTAGTCGACAATCGTTAGTGATTTCGATTCTCACTGGGTGCCTCGTACATTAGACCTAGTGCTAAACTAAACTAAGCTTAGCATATAAGCACACGTGCACGCACACACGCACGCACGCACGCACATATATATATATATGAAAAATAGATGGAAATTAATCCGACAGTATGAAATTGAACATTTTTGAAAAAACAAATGATGTTATATAATTGCTGACAGAAATCTGTTTCGACCACTTCAATAGATCGGTCATCATCAAGAGCAACATGAGAGAAAGACGTGATGAAACAACAGTTAGAAGAAAAGGTACAAACGAACGCTATTATTCAATGCTGGAATTTTAAAAAATGCGTGTTCTGTGTTAAAAATAAAATAGATTTTATTTTTAAAAATCAGAAGCATTATAGTTCATAATAAAACTCAAAAGAGTTTGATGTAAAATTATATAAAAGTGTATAATGAGTATCAAAATTGTTCATGATATATTCCAGCTATTAAAAAAGTAATTTACAAGTCCACAGCATAATTGAAGAAAGTTGTAAAGTTTCAAATCACTTGTGGTCTTGATAAATCCGTAGTGTTGTAATTGAAAGCCTTCAGAGGTGTAAAAATCCGGAAATTTTGTTTTTTCATTAGACAAATATAAAAAATAGATAGAAATTAATCCGACAGTATGAAATTTAACATTTTTGAAAAAAACAAATGATGTTATATAATTGCTGACGGAAATCTGTTTCGACCACTTCAATAGATCGGTCATCATCAAGAGCAACATATATATATATATATATATATATATATATGTGTGTGTGTACTAACAAAGCAACCTTTTTATTTAAAAGAAACAACAAGATTGCAAGAAAATAGAATTGATCATGAATAATAAGGCATAATCATTCATTTTCAATCATATCTTATTATAATAGAGATAACATTTATGTCTGTCAGTAACCGGAACTACGTCACTACAGATGTCACAATTCCTTTAGCCGTTTACGCTATATTCTCAAAGATTATTAAATAATCATTAATTAATATTAATGAGCATCTTATTTATTAACAATGTCTCTAAGAAATTCTAGCTGAGTTAGATTTGTCACAAAACAGTTCATAAAATGTTTGTTATATATCACTAAGAAATAAATATTGAGATAGTGTATGGTATGGATAATTTGAACACTGTTTTAACAAGTAAGTCGTCGGGGCGGCCTAATGTCGGTATCAGCCAGACAGCGAAGGAATCTATCCCCTTTTCACTAGCGCAAGACTAAGGAGATCATTTTAGCGTCAGAGGTGGAGCGTCACACCAACCATCAGCTCCTCAGTTTACTGCACAGATCCTGTGCTACTCATAACAAAATCGGGTCTAATAAATAATTACTTGGTGTTATTGTTTTCTAATATTAGTGTTTTATTCTCAAACGTATTTAATTTGGTTTGGTTTGTTTTGTTTTACGGCATATCAACCTCAGTGGGTCATTTAATGCCGATAAAGTTTTGAAATAAATCAATTCTAATGGATAATACATTTTTTTTATAAATACATTTTTCTATTTAACCCATAGATGGGACCCTAACAGGTACTACCACTCCAGATCAGAGTGGACCAGGGAGCAATGGTGATGAAGGGGTGCTCCACATTCCCCAAACCTCCAAAACTGGAACCTCACCATCAGATAGAGTTTAACGTCATTCCCAGGACATGTAGACCCGCAGCCACCGCCTTCTAGCACCCATATGATAAAAACGGATTGAGGCTTGCCATAAGGGCAATAGGGTTGGGAAAATCATATAGGTGCTAGGGCTTGACGTGACCAGCCGATTGATAGGGCCAAAGTGGAGTAGTGCATGTCATGAACTACTCATCCACCAGGGTTCGATCCTTAAGCATCACGGGTCGCCACCCACGGCCAACAGGTGGCCACATTGGAGGAGTCTTACCCCTCTGCAGAGGTGCAGTCGTTGCATTCTAACGTCCCAGACGACAGGGCGGCAACGTATTTAAAGCAATCCTATAATGTTATATGTATAATTTTATATTGAAATCAATTAAGTTAAAATTAAAATAAAAGTAATATTTTTATAAGCGTTATTATTAAGTTTCAATAGCTTTAAAAAAAATTAAATATAATATTTCATTACACTGGATATGCTACAAAGAAACAAAGAGAGTAATATAGATAGTGGTAGGCGCGCGGAAGTGATAACACTAACCTTTTTTCAATCGAACTTAATGGAAAAATCAAAAGAAAGAAAGAAAAAGAGCGAGAGAAAATAAATCAAGATTATTATACTTTTTACCTATTGAATTATTTAGCAATAGCGCTTAAGTAAACATATCAAACGTTGTGATAATAAAATTATCACACTGTGGTATACCCACAGGTCCTGCTAGTAAATAAGTAAATAAAAGTAGTTTATATGTGGATGATGACTGTAAAGACAAGGCACTTGGTGAGAATGAAGCTCATTATTAACCGCTCTGCTTGCTAAACGCCCCAGCCCAGCTACCAGAAAAACAAATAAATAGTTTTGACAGACGGTCGCAGGTATGGGGCACTTTGTGAGGATCTAATTCATTATTAATTTGTCAATTAAGCAACTATTACATCCCTATCGGTGGTTCGGTATAATTATAAAATATATACAATTTATATATATATATATGTATATATATATATATATATATATTATATATATTGTGTGTGTGTGTGTGTGTGTGTGAGTGTGAGTGTGTGTGTGTGTGTGTGTGTGGTCCGTTTAGCTCAGTCAGTTGAGCGGTAGAACTACGGGGTCCCGGGTTCGATACCGGCCCGCACCAACTTAGCGTATGAGCAGCACAGATCCCTGTGCTATTCATAAAGTGAGGAGCTGATGGTAGGTGTGGCACTCCGCTTCAGACGCCAAAAACAATCTCCTTTGTCTAGCACAAGTGAAAAGGGGGATAGGCTATAAGCAAGTAAAGTAAGGTCGTCGGGGTGGCCTAAAGTCACTATCAGCCTGAGAGCGAGGGAGTCTATCCCCTTTTCACTTGCGCTAGACCAAGGAGATTGTTTTTTTTTTACCGTCTGAGGTGGAACGCCACACCTACCAGCTCCTCACTTTACCGCACAGATCCCTGTTCTACGCAGAGTTGGTGAGGGCCGGGTGTGTGTGTATGTATATATGCATATATATGTATATGTATATATGCGTGTCCGCATGTGTGTGACATATATATATATATATATATATATATATATATATATATATATATATGAGGTTAAGTAAACAAACAAATGTGTTTATTTTTATATGGCTTTGAGCCGACAATTTTTGGAGGATATGTGCTTAATTGAAGTCATACCTAATTTTGAAATTAATTAGTTAATAATTAATGAATTTAGGCGGGCATATATGTTCAAATGTAAGGCTAAACATTTTCTCGATTTGTTTAGCCTTACATTTGAACATATATGCCCGCCTAAATTCATTAATTATTAACTAATTAATTTTCAAAATTAGGTATGACTTCAATTAAGCACATATCCTCATATATATATATATATATATATATATATATATATATAGAGAGAGAGAGAGAGAGAGAGAGAGAACAGTAAAAAATATAGATTACACAGTTTTTACAGCATGCACAGCTGAAGCTAAATTCCATATTGTCTCTCTACATATGCCACTTCCACCACACTCAGACCCCCACTACCCCCACATAGCTGCCCCCCACAGACATCTCCACCCAGAATTACAGTCAAAGAAAACGCGTTTATTTGTAGTCAGTTCTCTGCATTGACATGTTTAATGGATGTGTGCACGAATGTTTTCGTTTTTTTTTCTCCCCCTTTTTTTTTGGGGGGGGGCGGGAGAGACTCTTAAAAAGCACACCATGATCCTATTCGCCTATTACTTCCTTCCTTTTTTTCTTTTCTTCTTTCTTTCTTTTTCTTTCTTTCTTTCTTTCTTTCCTTTTTGCTAACCCCAGCAAACATTTCTTCTGATACCAGACAACAACTCCCACGGTGCATATTTAGCACGTCTTTACATTCATTACATTTAGTTGTTATTTCTTTTTTTTTTCAATCTTTTTTCAATTGTTTATTTTTTAACATTAATATTTTTATTCTTATTTATTTTTTTTTGTTGTACATGAATGAATAATTTGTCTAACTAAAATAACTATTCACATTTAATTAAACATTATTATTTAGGTCCATAGGTAGCTCTTCAAACTGGAGATAAAAAAAGAATTACACCACATTATTTCTTCGTACTTTTTCTATACATTCATTCCTTTTCTTACCTGCATTTTTTTCCTTCCTCTACTTCAGCGCGAAGCTTTATTTTTTCGACTCCTCTTTATATCTTCTTCTTATCTCACAACGAAGTTAATTTCTTAGTCCCGACATTTTCTTATTTTCAAACAAAATAAATATCTTCAGTTTAAAAAATAAAATTAATTTTAGAATCCGTCATTTTCAATTTAGAATCTAAAAAAAGAACCAAACCCGTTTTGGTGTTTTCCAACTGATTGAAGAATGGGTACCTTTTCGTGGCATTATTATTATTTCTCTAGTTCTTTCTTGCTAATATTTATTCTATCTTTCTTTACCTTTTTTTTATTACTTTTAGGTAAACCTATATCTTCACGCCTCCCTTTTAAGGGTTACTCGACGGTCAATCTATTTTTAACTCCCAGGGATACCCACTTCCAGCCACGATGAACCACATATGAAATAGATGAAGTCACACGGGTATCCAAGCGGCACATTCACACACAAATGTGGAACGGGTCAAAATAAACATAGACTATTTATACAGAGGTGCGTGGTGTAATGGTTAGATTCGTGGGAAATGGACTCGTTGACTCGAGTTCAAATCCTAGACGATGCTGTATGCATTTCACATAGCGCTAATTACCCTTCGAAAAGGTGTGCATCCACCTACTCTCGCTCTAGCTATCGGTAAATAGTAGGGAAGACTGGATTCTTTAACCATGGCTAGGTAACCATTCTTGTATAAGGAAAACTTGAATTCAAATCTGTTAAAATCCGCTTAAGAAATTGACCGAGTGTCGCATCCTGCTCGCGCCGAGGGGTTGATATATATATATATATATATATAACAAAAAGAATTTTAAAAAATTTTCTGAGAACAAAATACATTTTAATAAAATATTGAATTTGTTGGAACCAGAACAACATATATATATATATGAATGAAGGTAATAAACTTTAAATTGGCTTCATGACAATGAATTATTACAACCGCATTACTGCGGCATCTTCAGGTATGAGCAAATTCATAATGCGGTTGAAATAACTTATTGTAATGAAGCAAATTTAAAGTTTTTTCCTTCATTTATTGAATATTTTGCACATTGAGCTCTCACTACGATCTAACTGCATCACTTTGGTTAAACCACACATGGAAAGATCCTAACTACCAGGATATATATATATATATATATATATATATATATAGACGTGCTAATTGCATTTCACTTAGCGCTAATACCCTTGGGAAAGGTATGAATCCTACTCTCCCTCCAGCTATGGATAAATAGTAGGGCAGACTAGGCTCTTTAACCTTGGTTAGGCAACCGGTCTAATTCAAACCTGTTAAACTCCGCTTAAGAAATTGACCTTGTGTCACATCCTGCTCGTGCGGAGGGGTTGGTATATATATATATATATATATATATATATATATATATGAGGTAGGTAAAAGGATAGTGAACAAGAAATGATAACTCCTCAAAACAAATCTAAGAGTTGAAACGTTTCGTCCGATTTATACGGACATCCTCAGTCAAAATTTTTTATCGAAAATAACTGAGGATGTCCGTATAAATCGGACAAAACGTTTCAACTCTTAGATTTGTTTTGAGTTATCATTTCTTGTTCACTATCCTTTTACCTACCTCATACTGTCGGATTCTACTACATCCATCCTATCTTCATATATATATATATATATATATATATATATATATATATATATACAGAGACGCAGTTAATGTGCCCACTCATAATACATCTACTGAATAAAATGGCATAATCTAATCTGACTGAATAAAACACTGCTACTTATACACATATACGTAGATTTTTTTTAGGTACAGGAAGATAAGAAAGAAGAAGGAAGAAAAAATCATATTTCCAAAATGTGATGGACGTTGTTTAGCAAGTCATAAATAAAATAAAAAAAGATGTTAGGGAACTTGAAGCATAAGTTATGGAACTATTTTGAATACGACACTCAGTAACGCCCTTAATAAAATGTATGTAAAAGCTAAAATAGAAAATACAGAGGAAGATTTGATAGAGAGAGATATGAGAATGCATGATAAGGGAATGCATCAAATGGGTACCAAGGAATACAAGAGCAAGCATGATTGGGGGGGGGGAGTGATCCACCAAGAACAGTGCAAACGACCAATTTTTGAGCATACAAACCAACGATATATACACAAACGTTAATCGATATATGAAATCCTGGATGAGGCTCTTTTCGTTTCTCTTCACGCTAATACTTTTAGCAGCTACCTCTGGCCGGGTTCGAGACCCGAACGAACTTACGCTCACCAAACCTCTTACCCATACGGCCACAGTCAGCTGCTAAATATAGCAGGCTATTTAATCGCTACATTTCTAAGCGGAAATGAACTTCACCTAGATGTCTCAAACTTTGTAAATAAAGTGAGTCTTAGCCGAACGCCGTATACGGTGAATTTGCAATTAAATCCCTCCTAAATAAAGTGCTCAACCGAAATTGGGAGCGTATAATATATATATATATATATATGTGTATGTGTGTGTGTGTGTGTGTGTTTGTCTGTCTCTGTTCTCCACCTAGCAAGGGGTAAATAGGAGAAAAGACTTGATTCTTTAGCATGGTTAGGTAACCAGTCTAGAAGAAGGAAAACTTGGAATTCAAACTAGCTTTAGTCCGTTTAAGATTGACATAGTGTCACATCCTGCCCGTGGTGGAGGGGTTGAGTAAATAGACCCACAAACAAGAATTTCTTCCGAAAAATGAGACGCAGAATTTCTCTGGGACTCAAAGATATACCCAATCATCCAATCTAGGCCAGTAGACCAGATCTTTTAAAGCCAGCAAGAAGAAAAAAAGTGAAAATCTAAATACTTAAACCTTGCCAGAGAACTGAAGAAACTGAAGAACATAAAGATAACATTGATACTAATCATATTGTTAGGAAAAAAGGGTTGGATTTTACGGTATGTCAACCCTGGAAGAAGGGGAAATGAATCCGACTCTATGTTGATAAAAAATAGATAGATTTGAAAAATAATGAAGTTGTGAAGATAATTTATTCATATTAGAAATTTCTATTCGTAAATTTTGGTCTGACATTATAATGTCTATTCCTCTGAATGTTTGAGATGAGGTTTGCTGATTACTATTATCTGCGCTATTCGGACTATTGTCCTCATCTTCATTGTTATCTGCACAACGTTTCGGCCGAAATGCCCTCCGGCCTTCTTCGGGTATTTCTTATCTGATTCGGGAACCTTCTCGGACCGGGAACCTTCTTTTCGGACCGGGAACTTTTTATCGTAATCGGGAATGGTTAGCGAATGAAAACAGGATACCCTCGTGGATTGAATAAAGGGTTGGGTTCAAAATTCCGTGATGGCTCCCAATTACGACAAGAAAGTTCCTGAGTCCGAAAAGAAGGTTCCCGAGTCCGACAAGAAATACCTGAAGATGGCCGGAGGGCATTTCGACCGAAACGTTGTACAGATAACAATGAAGATGAGGACAATAGTCCGAATAACGCAGATAATAGTAATTATAATATCTATTCGAAAACAGAGACAGAGACAGACAAACACACACACACACGCATATATATATATATATATATATATGTGTGTGTGTGTGTGTGTGTGTGTGTGTGTGTGTGTATGTGTGATAGGTATCCAAAACTTGGTTGTAAGGGATGATTCTATATGTGATTTCTAAGATACACTGTATTATTATTGTATGATCCAGTATGTATAAATACTCAATATAATAAACTTTTTAGATTATATACAGAGCAATATTTATCTTTGAAAGGAAGGAAAAACTCAACACTGCTATTCCATAATAAATTTATTTCGACCAAAATTGGGGCCTTTATAAATCTAAGTTGATTTAATATAGCTCCCCAAAATTTCGTCTACCATCTGATGAGACGAAATTTGTATTTTCCTGCTGTGTATGGACCGGGTTAGCTTAGTCGGTAGAGCGTTTGGCTAGAAACCACAAGGTTCCTAGTTCGATACTGGTCCTCGCCAACTCTGCGTATGAGTAGCACATGGATCTCTGCGTGGTAAAGTAAGGAGCTGATGGTAGGTGTGGCGCTACACCTCAGACGCAAAAACAATCTCCTTGGTCTAGCGCTATTGAAAAGAGGATAGACTCCCTCGCTGATTGGCTGATACCGACTTGAGGCCACCCCGACGACTTATGGAGTCAAATGCTTTGGAGAAAGCAAGGTAAAAGAAAAATTTCCCCTAATTCTATTTGGCGGTCCACAGGAGACAAGAGGCTTCGAAGGGGTTTTTATATAAACATGTAGAACGATGCGACAAGATAAAAACAAAAAGATGCCTAATGTTCGTGTAGATATAACAGCCTTAGACTCTTAATGTTGAGCTAAGAGGATTATTCACCAATGATTAAGAAAGGCGACTGTGTTGCAATCCTGAGACATTTCAAAACAAATTTATCGTGTACAATTCTGCTTTGAACATCTTTTCATTTTGTGCATATATATATATATATATATATATATATATATATATATATATATATATATATATATATCGTAGTCTGTTTATATCTACATATCCGCCACAGTCTGTTCATATCTATCTATCTATCTATCTATCTATCTATCTATCCATCTATATAATCTTTTATTCGTCTATTTCTTTTTATCACTGTATATACTTCTATCTCGCTATCTATCTATCTATCTATCTATCTATCTATCTCAGTCTGTTCATATCTATCTATCTATCTATCTATCTATATATATATATATATATATATATATATATATATATATATATATATTTATTCGTCTGTTTCTTTTTATCACTGTATATCTATCTATCTATCTATCTCAGTCTATTCATATCTATCCATCTATATAATCTTTTATTCGTCTATTTCTTTTTATCACTATATATTTCTATCTTTCTATCTATCTATCTATCTATCTATCTCAGTATGTTCATATCAATTTATCTATCTATCTATCTATCTTTTTTATTCGTCTGTTTCTTTTTATCACTGTATATCTATCTATCTATCTATCTAATTCTGTTAGTATTTATTTCTCTATATCTATCTTTATCTTTATATTTCTCTCCTCCCTCTCTCCTCTCTCTATCTCTCTCTCTTTCTCTTTCTGGCTATCTCTATCAATCTACAACTATATGTAAATAGTAGGACAGACTGTGCTCTTTGAACTTTGCTAGGTAACCAGCTTAGGAGAAGGAAAACTCTGAATTCAACTTGTTAAACTCCGCTAAAGACATTGACATGCCGTATCCTGCTCGTGTGTAGGGGTTGGTAAATATATATAAAAGGATACCAACTGCCGATTTGTTTCCCCTTACGTAATAGTCCTGCTTTTTTTTAACTTTTAAAACCAAGCAATGAAAAGCAAAATGTCTTTTTGTTCAAATTCTTATGGTAAATACTTATCCTATACAGTGATTGAAAAGTAACTTCCTATTTTAAACTATTTATAACTTTTTTCATCTGGCCAATTGTCAGTATTTAGGAGAAGATTGAAGATTTGATTTTTATGCAAGATGGTGCTCCTTCACATTTTGTTATTTTTTATTCGTGAATAGCCGAATCACCATTTTCCTGTGAGATGGATATGTAGACGTGATCCGTATGAGTGGACGATCAGAAGCTTTGATTAAACACCTTGCAACTTTTTTCCTTAGAGTTGGTTGAAGGAGCAAGTCTATTCTACGAAATAAAAATTCGAATTTGGACGAACTTGAACGAATACGAAAATCTATTTCTATCATCCCACAAGAGTTCCTGGGAAGATCAGTTGATGCGATTCCCAAGCAACTTGAAAGGCTGGAAGCAAATATGCTAGTGTACATATAGAATTTTGAATAAAACACTATGTTCTGTGTGTTCATCTAATATTAAAATTTGTGATCATTTGAACGAGAATTGTTCGTAATGAAATGATATCAAATTTTCTGAAACGCTCTGTGCATCTCAAACGATATCAGTTTTCAAATTTTGTAAAACACCCCGTACATCTTTTTCTGCACACAGAAATTAATGTATATATTACGAGTAAAGTTTGGAATCATTGAATTTTATAGAATGCTGAGGTATTTTATTGAATACATAACATTTTTTGTCGTAAAAAGACTTAAAAAAGTATCAAAACTGAAGCTGTTTTTGCCAAGGCACAATGAATAAAAGATTAATTCTATTTAAAGTAGTTCCTTGGAATTTAAGACACTTATTCAAGTGAGCTTTCTTATTAGTCGTATTAGTGCTATTGGTGCCACAAGCCGGCCAAAGGGGCTTTGGCGAAAAATCAAAGGGCGTCTCCATCATCGTCAGGAATCAACGGCTTTTGGTGCACTTGTCACTGCGTATGTGGAAAATCTGTGACAAATAAGGGCATCTCTTTCCCTTGACCCCGATATGCATGCGGGGGTTGGGGACCGCTTGAGAATTTCCTATTTCCCTGTTACTTCTTCCATGAATTCACTACAGGTGAATTTGTTGGATGGAGGAGGCCCTGTCGACCCAGGCTGAATGCCGTCCCAAAAACAGAATGAAATCTTCTGAAACTGTAGACATCTGAGTTGTTTGTGAAAATGCAGATAAATTTGAAATCATTTGAACGCGAAGTTATTAGATTATAAAATTATATAGTTTTTTTTTCGGAATCACCTTACGCATCTCAGATAATTAGGTGACCACTTAAGCAAAAGCAGGTACTGTAAGCAACTTGAATTCTTTTTTTTTTTATCAAAATGTCAGGATTAAGCATTAAATGACCCGAAAAGGGTTGATATGCCGTAAAATAAAACCAAACAATAAATCTCTAATTTTTTTTTGGAATCACTCAATAGATACGTAACTCTATGTGCCAAATGTAATGTATGATTCAGTAAATGCTTTTTATTTTTTCATTTAAGACGGACATTGTCCCCCCCCCGCCCCTTGCATTTTTGATTGCCTCGATGTACAATAATTTGCCTTAAGCTAAATGGACTGATTATGAACGCGAAAGGCAACAGAAATTCTGCCTCCACTTAACCCTTTTAACCAATAACCTCTTCGCCGAGAACACTTTGTACTTTAACACACACACACACACACACACACACACACACACACATATATATATATATATATATATATATATATATATATATATATGTATGTATATGTATATGTATATGTATAGCAAAAAAAAATCGGCCTACAAATTTCGTTCAAATTTTTCTCGAGGGCGCAGACATATTTATTTAAAGCTATTTTACCGTTCCATTAAAAGAAAGGCGGTGATTGGTTGCTTTTATTAGCAGTGTGTCACGTGGCCTGCCTCTGGTCTAAACATCGGTTTCACGGTGCATTGTTAAATAGTGCTACAATTGAATTATATATATATATATATGGCAGGCTGGGTTCTTTAACGTTGGTAGGGTAACCAGTCTAGGAGAAAGAAAACATACACACACACACACACACACACACACACACACTCTCTCTCTCTCTCTCTCTCTCTCTCTCTCTCTCTCTCTCTCTATATATATATTATATATATATATATATATATATATATATATATATGACACACTTCAGATACAAACGTATAAAACATTAAGCAAAAATCACATTCAAACTTGATTTCGGTGTGCTGACATTTTTGTTTTATGCTATCCCAATGTAAGAAGACAATGATTAATTGTCTCTCTTTGATTCTACGTGTTCTTTATTCACTTCATGGCCAAATAAGAATATCAGAATTCTTATTGTCCTCTTTTGTCCTCGTTCATTGAACAGTAAAGACGTGATCTTCCGGTCTATATTCTTTGAACACTTTAGACAAGCTAATTTATCTATGTTCGTTGAATAGCAGAGACATTTTGTCTCGCCAAACCGGCATATATACAAGTGATATATATATATATATATATATATATATATATTATATATATAGAGAGAGAGAGAGAGAGAGAGAGAGAGAGATTGGTCGCCCCCAGCTACGATTCAAGGATGTCTGCAAGAATGATCTCAGTCGCTTTGCCCCTCCCAGCTGGGAAAATTTGGCTCAGAACCGCCTTCGGTGGCGGCAGAATCTCTGTAGGGGACTGTTCATGTCAGAAGTCACCCTGACACAACACCACGAAACTAAGAGGTCCAGAAGAAAACAGCGGCAACAAAGCATCGGAACATCAACATCTTCAGGGACAGCCTTCAAATGCAAAATCTGTGGTCGAGAATGTTTTTCAAACATCGGACTTCACAGTTACCGGAGGCGCTGTAACTATATATATATATATATATATATATATATATATATATATATATATATATATATATATATATATCTCCGACAGATATGTTGAAAAGATAAAAGGAAGAGAAAAAATATATTTTGGAATTGATGAAATTTATTATATGCTAACACCGGTTTCGACCAGAATTTGTTTATACATACAGTATTCCTTATAAAATCATTTTAATATAAAATAAAATTGTAATAATAGAAATAAACGCATTGGAGCAATATATGATCGGAGTAGTTGTTTTATTTTTAAAAGAAAGACGAGTAATATAGGTGAAATATTCGACAAATAATAAATATTTCATCCATACCGAAATAGTTATACTTTTCTTTCGTTTATCTTTTCAACATTTACATTTAAACCGATATGCACGCCTAATTCATTTAATTATAATTAATTAATTAACAAAGTTAGGTATGACTTTAATTAAGCACATAATCTGCCACAAATTGTCGGTCTTCGCCATTTCAAACACATCGTTTGACTACTTCATACTGTCGTGCCATAAGTCACCCAAAAAGTGCGATATACACATCAGTTTAAAATGAACGAGAAATTCTGGGGAAGTCAGCTAGTGTAGTGGTTAGAAGTTCGCCTGTCAGCCTGACAGGTAGGGTTCGAATCACGCACAAAGAACTGCCCTGTCTATAGCTCTGCTGATGAGGCCTAATAGGCTGAAATGTACATACAGAGATCGACTTTTTCTCGATTTGTTTACGCTTTACATTTAAACCGATATGCACGCCTAATTCATTTAATTATAATTAATTAATTAGCAAAGTTAGGTATGACTTTAATTAAGCACATAATCTCCCACAAATTGTCGGTCTTCGCCATTTCAAACACATCGTTTGACTACTTCATATATATATATATATATATAACATTTTTTTATGTTTGGTTTTTAGAAGGATTGTTGGATAAAGTATATATTATTATTTATATTTTGCTTGAAGGCAATTACAATGCGTATATCGCATAAAATTCGATAATTATAGAAAATAATCATGACAAGTGAACCTCGGCAGAGAATTGTGCGGTGTGTAGAACATCGTATATACTGTTTCGACTTTATTAAGTCTCATCAGCGTATCGGTGGCCGGAGCAGTAAAGTTTCTGACTCTCCTGCTGAAGTGCCGGTTACGATTTCTGTCGGAGGGAAGTTGTTAGTATACATCGCTGATGAGACTTAATAATATATACATTAATATATATACATCTTTCATTTTTATTAAAAGTATTAATCCTATTTAAGCAATTAAAGATATCTTCATTGGACTTCATTTCATATTCCACTAACATCTGTCCGGTAGATTATGGTAAAAAAATTCCACCCTTGAATTCATAGTCTATCCAAATTTCCTCCACAGCTGTACCCCATTTTCTTGGTATTTTTTACCTGTATGATTGGATATTTCAAAGTTCCCTATCTCAGAATTCATTCTATTCAACTAAAGTCTAATTATTATTGAAAACTGAATCCTTCTGCTCAATTATAATGAGAGACGTTGCCAGGATCGCAGTGATGGGAGAGCCGCTTTAAGCGGCTTAAGTAGGCATACATTTAAGGCCTTACTGTAACGTTAGAACTTCATTAACCAGTAACTCAAAACTGACCCTTGACCTTATATGATCCAGGGTGATTTTTCTGGGACAACTTTTTAAACCCAACCCTATTGCCCTTATGGCAAGCCCCAACCCCTTTTTATCATATGGGTGCTAGAAGGCGGTGGCTGCGGTCTACATGTCCTGGGAATGACGTTAAACTCTATCTGATGGTGAGGTTCCAGTTTTGGAGGTTTGGGGACTGTGGAGTACCCCTTCATCACCATTGCTCCCTGGTCCACTCTGACCCGGAGTGGTAGTACCTGTTAGGGTCCCATCTATGGGTTAAATAGAAAAATGTATTTATAAAAAAATTCTATTATCCATTAAGAATTGATTTATTTCAAAACTTTATCGGCATTAAATGACCCACTGAGGTTGATATGCCGTAAAACAAAACAAAACCAAAACAAACCAAACTTTTTAAAATACGTTACTTGATAATGTCGTGTATTTCCTTACATCTTCAGATCAATTACTATCGAATAGCGAGTTCGATCCTCGCTGGATGCACCCATACTCATAACCTTGTATCACATCCTACCCGCGGCGAACGGGTTGTATAGATAGTTACTTCCTTACACCTTTCTGAATGGGGCAATGGGGTCGATGATAACCAGAAACTAACAGAATTTTTCAGGGGTTTTCTTTTTAGCTTATTTTTGTTGTTGTTGTTGTTGCTTCCCACTCCCATTTCTTGCTATCAACTGATTACTCCAGCATCCCAGCACCCCCATATTTTTTTCGCAGACACGTGCGTGCACCAACCGCGAGCCAACTTCCATTAAAAACCCCAACTGTTACTTCTTTGACTAAGAAGAGGAATCCCGAGTGAAATATATATATATATATATATATATATATATATAAAGGAAAGAGAAAGGGGATCCTTTTTCTTCGACTGCTAATTTTAAACTTAGCTTTCATACCTTTTTACTTTCATTCTTTATATATATATATATATATATATCTTATTATAATGGAGATTGTGTGTTTTTCTGTCTGTAACCAAAACTAAATCACTACTCAAGTCACATTTCCCTTAGTTATTGACGTCACATTCACCATGAATTTATCCTTATTTTAACCTCAATTATTAATAAAATTGTTTTACATTATTAATACTGTTAACCATATCTATATACTAATTACATGCAATTGTATTTATATATACAACAAAATAGCGGTTTACAGTGTGAACGGGAAGGCTAATTTGCATATTGATATTAAAAATGTAATTTTAATAAATATATGCTTAGTATTATTGGTTTCTAACTGTTTGGTTTTATTTTAATGAATATAAGCAAAAGTCTCTTCAATGAATCTTAAATGAAATCCATTAACAAGAAAAACTAACTGTAATGTTATTCTTTACTTACTCTTTTAACTAAATACTTAAATTAGAAAAAATAACAATGAAAGACGAGAGTGATGGAAGAGTAAATTTCAATTGTTCTATTTTTCGATTATATCCCCCTCTGTTTCAAATCTTTTTATCTGCTTTCTTATTTAGTTTCATTAGCGTTTCTAATTTAATACGATATTTCATTACATTAAAACTTAAATACTTGCACCCGGAGGGTGCATATATTTGCTAGTATATATAAAGAAAAAAGCTTTCATACCTTTTTTCTTTCATTATATATATATATATATATATATATATATATATATATATATATATATATATAAAGAATGAAAGAAAAAAGGTATGAAAGCCAAGTTTAAAATTAGCAGTCGAAGAAGAAAAAGGATCCCCTTTCTCTTTCCTTTCACTTTTCACTCGGTCAGGACCTTCGCACTTTTTAGGGGATCCGTTTTGCGTTTCGTTGAACTCTGAACCGAGAGGCATGCTGCTGTTGTTTCGTTCCTTCCTGTAACTCAAACTGTCTTTCCATCCAACCTTTGCAATTTCCTCTCTATTTCCAATCCCCTACTACTAGTAGTAATTAAAAAGAATCACTGAGTTTTAAAATTCTTTTTGAAATGTAAGACCCACAGAGATAGATGGTTATTAATTGATGGAGCAGATATCTTTTTGAGAGATTGAGATAGATAAATAGATAGATAGATAGATAGATAGATGCGAAGAGAGAACGCTAGCTATCTAGTAAGATAGATAAAGAGTGATGAAGAGATTGAGATAGATAGTAGACCGACTGTCAGTAACCAGATGTTGACTCAATGTCCACGCTACCTTAACTTATATATATATATATATATATATATATATATATATATATATATATATATATATGAAGTAGTCAAACAATGTGTTTGAAATGGCAAAGGCCGACAATTTGTGGGAGATTATGTGCTTAATTAAAGTCATACCCAATTTTGTTAATTAATTAATTATAACTAAATGAATTAGGCGTACATATCGGTTTAAATGTAAAGCGTAAACAAATCGAGAAAACATATACATACAGAGATGACTTTTTCTCGATTTGTTTACGCTTTACATTTAAACCGATATGCACACCTAATTCATTTAGTTATAATTAATTATTAACAAAATTAGGTATGACTTTAATTAAGCACATAATCTCCCACACACACACATATATATATATATATATATATATATATATATATTTAAGTTGGGCGTTATTACGAAGCATCTAAAATAAATGAATGAACACGATGTTATGGAGTATTGGATTCACTTATTTTTTTATTATTATTTTTTATCATAAATTTTCGGGTTCGTTAGATACCCTTTATCAAATGACTGTTGTTCCTGTTCAATGGATCTTTTGTCTCTGTTGTTATTGACTGTGGCAGCGTCTGTAAAGAAATTATAATAACGGAGTATTCCAATGTCAGAGTTCAGTCCCCTCACGTGAGTTGTAATTTTAGAATCCATTTAGCTTCTGCTTGTTTTCGAGATTGCGTTGTTGGAAATGCGTGGAAATATCCATCCTATCTTCATTATATATATATATATATATATATATATATATATATATATATATATATATATATATATATATATAATAGTTTACAATGCATTTAAGAGTGCATTTTACCAATGGTTTACCAATTGGTAAAACGGACTCTTAAGTGTATTGTAGACTATAATTAAATAAATACAGCTCTTACAGAAGTAACTGAGCACTTTATTATCATTTCTCCAATACTTACAAGGAATTAACTATATATATATATATATATATATAGGGAGAGAGAAAGAGAGGAAGAGAGAGAGAGAGAGATAGAGAGGGGGAGATTGCGCTTGCTTGTTATCTAGAAAGATATGTAGATGTGAAGGGATTTAGATAGATAGATAGATAGATAGATAGATAGATGGATAGATTGAGAGATAGATAGGTAGATGTGAAAGCTATCCAGCAAGATAGATATATAGATGTAAAGATAAATAGATAGATGGATATGAAGAGGTTGAGCTTTTAACTATCCTGCAAGTTATATAGATCTAAAAATATGTTGATAGATTGATATATAGATTTAAACAGTCCGAAAGGGATAGATAGATAGATAGATAGATATATGAAGAGAATGAGATAGATAGATTGATAGATAGATAGATAGATGAAGAGAATGAGATAGATAGATAGATAGATGAAGAGAATGAGATAGATAGATAGATAGATAGATATATGAAGAGAACGAGATAGATAGATAGATAGATGAAGAGAATGAGATAGATAGATAGATAAATAGATAAAGAGAATGAGATAGATAGATAGATAGATAGATAAAGAGAATGAGATAGATAGATAGATAGATAGATATATGAACAGAACGAGATAGATAGATAGATAGATAGATAGATATATGAAGAGAATGAGATAGATAGATAGATAGATATATGAAGAAAATGAGATAGATAGATAGATAGATAGATAGATAGATGTGAAGGGACACATTGTTATAGTGTAATGATTGATTAGCAAGCTAATCTCACATATATATTTACCAACCCCTCCGCACAAGCAGGATGTGACACAAGGTCAATTTCTTTGTGTAGTTTAACAGGTTTAAATCCAGAGTTTTCTTCCACCTAGACTGGTTTCCTAGCCAAAAATAAAGAGCTGATGGTAGGTGTGGCACTCCATCTCAGATGCATAAACAACCTCCCTGGCCTAGTGCTAGTGAAAATGGGATAGACTTCCTCACTGTCTTGTTGATACTGACAATAGGCCAGGATTTGAACTCGGGGTGACGAGTCCATTTCCCATGACTTTACCCATTACACCATGTGTTTCCAAAATATAAATATATAAAATTGTATAAATATATATAAGGAGTATATTCATTTTGTGAAAGTGATTAGTGTACTCGGCACTTATCATCAAGACAACGTGCACTTTTCACAGGTGCTTTGTCTTGATGATAAGTGGCTAGTACACTGGTTTGAAACCAATGATAATAATCACCTTTTAAGTGTATTAAAATACACTTACCAAATAAGTACAGCTCTTTCACCTGTACTCGAGCACATTATTTTCATTTCTCAAATACTAAATAACTATATATATATATATATATATATAATATATATATATATATATTTATTTATTTATTTATATATGTCGAGTTAAAAAGAACAAACAAGGAAGCATATATGAATTTAGCAACTCCTCCTCACGAACAGAATGTGATACAAGGTCAATTTCTAAGTGGAGTTTAACAGGTTTGAATTCAGACTTTTCCTTCTCCTAGACAGGTTACCATACCAAAGTTAAAGAGCCCAATCTGCCTTATTTTTTAGTTTTTTTAGTTTTTAGAATTAGATTCAACCTGACTTGGAAGCAAAGAAGACGCGTTTGTTTCTCTCGCTGAGGTCAGTCTCCCCTCATGTTGAATAAGCAATATGGGCTAATATAGGTTTGATCAAGCGAACAATAAGTCTTGTTAGTTCATTTAATTAAAAACAAGCAAAGCCCAGAAGAAGAAAACCAGCCCTTAGATAGAAGAACAGAGAAGAACTCAACTAAACAGGAACATGTCGGCCATAGCGTTAACAAGAATCAAGTAAGATCATCCTCTCTCTTAAGTCTCTGTCACTCTCTCCCTCTCTGAGAACTCACTCTCTCATTTATCTACCAGATGCTCAATGTTTGATATGGGTATATAACACTTCCAAGCTGTAGTCCTATCACTGCTGCTGTACGGCTGCACAACTTGTGTTGGATATTGTACAAACGGAAATAGGAATTTCCGGTTGAATCAAAAAGACAAGGGAATTAGGAAACAAAGGATGTTCCAGACAGAAGTCTGGATCGAACAAAGAGTAAGAGTGAGTAAGATCGGAGGCTTACTGCTGACCGGGTCAAACGAACTGTCCAGAAAAATAACAATAGCAGGATGACAAAGGACTTCCTATCGACTGGTGACAAATCTAGGATGGCAGGTCACGCAGTACAGTTCCGGTGTAATTTGAATAGACCAGAGCATGCTGGGAAAAGATTGAAAAAGTGACGGTTAGACGGAGAGTTCGGCAGTTGAGATCGGCAGTTGAGATTCGGCAGCCGCTAACTTCAGACCCCGTCAACAAAACATTCCTCGGGCACTCATTGTGAACACTGCGCTCTTGGCTAGCCACCGGCATCCTCATTGTAAGCTCTGCGCCCCTCACCTACCACACACCGAAGAAAATAAAGAAGAGTCCTCTTTTGTATACGCGTATCTGTTGTTATTGAAGTTCAGTAGCCGACTACTACCTTTCGCTTTTGGGTTAGTGACGATATCCGCTACTAACATACACGAATTTAGCAGCGTGAATTCGAAACCAGTACACTGGACCCTAATGAAGCACCCAGAGGAAAGACTAGATGAGAGCTGCACAAGAGTACAGCATGTGATCTTAAACAAAAGGTGGAAACAATACACTTCGAGAAAACAGATGTACGGTCAGCTGCCCCATACTATCTAAACCATGTAAGTAAGATGAACAAGATATGCCGGACACTGATAGAGAAGCAAGGACTAACTCTTAAGTGACGTTCTCCAGTAAAAAGTCAGCACATGTGCACGCCAGTGTGGGCTGTCCAGGAAAGACATGTATTGACCAGCTCTGCGCAGCATCCAGTATCTGTGCAGTGGACCTCCAGAGAACAATGAATGATAGGGATAGTTTGGTGAGAGATTGTCAAGGGTATCCATGCTACTATTACGATATAATGATGATGATGATGATGATGATGCTGAGGTGAAGGGGCCAGTTTAGCTCAGTCGGTAGAAACAAGCACCTTGTTTCAATACCAGTTCCTGCCAACTCAGCACATGAGTAGCACAGATTGGGTAATCTGATCTGGGTCTCTAACTGGGGGGTTGACGATTGGTGTACTGCTCGACCTCAGGTGCAGAAAACATCTCCCAGGTCTAACCTTAGCAAAAAGGGGATAGACTCCCTCACTGTTTGACTGATACCGACAATAGGTCACTCCACCAAATTTACTTAGCTTTTTAGATAAGGTGAATTTTGTATTGTCTCAACTGATACCAAAAATATAGTGTGAATTGGATTTTTTAAAATGGAGTTCATATCATAGATGATTTCTTCATTTGATTGGGATGTTTATGTTTCCTTATTTGTAAATAAGAAAAACTAAAAAAAAAGGCCTACATGCTTCCTTGTTTATTTTTTTTTAAGCAAACATACACTAATGAAAAATATACTGTTCAAAAATACATATATATATATATATCTTGATCTCTGTACAATTAAGTTTTTACCTGCTAACAAATATCATTGATTCTTCTCTTGATAAGATGAAGGAAAAGGCCTCCAGTGCTAATTATTTATATATATTATATATATATATATATATATATATATATATATATATAATAGTATTTGATATATTATTACTTTACTTGTCATGATGTTTTCAATAATATCAAATTTTATACAATATACGCATTGAAATTGCCTTCAAAAATATAAAAATATAATATATATATATATATATATATATATATATATATATATATAAAATGATTGAAATTATTGTTTTAAACTAAATACTTTCAATTTGTTTGACGTTAATATGAGTCTGTTCTGGACACTTTTTTAATGTTGTTATTAAATATCTACAAAATTATACACTACATATACATATGTATATATATTTAATGCCGTACATATATATATATATATATATATATATAAAGCAGCTCATGACAGATGTCCTGGAAACATTTCCTACATTTACGCCTGACAAAATATCTGATGTATGTGGCAGGGCTTGCCTGTCGAGGGCTGGACTTCTCAGTCACATACAGTCCCACACAAGAGAAAGCAGGGGATCTCATGTCACATTTGTGTGACAGGTTACGTAAAAGCTGGATTCTGAGCCATATGCGTGCTCACCACCAAACATGTAGAAATGGCCTTCTTCTGTGAAGAAGTGGCAATCACCAATATATATATATATATAATACTAGAAGCTTTTATACATCAAACAATACAAACCATCCTTAGATAAAATTAATTTTAAATGGAGTACCCACATTTTAAGATGCCTATAACACTTTTCCTATCAATTCTCCTACTTCCAACCTCCACATCCATTAATATACTTTGAAAAAACTGGAGCACATCATCCCTGATGATAGGACTTCGAAGTGCCGAAAGTACTCGGGATATGAACTTCTGTGGACTAATCCACAAATTCTATCCAAATATTTAAAAAAGTTGGCCAGAAAGCTTGAAAAGATCACCAATAAAATTGTTAAACAGGAGACCCGCATTTTGTTTAATTCCACATGTATGAAATATATATATATATATATATATATATATATATATATGTATATATATTTAATTTGTTGAGTTTTTAAAAAAAATAAATGCTTATTATAGACAGCTACCCAGGTTGTCTTGCTAAGTCACAATCATCAGGCTGTCAAATTAGATCTTATGGTGTTTATTTGAAGATCCTTTCTTAATGTTATATTCTGGACCGCAAATAACGTTGGTTGCTTTTGTGGACACTATTACGCTTCGGATTTTAAAAATTTCAATATATATATACCTATATATATATATATATGTGTGTGTGTGTGTGTGTGTATATATATATATATATATATATATATGTGTGTGTGTATATATAATTTTATATATATATATATATATATATATATGTGTGTGTGTGTGTATATATAGGGTGTTTCATAAAAATTGATATTATTTGCTATCATATCTTTTTGAAGAAGAGATAACTGAAGGCAAAAATCAAGTGTGCCACAATATTGACTGCCAATGAAAATAGTAAACTGAATAAGTCAGAGTTATGAATGAATATAAAAGTTGTTGATACATTTGTAGAGCAGGTTTAGAAAACCAATATAGTCAGAATATGTTTACCCAAATTTCACCATGAGGATTGACAGGAATATTCTGCATGGACTTAATTAATTTAATTAATGACATTAATTAAATAATTTATTTAATTAATTTTCTTTTAAATCCATTAATTAGATTAATCAAATCAATTAATTCCTTGCAGAATAATCCCAACGATTCTCACAGTGAAACAAGGGTAGACATGTTTTGCTTTTAGGAGTTTGAACCCTTTTTTAAAAATATTGTTAGCAAATATCTACAAAATTAAACTATGCACACACACACACACACACACACACACACACACATATATATATATATATATATATATATAATATATCATACATAATATATATATATGTAACAGTTGCATATAAAACCACATACACTCAAACACACACATATATACATATATAATATATATATTTACTTGTTTATATTTTTTTGCTTGAAGGCAGTTACAATGCATATATCGTATAAAATTCAATAATTATTGAAAATAATTATGACAAGAAAACTCGGCAAATATCGCAACCTATGTAGAACATCGTACAGCTGTTTCAACTCTATTGCTGAGTTCGCTTGTCATGATTATTTTCAATAATTATCGAATTTTATACGATATACGCATTGAAATTGCCTTCAAAAATATAAATAATAATATACTTTACTCAACAATGTTTCTAAAGAAAATTATTAAATCTCATATATATATATATATATATATATATATATATATATAATATATAATATTTGAGTTAAAGTAGTGTGGACATGGAGTCAACACATAGGTACTGATAGTATCTTGCAATATGCGGTTAGTCTGAAGATCTCAGAGGTGAGAAACTGTCAGTAACAAGTTTTGAATCCATGGTCCACACTACCTTAACTCAAATATAGCACTCTAATAATATACTATTACATCTATACATATATATATATATATGTAGTAAAGATATTGGATTATATATATATGTATATAATGCTTAAAAA
>CM042165.1:44410724-44419129 GCA_023376005.1 Doryteuthis pealeii | reverse complement strand
TGGACTCTCAGTCCACATACAGCCCACAACAAGAGGAAAGCAGGGGATCTCATGTCACATTTGTGTGACAGATTACGTAAAAGCTGGATTCTGAGCCATATGCGTGCTCACCACCAAACTTGTAGAAATGGCTTTCTTTTGTGAAGAAATGGCAATCACCATATATATAATACTAGAAGCTTTATATACATCAAACAATACAAACCATCCTTAAATAAAATTAATTTTAAATGCAGTACCCACATTTTAATATGCCTATAACACTTTTCCTATCAATTCTCCTACTTCCAATCTCCACATTCATTAATATACTTTGAAAAAACTGGAGCACATCACCCCTGATGATGGGACTTCGAAGTGCCGAAAGTACTCGGGAAATGAACTTCTGTGGACTAATCCACAAATTCCATCCAAATATTTAAAAAGTTGGCCAGAAAGCTTGAAAAGATGATCAATAAAATTGTTAAACAGGAGACCTGCCTTTTGTTTAATTCCACATGTACATATATATATATATATATATATATATATATATATATATATATATATTTGTGTCGAGTCACATATGGTGCTACTGGTACTATGTAACCCAGTACTACCTGTCTCATAGTCGGGTTATCGGCGACTAAACCGGTTACCCCACAAAGCCTATCTAGTGAGGAGGATGGCTAGACATCCAGCCGGACGAAAAACAAAACCTGTCAAAGGGCGGATGAAGCCTTTAACTCAACGGCCATCAAGCAAATAACATACGTGTGGGGACGTAGAAATACTTGGATTGGTATCCAGGCGCGTAGCAAAACCACCGGGAAAGATGCATTCCTCAGCCTTGTCAAGGTAAGTGTCTAGGAGAAGGAAAACTCGAAAATTTAACCTGCGGTGGCTGCTGCAGCCAATGATGTTGACTTGTTCTTCTTTTTGGCTCAAATGTGGCAGTCATTTAGAGAGTGGGATTGGTTCTGTGCAAAGCCTTTCCTCACTTAAAAAAGCTTCAGGCACAGGCATTGCTTGATATGCAATACATGTCTTGTCCTTTATATGTTTGAAGCTCACCATTATATTGTTTGAACTGTTAAGCTTTCTTTTTTTCTTTTTTTTTTATTATTATTATTGTTACTATATCAAGCTATGGCTATACTTGAATACTAGTTTGCTGCCATCATATATATATATATATATATATATATAATATATATATATTATATATATATATATGTGTGTTGTAATATAGGGTGTTTCATAAAAATTGATATTATATGCTATCATATCTTTTTGAAGAAGAGATAACTGAAGGCAAAAATCAAGTGTGTCACAATATTGACTGTCAATGAAAATAGTAAACTGAATAAGTCAGAGTTATGAATGAATATAAAAGTTGTTGATACATTTGTAGAGCAGGTTTAGAAAACCAATATAGTCAGAATATGTTTACCCAAATTTCACCATGAGGATTGACAGGAATATTCTGCATGGACTTAATTAATTTAATTAATGACATTAATTAAATAATTTATTTAATTAATTTTCTTTTAAATCCATTAATTAGATTAATCAAATCAATTAATTCCTTGCAGAATAATCCCAACGATTCTCACAGTGAAACATGGGTAGACATGTTTTGCTTTTAGGAGTTTGAACCCTTTTTTAAAAATATTGTTAGCAAATATCTACAAAATTAAACTATGCACACACACACACACACACACACACACACACACACACATATAATATATATGTATATACATACATAAATTATATATTATATATGTAACAGTTGCATGTAAAACCACATATGCTCAAACACACACACACACACACACACACATATATATATATTATATATATATATAAATATATATATATATTATTATATTTTTTGATTGAAGGCAGTTATAATGCATATATCGTATAAAATTTGATAATTATTGAAAATAATTATGACAAGAAAACTCGGCAAATATCGCAACCTATGTAGAACATCGTACAGCTGTTTCAACTCTATTGCTGAGTTCGCTTGTCATGATTATTTTCAATAATTATACGATATACGCATTGAAATTGCCTTCAAAAGTATAAATAATAATATACTTTACTCAACAATGCTTCTAAAGAAAATTATCAAATCTCATATATATATATATATATATATATATATATATATATATATATATATATATATACATATTTGAGTTAAAGTAGTGTGGATATGTAGTCAACATGTAGGTACTGATAGTATCTTGCCTATGCAGTTAGTCTGAAGATCTCAGAGGTGAGAAACTGTCAGTTAACAAGTTTTGAACCCATGTCCACACTACCTTAACTCAAATATAAGCACTCTATCAATATATATATACATATATACATATATATATATATTATATATATGTAGTAAAGATATGTGGATCATATATATATATATATATATATATATGCTTAAAATCAAATAACCTTTTTTAAAAAAATTGCAAAGATGTTTCTTTTTGCGATCAGGTTTGTTTTATATCCATCAGACATAAGCATGTGATATTTATATTTACGCAACCCCTCTACACAAGCAATAACGGACATGAGGTAAATTTTTCTAAGTGGTGTTTAACAGGTTGTAGTTTTCTTTCTCCTAGACGTGTTGCCAAACCAAGGTGAAAGAGCCTGGTCTGCCCTACTATTTACCCATACCTGGAGGGGGAATATTTGGATGCATACCTTTCCCAAGGTTATTAGCACTATGTGATATGTAAACAACCTTGTTCAGGATTTGAACTCAGGTTTCCATGTTCTTTTCCTATGATGATAACCATTACACTATGAGCAATTCAAATACATGTTGTATATATATAGGGAAACTTTAAACAGTATATCACTGCAATTGAATTTAACAGCATTGGTTATATTTTTTATTTATTTATTGCGAGTTAAACAAAGTTGTGAATTATTCTATTATTCTCAACAAATATATATATATATATATATATATATATATATATATATAAACCTAAAGAGTCAGATAAACCTACTAAAAGTTCCGCTTAGTGCTCTTCAGGGCTAAGTTACGACTCTTAATATTTTACTTATTAGCTTTAGTTTCCTGGCGGTTTTGTATGAATATATATATCTTATATATATATATTCATATAAATTGTTTTTTCTTTTGGCCAAATATTGTACCAATAGATTATTTTTGGTTGGTGCGATTATCTTGTCTTTTCTTTTTTTCCAAATTTTTTTTCTCCCCGGGTGATGTTTGGTAGTATATTTTTACAATCAAACTATTTGCCGTGTTTTTTCTCACTGCGAGGATTTACCAACAAGTTTGGTATATATATATATATATAATATATATATATATATATATAATATATATATATATGTTATCTGTGTTCTGATAGACGTTTATATAAGGATCTGGAAGTCTCACCTTGATATTTTTTGTTACAATTCAAGCAATCTATTGTGTAGACTCTAGCTTCGGAATGTGTGTGTTTGTGATTATTTTTATTCTGTTAAATGTTTTTGACTGTTTTAGTGTAGTGAGTAACCCCAAAGTTTTTAAGTGACTTTATTCATACCCCAAAGACAAGGCTTTTTTACTATATCCCCTTTCTTAGGACACTTGTAGTCAGAAATCATAAAATCCCCTTCACATGACATTTTCCAATATATACTTTCTAACAAATTTAAATTTCACATTATCCAAAAAAATAAAAACCTTACAATCATTCATATATATATATGTATAAATGTAAGTTAATCCAAATGACTGGTTGTAAGGGATGATTCTATTTGGGATCTTCGAAATCTCACTGTATAACCATACTATATGCTCTTATAGCTGCAAAATACTCATACAAGGATTTTTATAAATCCCTAAAGAGAGCTCAATGCATAATAATCAATAAATTAGATTATATTAGATTATAATTAGATTATAGTACATATATATATATGTTTTTTGTTTTTTTCAAATTCATATTTTATATATTATTTATCTTATATAATTTTTATAAATTAAAGTATCAAAGAGTTAAAATGAAAAATATATCAATGAATTATTAATGTTAATATAAAAATATCTTATATAATTTTTAATTTTATATATCTTTTTTAGGGTTTCAAAATTTTTTATATATTTTTATTTATTTATTGTGAGTTGTGAATTATTCTATTGTTCTCAACACACACACACACACACACACACACACACACACACACACACACATATATATATACATATATATATATATGTATATAATATAGAATGAATGGAGAATGAATGAGAAAAGTATTGGCATATGAAGGTGCTCAATGCTAAAATAGCAGAGCAGATTTACAATCAAATATTATATATTATGGATATAGCCACTATTTTAAAAATCTTAACATTTTGACCATCTCGTCTGATGATTGCAGTAAGCATGAAACTTTAGTAAAGGGATATTAAATCCATAATATAATATTTGATTGCATATATGTATATATATTTAATATATATATATATATATATATATATATATATATATATATATTTTTAAAATTTTTACTTCTAAACTCTACCGGTGGTGAAAGAACCCTGGTAATTTAGTTTTTCAAAATAAAATTTTTTTTCAAACTTACATCTGGAGAAAAAAAAATTAAAAAAAGAAAATACTGGTACATCTGTACTTTCTGAAAATAATCATCATTATCGCACGTAGTGGCCAAAAGAAAAAACACAGGGGGGGGTCTAAGTTGTATATGTAAAATGATCCTGAAGAACCATTCGGGTGAAACCTAGCTAGATAGTATCTTACTCATGTAGGTCTATATATATATATATAATATATATATTATATATATATATATATATATTTGGAGGATATGTGCTTAATTGAAGTCATACCTAATTTTGAAAATTAATTAGTTAATAATTAATGAATTTATGCGGGCATATATGTTCAAATGTATGGCTAAACAAATCGAGAAAATGTCAATCCCTGAATTTACATTTCGACCTATTAGGTCATATCAAATAAACACATTGTTTATTTACTTACTCTCATATATATATATATATATATATATATATGTATATATACACACATATATATAGGTGAGAAAAATTGAAATGAATTTGACAAATGTGTAGAAAAAATGATTGAGAGTGAAAAATATATATATAATATTAAAGATAAAATTTATTGTTTTAATAAATTAACACAAGTTTTTCAATCTCTTTTGTTTACATGTACGGACTATTCATTTAAAACTCATTTTAGATAAAAATAAATCAAATAAAATTACCAAGCATGTGATCCTCAGATTTACCCTGTCCTGATGATGATATGATGTTTGAATGCACAGTATTTTCATTTGCTTTATTTTACCTAAAAATAATTCTTATATGAATATTTTGAACATGTAAACAAAAAGAGATCTTTTTTCTAGGAAGCCATCTTGCTGCAAGACATAACTAAGCAAACAAAATTTTCAATTTACAAACTTAAAAAAAAAACCCAAAAAACATCCTGAATTATTTATATGACTAAAATAATTATGGGCCATATTACCTTTAAGCACCCCTTTTTGATCTCGATTAATAAAGGACATGTTTTTAATTTACACCGTGAATATCCGGTTGTATGTTAGGGTTAGGGGTTAGGGTTAAGGGTTAGGGGTTAGTTTTATAATTAAAAAGCAAAAATGTTTAAGTCAATAAATCTCTTTAGTCTCTTTCATTCACTTTAATTAACAAATATTCATTTACAAAATAGTGTGATAATTTTCACAGAAGAATATTAACTCTGTCAAGAAAATATAAAAATAAAATTGTTAAATCCCTTTTTCAGTTATTTGGATGGATCATTTGTTGTAACATTTACTAATTTTAATTGACAAAAATAATGGAAAATAATCTGACCTCCTGACCTCTCACATGTATATATATATATATATAGACATCTTATATATATATATATATATATATATATATATATATATATATATATATATATATATGAGTGTGTTTGTGTGTGTGTGTGTGTGTGCTAAATATAGAATAAAATCTGTCAAAATAAGATTTTTTTAAAATTCATAAAAGTGCAATTGAAACATGTTTTGCTGCTTTTAAATACTTCTTCAAAATGCATGTTATATATATATATATATATATATATATATATGTATGTATATATATATATATATATATATATATATATATGTATTTGAGTTAAGGTAGCATGAACAGAGTGTCAACACCTAGTTACTGACAGTTTCTCGCCTATGCGATCTTCAGACCAACGGCATAGGTGATAAACTGTTGGTAACCAGGTGTTGACTCTATGTCCACGCTTCCTTAACTCAAATATAAATGTTCTATTAATAACATCGACCATTATCTGCTAAAAAATATAGGACCCATATTATGTACAATATATATATATATATATATTATATATATATATGTGTGTGTGTGTGTGTGGTGTGTATATATAATATATATATGTCATTACTTTTGACTCACCCTCGTATATATATATATATATATATATATTATATATATTGAAGATAATCATACATATATACATATATGATTATCTTCAATATATATATATATATATATATATATATATATACAAGGGTCAAAAGTAATGCCATTTTGTTTTATTTTGTATATATATTGAAGATAATCATATATATATATATATATATATGATTATCTTCAATATATATATATATATATATATATATATATATATATATATACAAGGGTCAAAAAGTAATGCCATTTTTGTTTAGAACAGGTAAAATTACCAACACAGGAACATAATATATATATGTGTGTGTATGTGTGTGTGTTTCTTGGTAATGAGGATCATTCCATGTGTAGTTTAACTGTAGTGATACAGGTAAAACATAGTGAAAATTTGATGTGCCTAGTGCCAGTAAGTGAACAGACAGAAAAAAACTTTATGTATACTAGCAAATGTATGCACCCTCCGGGTGCAAGTATTTAAGTTTTAATATAATAAAATATCATATTAAATTAGAAAGGCTAATGAAACTGAATATGTAGATAAAAAGATAACAGAGGGTATGATTGATATAAACTATTCCATCGTTAAATTTTCCTAATTTAACTGTTTAGTTAAAATAGGAAGTAAAGAATAATATTAGTTATTTCTTCTTGTTAAGGGATTTCTTTTAAGATATTGAATTTTTGCTCATATTCATTATCAATAATACCAAGCGTATATTTAATAAAATTAAACTTTTAATATCAATATGCAAATTAGCACACTGTAACCCGCTATTTTGTTGCATATATAAATACAATTGCATGTTATTAGAATGTAGATAAAGTCAAAAGTATTAATAAGTATAACAATATCAATAACTGAGGTTTAAATAAAAATAAATTCATGGTGAATGTGACGTCAATAACTAAGGCAATTGTGACTTGAGTAGTGATTTAGTTTCAGACAGACAAACACACAATCTCCATACATGCATGCCCTAATCGATATACTATAAGAATTAAATTTTCTTCTAAACCAAAGATTCCAGGATTTTGTTATTTCTAGTAGAATATAATATAAACAAGACAAATATTAGGTATTCTAAATATTAGATATTATTCATGACCAAACTTTACAAAATTAACTATGTAACCAAAAAATATAATTGAAAAAACTCTGTAATAGCATAGGAAATTGCATAAATATACATAAGGAGTGTGCTTATTTTTAGACTGCAACATATTTGTTTATGCTTACAGACTACTAGATATTTATACTTTTGGTTACAGTGTATTAATGTGTAGAGTTTGGTAATAAATAATACCTAATAATAGACGTTTTGATTGTATAATAAATAATATAATAAAATAATAATAATGCTGGTTTGTTTGGGTTAGAGGTAAATCAAAGTTTTATAAAACATTGCTATGGGTGTACATATCTATGCCTGTAAAATTTTTATTTTATTTTTAAAAACTATTATTTTCATATATCATTTTCATAATAATATAATATTATTACAATACCATATACCAAAAAAATTATATATTACAGACTACTAGATATTTATATTTTTGGTTACAAAGTTTTAATGTGTAGAGTTTGGTAATAAATAATACCTAATAATAGACGTTTTATTGTATAATATAAGACTATAAATAATATGATACCATATATCAAAAAATTATTTAGTAATGTTATTTTCATATATATCTTTTTAAACTTATATAAAAGTTTTCTTTTATTTTTGAAAATAAAATATCTTTTTAAAACTAACTTTTTATAAACTATTGTTTTCATATATTATTTTCATAATAATATAATATTATTACAATACCATAAACAAAAAAAATTATATAATTCAGACTACTAGATATTTATACTTTTGGTTACAGAGTTTTATGTGTAGAGTTT
>CM042165.1:44390724-44403224 GCA_023376005.1 Doryteuthis pealeii | reverse complement strand
ACTCTGACTCCGATAGTATTAAAAAAAAGACTCCTGGCTTTGTAGTCTATAATTACACAATATAAACTTTTGCCTAGAGAGAAAAAAACTTTTATAAAAAGGAAAAGACCAAATCATATGCATCTCCTGAAAATAATCAGATGATACTATTAAAATGACCAAAAGAAAAAAATCCTGCAAGAGTTGCCTAAGTTAAATATACTAAAGCACTCAATGCAAAAAGTAGAGCCAATGAATAGAGTCAGAATTATCCTGATGATCCATTAGGAGAAACCTAAGTAGACATTCTCTGACTCATTAGGCTTACTTTATTACATATATATAAAGGAAAAGTATCTAATCGACTAGTCATCATGTCCATCTCCTATGAGAGTAATGTTACACAACAAAGAGAAGGAAATTTTGAATTTAAACCAATTATAGGTAAAAGTAAAATCAGTATAGTGGCTTATTGGTGGTATATATATTTACCAGCCCTCCGCATGAGCAGGATGTGACACAAGGTCAATTTTTTAAGTTCAACAGGTTTGAATTCAGAGTTTTCCTTCTCCTAGACCGGTTGCCTAACCAAGGTTAAAGAGCCCAGTCTGCCCTACTATTTACCCATAGCTGGAGGGAGAGTAGGATTCATACCTTTCCCAAGGGTATTAGCACTAAGTGAAATGCAATATTGGTGGTATAAGCCGGACAGCAAGGACGTCTATCCCCTTTTAACCAGTGCTAGATCAGGGAATTTTTTTCTTGCATCTTAGATGGAGCACTACACCTACCATTAGCTCCCCATTTTACCGCATAGATCAAAGCTGTTATACTCATATGTTCAATTTGTAAAGGCAGGTTCCTAGGTGGATGCTCTACCAACTGAGCTAAAACTGGCCCCAATTTTACTGACCTTGTGCCACACACTGCTAATAGTGCAGCGGTTGTGTAAATACATTTATATAATTTATGAAAATGTGCAGTATTTAGACAGAATGCAGCAAAACATGAACGTATTATTTTAAACTTGTGGCTGCACCCCCCTTAATGCACCAAATGGGGGGAGCGGCTAGAATCTTACAGAGAACTCTAGTAGTTTTGATATATTAAAAATATTTTGTTTTTTCTGCCTTTTGCTTTTATTTCTTCCAGATTATTTATGTATTCATTTTCTTTATTTTTAATTTCACACCAGATGTTCGTTACATAATGTTTGGAATGTTTGTTAAAATATTTCCGCCGTTAGCAGTCAGGTGTGACCAGTTGATTTAATGACCAATTTACCGAGCTCTTATCTCCTTCGTACATCCTCCCTCTGAAATTCCTAACGAGTCAAAGATTTTCTTTTCAAACATGGCTGACCTGTGTAGAAAGAAGATTTTCTTTTTCATAGCAGGTGTAAAGTTTAACTTTTTTTCCTTCTATTCTAGATTTATGAAGAACCCTAAAAAGGAATACATTTACGAAACCATAGGATAATCAGGATGATTCTTTTTAAACCATCAGTCAGTAATTTTCACCTTTAGTTGTTAAAATTCCTAGCAAATAAGGCAATTAGAGTAACCTCCCTTGACTTTCACTTTGAAACAAGCCGATAGCTATTTTGAAAGTCTCCGCGAAATATACAAATCTTAGAAACTTTTTTCGAAAACAATACAACTGCATGCTTTAACACAAAAATATCATAAAATGTGTTCTTAATAACAATTAAGTTCATTTCAGATAATTTTATGCTAGGAATTTAGCCAACTGAATTTCACTTTGAAACAAGACGGTAGCCATTTTGAATGTGTCATTTCAAAAACAATACAACTGCATGCTTTAACACAAACATATCATAAAATGTGTTCTTAATAATAATCAAGTTCATTTCAGATAATGCACATACACACAATTTTATGCTAGGAATTTTAACAACTAAAGGTGAAAATTACCCATCAGTCTTTATTCCAGTACCAAATATCAGTCTGAAAAACCATACACCTAGCCTTTTCTCTAAGCATTTTGTTAAAGTCCAAATGGTGCAACCATAGAGTAGCACTGACACATCTACATCATATGAAAATCTTTAATTAATATTGCCAATGGAATAGTTATCCCCACATGGTAGCATGTTCCAATTCGTATAACTTCAGTACCAAGTCAGATATCAGAGGTGCTAGAAAGCGGTGGCTGCGGGTCTACATGTCCTGGGAATGACGTTAAACTCTATATGATGGTGAGGTTCCAGTTTTGGAGGTTTGGGGAATGTGGAGCACCCCATTCATCACCATTGCTCCCTGGTCCACTCTGACCCGGAGTGGTAGTACCTGTTAGGGTCCCATCTATGGGTTAAATAGAAAAATGTATTTATAAAAAAATTGTATTATCCATTAAGAATTGATTTATTTCAAAACTTTATCGGCATTAAATGACCCACTGAGGTTGATATGCCGTAAAATAAAAACAAACCAAATCCATAGAACCACTACTTTAAAGACTGAAATCCAAAATAAACTTTTTGGCATTAAATGACCCACAGAGGTTGATATGCCATTAAACAAAACACAAACTCAAACTCAGATATCAGAAGGACCAAAAGTCTATTCAGATCAATGTATAATAGTAAATTGAAATAAGATATAACAGTGAAGAGAATTTATATATTAATACTCTTGTTCCTTAAAAGTATGACTGTTATCATTTTGCAACATGCTTTGGTTAAAAAGGAGACCGTCCAAATCGTCTGAAACAAAAATGTAAATACTGGTTATCTGCTGTTGCTTAACCACTTAATTCTTATTACTTATGAGTGTCATCACCTCAGCTATATAATGGACCATTCCATTCTAATTATAAAGAAAGAAAGGGAAGTAAAAGGACATGCTACCCAGAAAAAAAGGGCCAGGTTAGCTCAGTCGGTAGAGCGTTCGGCTAGAAACCACAAGGTTCCTAGTTCGATACCCACCCTTGCCAACTCAGCGTATGAGTAGCACAGGGATCTGTGCGGTAAAGTAAGGAGCTGATGGTAGGTGTGGCGCTCCGCCTCAGACGCTAAAATAATCTCCTTCGTCTAGCGCTAGTGAAAAGGTGATAGACTCCCTCGCTGCATGGCTGATACCAACATTAGGCCGCCCCGACGACTTTACTTTTACTTTTACACAGAAAAAAACATAATAAGAAAGAAAAAATGAGAGTAGGGGATAGATAGAGAGCGGGGAGTGAATTCACGAAAGCGATAACGCTAATCTGTTTCAATCGAACATAATGAAAAGATGAAAAGAAGGAAAGAAAGAAAAAAAGAGTCAGAGAAAGCTAAATCAAGATTATTATACTTTTTACATTTTGAACTATTTTGTAATAGCTATTAAGTGAAAATATCAAACGTTGTAATAATTAACTATCATATAATAATTAAACTATCATATCCCGCTCGTGTCACGATAAATGCAACTAAGATGAGGTAACTTGGTGTACTTGTCACGGCGTCTGTGGAAAATCTGCGGCAAACAAGGACATCTCCTTCCCTTGACCAGGATATGCATGGGGAAGGGTTTGGGAATTGCTTGTGAATTTCCTATTCTCTTGTTACTCATTTCATGAGATTACTAACAATTGCGTTCATTTGAGATACAGTGGATTCATTGGATGGAGCCGGCTCAACCGACCCAGGGTTGGTTGGTTGGTTGGTTGATTGGTTGTTTCGTTTTATGGCATATCAACCGTTTCGGGTCATCTAATGCCAAATCAAGTCATTTTAATATCAGTTCATGCTGTAGCTTAAATGGTCACCCATCTAAGTGTTGAACAGGCTCATCGCTGTCTTAACTTCAATGATCTAGCGTAAACCGGTGCTTTCAACGTGACTTGATGGTAATTTGGTGAACAGCATAACTCCTTATAAATCTAATGTGGTCAAGAAATGGGGGATCAGTTTAGAACTTGGTTATAATAACAAAATGATCCCTCACTTACATCCAGACACACAAATGGATAAAAACAGTTGACGTATCTGGTTTGGGTTGGTTTATTAACTGAATAGGTTGAATGTTTTGTTTTATGGCATATCAACCGTTTTCGGGTCATTTAATGCCAAATCAAGTCCTTTTAATATCAGGTTGCTTACAGTACCTGCTGTTGCTTAAATAGTCACTCATCTAAGTATTGAACAGGCCCATTGCTGCTAACTGGTGCTTTCAACGTGACTTGAACGTAACGACACAGAGTGAATGCCGTTACAACAGCAACAACAATGACAGCAGCAGCAGCAGCAGCAGCAGCAGCAGCAGCAGCACCTAGACTTATTTCAAACATTGTGATAAAAAGAACATCATCACAGAATATAGTTCAAATGAACAAGTGTCCAATACGCTTGTATATTTTACTTGTTTATTTCCTTCTTGTTATGCGACTTGCTCTTTTGTATGACGTCTTGTGTCACATGACGAAGCAAGTTTTTGCAAAGGCTTCTGGGTAACAAATCAACATCATGAGACCAACGCCATCTGTCAAACAAACAAAAACTTAGTTGATTCTGGGGTCGGGGTTGGGGTGCTGTATTTTGTATTGATCCACGACACTGTAAAGCAGCGTTTCTCAACCGGGGTCCCCCGAAACCCCAAGGTTCCGCAAAAAAGTCCCTAAGGGTTCTGCGAGATAAACTAATGAACTTTTGACTTTTTATCTAATTTCATATGTGGAGAAAAATAGACAAATACTAGATGTTGTACTGGATTGATGTTTATTATAGGTAGTTCTTGTTTCGATACCGGCCCTCGCCAACTCAGCGTATGAGCAGCACAGGGATCTGTGCGGTAAAGTAAGGAGCTGATGGTAGGTGTGGCGCTACACCTCAGATGCCTTAAACAATCTCCTTTGTCTAGCACTATTGAAAAGGAGATAGACTCCCTCGCTGTCTGGCTGATACTCAGATGCCTTAAACAATCTCCTTTGTCTAGCACTATTGAAAAGGAGATAGACTCCCTCGCTGTCTGGCTGATACCGACATTAGGCCGCCCTGACGACTTACTATAGGTAGTGATGTCAACGTTATAACGTTTCGGTCTATCAGACCTTCTTCAGGACACAGACTGAGTTCTTGTATTGAAACCATACCTTAATTTCATATACATAATATTACTAAACACAAACAATATATTCTTGGTTATTGTAATACTGTAATACTAGCAAGACCTGTGGATATACCACAGTGTGATAATTCAATTATTGCAACATTTGATATGATTACTAAAGAGCTATTTCGAAATAGTTCAATATGTATAATAATCTTGGATTAACTCTCTCTTTCACTCTTTTTATTCTTTCTTTCCTTATTTTCATCTGTTCATTATGTTCGATTGAAACGGCTAAGTGTTATCGCTTCCGTGAGCTCTCCCTTCTCTCTACTTTCCCCTACTCTCTTTCTTTCTTTCTTTCTTTCTTATTACATTTTTCTGTGTTACATGTCCTTTTTCTCCCATTTCCATCTTTATAATAAAGCGGAATTGTCTATTATTTAGCTGAGGTGACGACACTCATAAGAAATAAGAATTCGGCGGATAGATAACACCAGATAATCAGGATTTACATATTCGTATTTCATATTGGAAGATTTGGCCGGTCTCATTTTTAAGCAGAGGGTGTTGCAAAATGATAACGGTCGTACAATTAAGGAACACGAGCATATATATATATATATATATATATATATATATATATATATATGCGAGTATATAAAATGGAAATAAATCCGACAGTTTAAGGTAAAGATAAAAAAAACAATAGTATAGATTGTGCTAACAAGCGCCTGTTTCGACTTGATGGCGTTTATAAAATATAATATAAATGGAATTATTTAAAAAAAGTAGAAGTCGAATGTTTATACAATGCTTTCTTCTATATTTTTTTTCTTTTTAATAATTTTATTTTGATTACGTTCTATAAATGCCAAAAAATCGAAACATTATATATATATATATATCATCCAAAGACACCGTTTTTCGACGTCTCACCAGTGTGGCTCGATGCAGCAACTACTTCTAGCCGGGAGCGAAACCCGACTGACTTTTCATCAGTTTGACTCCACGCCCGTCTTTAGCTGCCAGCAATAAACAGTCATTTAACTGATAAATACATACATCGGTATATATATGTTACGATCACTAGAGAACAACAAATCCGTAAATAACAGGCGTGTCTTGCTTTACGCTAACGGTGAAAGTCAATAAAAGTCCCTTCTAGAGAGCTCTACCGGGTTTTTATATTAAAAGAGGTGGTATATATATATAGGGACTGGCAAACGGAGCCTAAAATGCGTTTTTGACAAAATGACTTTAGACCCCCTACAGAAAATAATTTACTAAAAATCAGGAAATTATCGGATTTTAATGAAATTTTCAGTGTTTATGTATGATTGAATGATCTTTATAATGCATTATTTATTTTATTTCAAAACTTTCTCATTTTTTTCAGGTCACTTAAGGTTTTGAAATAAAATAACTAATGCATTATAAAATTCATTAATTGTTAAATCAATACTGAAAATTTCATTAAAATCGGATAATTACCTGATTTTGGTAATTTTTTTTCCATCCCACATGTTACGTTAAAATTGTAAACAAGCGCCTAAAACCATTGAAAAACAGCCAAAATGGCGGATCGCGTCGAAATTGACCAAAACAAATAGTTTTAAATCTTTTTAAAATAAACTGCATATGTAATTATATTTTTCTTTTTTTAATGATGGTTATTATGCTACTACTTATCGATTTAGACAAAGTTTAACCTTGAATAATTATTCTTAATTCGCTTTTAAAACTCGTAGTATCCGATTTGTTTTGCCTATACCTAATATATATATATATATATATATATATATATATATATATATATATATATATATATATATATATATAGATATATATTATTTTTCAACTGCATGAGCCAAGATACCTCAACTTTCGATAGCACGTGATATTCGTTCACAGGAAGTGTGTCTAGGAAGTAATAAAACATTTTTATTTTTTTATTTTTTGTATATCAAATAGTATTTGGGACAATTGCCAGTATTGCAATGTTTTTCAATTGGGGATTTCCTCTTGCTGCAGCCATATCTTTCTTATGTAAGAGATGCCGAAGAAGATCAAAAGTATTTTTTGTTGACATTGTCGATTTTAGGTTCAGACAGAAGGACTAACGCTTCTTTGGAAACTTCCTTATGAGAGAACGAGGTTTGATGAAAAAGGTTGTGTTTACAACATCCTCTACTCGTGTTTACAAAGATTATAAAGTAGAAACCAGCTGTCCCCCTTTTATGCAAGACTCAAGGAATATATATATATATATATATATATATATATATATATATATATATATAAAAGAGGCCATGGTCAAAGGAGGGAGAAGAAAAAAAGGGTGGATCTTATCTGTAGTGATAACAGTACAGTACGTATTGCCTCCTCTGGGATGCGGCCTGATAATAGACTGGGATCATTATTGGGAAGGGTTGTATATATATATATATATATATATATATATATATATATATATAATGTGGTAATATATATATATAATATATATATATGTATACATATATATATATATGTGGTAATATATATATATATATATATATATATATATATAATGTGGTAATATATATATAATATATATATATATATATATATATATATATATATATATATATATATATATATATATGATTACAAATCCAGCTCCCAAACACACATACACATACTCATTCATTTTTGACCCATCCATTATCATCCAACATTCTGGACCAACACCTGCATCACCATATAAACACCCCCCTCTAGAGAGAAGAAAATCACTACCCATCCCCCCAGCCACCCCTGCCCCTACTGACAACCTACTGTTTTTCACCATTCTGAAAATGACCTTCATTGAAGCTGGAACTGGGCCGTGGTCCTGATGATGATCTAAATGGCCGAAACGTTGCATCGTCAACAATAAACATCCAGTTTCTCCATATATATATATAAATATATATATATATATATATATATATATATATATATATATATATATATATATATATGTTGAAAAGATAAATAAATGAAGGAAAGAAAATGTTGAATGGATAAAATAAGTTTAATGCATAACCAACACGTGTTACGGCCAGGAGTTTGTTCATGTACACATTGTATTCTATTTATCATTATTTTAAATATGAAATAATTAATAATTAAGTACATGAACAAACTCACGTGTTGGCAATTCATTGAACTAATTTTATCCATTTAACATTTTCTTTCATTTATTTATTAATCCTTTTAACACATTGTCGGATTCATTTCCATTTTTAAGTTATATATATATAGTTAATTTTTTTGTTATCATTATTGGAGAAATTACTATAAAGTGCTCAATTATTTCTTTAAGAGCTGTATTTATTTATTTATTTAAGTCACCAATACAAAGTTCGTCTTACCAATGGTTTCGGATGTTTATCCGTCATCGTTGACTTTTTCTCAAGTCAACATCTTTGATGACGGATAAACATCCGAAACCATTGGTAAAACGAACTTTGTATTGGTGACTATAATATATATATATATATATATATATATATATATATATATATATATATCAATGAACCAAGCTAACACGACTTTTGATACCGTGTGACATTCTTTGAACGACAAAAAAGGTATAAGAGAATGTAACAAAGCAGATCTGAGAATATATTGTAAGTATACATTCGCAGTTGGTAGAGGATCCGCCTCGGAACTACAAGGTTCTGGGTTCGATACCGGCTCTCGCCAACTCCTCGAATGAGTAGTACAGCTGGGATATAAAATAAGGCCATGGTCAAAGGAGGGGAAGAAAACAAAGGTGGATCCTCTCTGGAGTGATAACAGTACAATACACATTACCTCCTCTGGGAAGGGGCCAAGATAATAGATTGGGATCATTGTTGGAAAGGGGTTAGGTTAAAAAGCTGGCATATATCTGTATCTTTATATCTATATGAACCAAGCTGATATGACTTTTGACACCGTGTGATATTATTTGCAGAACAAAGAAGGGCTTGGGAAATGTAACACAGAAAAGGTGACATATATCTGTATCTTTATATCTATATGAACCAAGCTAATATGACTTTTGACACCGTGTGATATTTGCAGAACAAGAAGGGCTTGGGAAATGTAACATGTATCTTTATATCTATATTTATTCTATGGAGGCGCACGGTGTAATGGTTAGAATCGTAGGAAACTGGACGAGGCTGTTTGCATTTAACATGGTTCTAATACCCTTGAGAAAGGTATAAATCCAACTACTCTCCCTCCTGCTATGGGTAAATAGTATGGGAGACTAATCTCTTTAACCTTGGCTCGGTAACCAGTCTATCAGAAAGAAAATTCTTAATTAAAACCTGTTAAACTTCACTTAAAAATGACCTTGTGTCGCATCCTGCTCGTGCAGAGGAGTTGATATATATATATATATATATATATATATATATATATATATATATATATACGATCAGCACTGCACGAATACTAGAAGTTGTGTAGAGGACCTTTTAGGAGGAACAGTGGCCGATCTGGACAGCAAGAATCATGTAAGTCCGTGCTATTGACACCACCCGAAGATGATGATGAAAAATAATGGAAACCTTTACTAAACTTTTAATGACATTTCTTAATGACTGGGCTCTTTAACCTTGGCTAGGTAACCAGTCTAGGAGAAGGAAAACTCTGAATGCAAATCTGTTAAACCCCACTTAAGAAATTGACCCTTTCGAATTCAGTGATTTTGTCGAACTCTGGAGCCTTCACGGAATTTCGAACCGAACCCTTTATTCAATCCCCCATAGACTGTTCTCATTCCGTTAACCATGAAAAGTGTTAAGCTATGTTAAGTATTCTATATTATAGCCCATGGTCAGAATAGAACCTGCAGCCTGGAAATGATTGTCACTTAGAACTGTATTAACTCAAACCTTATATCCATTGCGTCATGAGTCCAAGACAATTCAGTGTGAACTTATAAACTATTTCTAATGATCTTTTTACCTAGAATATTTACTTTAATAAATATGATTTTTTACTTTGACTCATATTACGTTTTTTTTTATTTAAAAAATATAGAGAAGGTTACCAAGTTCAACAACAAACACCAGAAAAAGGCCGGTGGACACATTCGCTGAAACTGTCCGAAAACAGTCCGAAAGATTCAAATAATACAAATTATCAAGCCACTTCTGGCATTGTTCTGTGCTGCAATTATTAGAGATTCGGTTTCTCTCTTGAGGTTTCCTTTTCTTGTCCAGATCTTCTTATGCGCAATCTCTCTGATTTGTCGCTTGAGCTATCCATATTATTATTATTATTATTATTATTATTATTATTATTACTAGCAAATATATGCCCCCTCCGGGTGCAAGTACTTAAGTTTTAATGTAATTAAATATTATATCAAATTAGAAAGACTAACGAAATAAGAATGAAAAAAAAAAAAGATTTGAAACAGAGGGGGCTATGATAAAAAAATAGAACAATTGAAACTTACTCTTCCACCCCTCCCGTATTTCATTACTAAATTTTTCTAATTTAACTATTTAGTTAAAATAGGAAGTAAAGAATAAAATTACAGTTATTTCTTCTTGTAAATAATTTTCTTTTAAGATTTATCCCCGAGATTTTTGCTCATATTCATTAAGATAAAACCAAACAATTAGAAATCAATAACACCATGCACATATTTATTAAAATCAAATTTTTAATATCAATATGCAAATTAGCCTTCCCGTTCACACTGTAAACCCTTATTTTGTTGTATATATAAACATGCTATTAGTATGTAGATATGGTCAACAGTATTAATAATGTAAAACAATTTTATTAATAATTGAAGGTTTAAAAGAATGAAACCATGAATAATTTGACGTAAATAATTAAGGGAATTGTGACTTGAGTAGTAATATAGTTTCGGTTACAGACAGAAAAACACACACTCTCCATTATAATAAGATTATCAGACTTTTTTCCAGACTCAGACGAGTCTCATTATTATTATTATTATTATTATTATTATTATTATTATTATTATTATTATTATTATTCACAACAGATGTCACTCCAAATTGTCAGTACTCTCGTCAGCATCATCACAGACTATAATTTGTATTTAATCTTGCTTCTAGTGTTTTGGGCACATATCCAAGTGCTCCAGCTATTATAGGCATGACCATGACCCTAACCTTCATGTTCCATACTTTTCTTGGCTCCTGGACAAGATCCGGATATTCTTCCAAGTTTTGACTTTCTTCCCCCACTCCTTCCACCCTTCCGCGCACTAGTTACAGACAGGTCTGTAATTTGCCAGTTCCTATTGTTACTTGTTTATGAATACAAGTTTTGAGTATTCCTGTGGTAGTCGATATATATATATATATAATATATATATATATACCATGTTTTACACACACACACTCACACTAATATATACATATATGTGTGTATGTGTGTGTATGTGTGTGTGTGTGTGTGTGTGTGTGTGCGTTTATGAAAAGTGAGTGACTTAACGGAGAATATAATATATCGAGTTAGTCGCAAATTCGATCATCGATAAAATGTTTAATCGAACAAGCCATGGATATAAAGAATATAACGATGCTCAATACGTTAGAGCAGATTTAGCAAAATGGTGTAGTTAGAGAGCCTACTTAACTTTCACCTTGAACAGATCGTCAGGGTTATCTGCGACGAATTAATTGAATTATTATTATCAATTTGATTAATTAATCGCAGATAACCCTGATGATCCGTTCAAGGTGAAACTCGTTAAAGCTGACTGAATATGCCATTTTTCAATATATATATATATATATATATATATATATATATATATATATATATATATATTGCTACACAGAAAAAATAAACAAAGGAAGAAAGAAAAAAAAAGTGTAGGAGAAAAATAGATTGAGGTTGTGAGCGCGGATAAGCGATAACGCTAATCGGTTTCAATCGAACATAATAAAAAGATGAAAAGAAGGAAAGAAAGCAAAAAAAGAGAGAGAGAGAGAAGAGAGAGAGAGAGAGAGAGAGAGAGAAGAGAGAGAGAGAGAGAGAGAGAGAGAGAGTTAAATCAAGATTACTATACGTTTTACATATTGAACTATTTTGCAATTGCTCTTAAGTAAACGTATAAAAAGTTGTGATAGTTAAATTATCATGCTGTGTTATATCCACAGGTCCTGCTAATTATTACTATTATTGTCATCATATATAAGGTTTTATGTAAGGGTGTTTGAAGATGAGAGAATTTATTGGTTTTGAAAAAGAGAAAGAAAATGGGGAAAAAAGCATTCTGGTTTATTTTCTTGGTTTTTATGTAAAGGCTGTCTGACGAGACTGGACTCATTTATTGAGTTGCCGGTCGAAATAGATTTATAATTGCCAAATGACGGTTCGTTAAGGTTTTCTTTCTTATCTAATATATATATATATATAATATATATATATATATATATATATATATGATAAAGAAAATGA
>CM042165.1:44370724-44380724 GCA_023376005.1 Doryteuthis pealeii | reverse complement strand
AAAGTGTTTTAACAGAATTTAATTCAGAGGTTTCTTTCTCCTAGAACAGTTGCTGTGCCAAAGTCAACGAGCCTTGTCTGCCATACTATTTACCCATAGCTAAGGGGAGAATAGTTATATATATATATATACCAACCCCTCCGCACGAGCAGGATGCGACACAAGGTCAATTTCTTAAGCGGATTTTAACAGGTTTGAATTCAGAGTTTTCCTTCTCCTAGACTGGTTACCTAGCCATGGTTAAAGAACCCAGTCTGCGCTACTATTTACCCATAGCTGGAGGGAGAGTAGGATTCATACCTTTCCCAAAAGTATTAGCGCTGAGTGAAATGCAATTACCACGTCCAGGATTTGAATTCGGCGCGACGAGTCCATTTCCCATGACTTTAACCATTACACCACGCGCTTCCTGCCTGTTGTATAGTGTTGTATCTATACATGAATTTTTAGTAGCCATAAGGATCTAGAAATTCCCGAACACCTAAATGCACACGTTAGGTCTTTTCGTTTTGTCTTTAAATACCATCTCTAAATTATTACTCGTGTTCCTTAATTGTATTACCGTTACCATCTTGCAGCTCGCTCTGGTTAAAAATGAAACCGTTCAAATCGACCAAAATGAAATGCAAAAATGTAAATTATGATAAACTGGTGTTGCTTATCCGCGGAATTCTTATTTCTTATGAGTGTCGTCACCTCAGCTAAAGAATGAACCATTCCATTTTAAATTATAAAGAAAGAAAGGGAAGAAAGAAGATATTGCTACACAGAAAAAGTAGAATAAGAAAGAAAGAAAGAAAGAAAAAAGAAAGAAGAGAATAAGGGAAAGATAGAGAGAGGGGATGAGCGCACAGAAGCGATATCGCTAATATGTTTCAATCGAACATAATGAGAAGATGAAAAGAAGGGAAGAAAGAAAAAAATGAGCCTGTGTGTGTGTGTGTGTGTGTGTGTGTGTGAGAGAGAGAGAGAGAGAGAGAGAGAGAGAGAGAGAGAGAGAGAGAGAGAGAGGGTATTTGCCTCATACCCCGCTTCGGCTTGTGGGTGGGCCCACGTTAAAACAAGGCCTTGTTTTAACGTGGGTTCACCCACAAGCCGAAGCTCATGGGTGGGAAAGAACAAAAATTGCGTCGATCCCTTCGGCATTCCCCCTCGGGGGGGGGGCCTCAGGCGCTTGGCAATAAACCCAGCCCTGCCCTTTAAGTCAAAGGGGCAGGTGTTGCCTAGGGGGAAAGCCCCCTGGGATCGACGCTATTAATTGTACTTTACCGGTCCAGAGAGAGAGAGAGAGAGAGAGAGAGAGAGAGAGAGAGAGAGAGAGAGTTAAATCAAGATTATTATACTTTTTACATATTTAAGGGCCGGGTTAGCTCAGTCGGTAGAGCGTTCGCTAGAAACCACAAGGTTCCTAGTTCGATACCGGTACTCGCCAACTCAGCGTATGAGTAGCACAGGGATCTGTGCGGTAAAGTAAGGAGCTGATGGTAGGTGTTGCGCTTCACCTCAGATGCTAAAACAATCTCCTTGGTCTAGTGCTATTGAAAAGGGGATAGACTCCCTCGCTGACTGGCTGACACCGACTTTAGGCCGCCCCGTCGACTTTACTTACTTTACTTACATATTGAACTATTTGAAATAGCTATCAAGTGAGCATGCCCAACGTTGTAATGATTGAATTATCATACTGAGATAAATACACAGGTCCTGCAAATTATATATATATGAAAAGGAAAAAAACATTACAAGAACAGTCTGTCTCTCTAGTCAGACACAGATAATAATAGAACATATATAATAATATATATATATATATATATATATATATATATATATATATATACGCACACTCTTGTTCCTTAATCTTCCGACCGTTATCTTGCAACACCCTTTAGTTAAACATGAGACTGTCCAAATCATCCAAGATGAAATGCAAAAAATATAAATCCTGATTATCTGGTGTCGCTTAATCGCTGAATTCTTATGAGTGTCGTCACCTCAGCTAAATAATGGACCATTCCATTTTATCTTTTAAAAAGAAAGGGAAGAAAAACGACCTACTACACAGAAAAAATATAAGAAAGAAAGATAGAGAGGTGGGTGAGCGTGTGCAAGCGATACCACTAATCTGTTTTAATCGAACCTGATGAAAAGATGAAAAGAAAGAAAAAAAAGAGTGAGAGTTAAATCAAGATTATTATACTTTTTGCATATTGAAGTATTTGACAATAGCTCTTCAGTAAACATATTAAACATTGTAATAATTAGATTATCATACTGCGATACATGCACAGGTCCTGCTAATTATATATTAAGCTGAATAATTTTGAAAAAGAAAAAAAAAATTACAAGAACAGTCTGTCTCTCTAGTCAGACACAGATAATAATAAAACATTTGTCCGCTGATATATACAATAACTTTTTATGTGTTTTCAAGCATAGGAAAATATAAGCACTTATATGTATATATTATATATATATATATATATATATATATATATATATATATATATATGAACACAAGCACAACAGTTTATCCTTTATAAAGGAATGTGTATGTCTGTGGAAAGAGGGCAAAGACGCTCATCTTCATGTGCGTAGGGGCACGGGAGAAGATACAGCATTCAAGGCAAAATGACACGGATTAAGACTTCATTAACATTCTAGGAATTTTCATTTGAGACTGTCATAGTTTTTTTCTTTTTATCAGAAGAATGTGTGGATACATACACACACGCACGTACATACACATACTCTCATACACTCACTCCCATACTCACAGGTGCACGCTGAGGTAAACCATGCGTATATATATATATATATATATATATATATAATATATATATATATAATATATGTATAATATACCAAACTTGTTGGTAAACCCTTGCGGTAAGAAAAAACCCGGCAAATAGTTTCATTGTAAAAATATACTACCAAACATTACCAGGGTAGAAACATTTTTTTGAAAAAAGAAAAGACCAAGATAGTCGTACCAACCGAAAATAATCGGTTAATATTAAAATACTTGGCCAAAAGAAAAAACAATTTATATGTATATATATATATGAAAAATATATATTCATACAAAAACCGCTAGGATATACTAAAGCTAATAAGTAAAGAGTGCTCAATACCTAAGTAGAGCAAATAATAAAGATAAACCTAATGAGTTAGATATACCTACTAAAAGTTTCGCTTATTGCTCTTCAGGGATAAGATCTAAAGAGCCCTGAAGAGCACTAAGCAAAACTTTTAGTAGATATATCTGACTCATTAGGTTTATCTTTATATATATTATATATATAATATATATATATAATATATATATATATGTGTGTGTGTGTGTGTGTGTGTGTGTGTGTGTGAATAAAAAGGCCTCAAATACCAGGGGTATCGTGATTATAGACCATTTCCGCTCCTGGGGTGGAAATGGTCAATAATCACGATACCCCTGGTAGTTAAGGCATTTTTATTCACAAATAAATTTGCTCTGTTTATAAAAATTAAGCATTGAGCTCTCATACAGAACCTGAACTCTACAAAAAACTACTGGTAGAGAATAGGACCAACTTAGAATCACCTTGTACCAAGAAACTTGGTACCCCAACAATGAATATATATATATAATATATATAATATATATATATATATATATATATATATACAGAGATGATGATAGGTACGCGTCCTGCGTCCCCGCTGCACAAAAATCTAAAAGTACGCAGTAAAAACAAATCCGTGCGTCCCAGTGTTTTTCTTTTTTCTTCTCACAACATTTCAAATTAACTGTAAACAGATTTCAATAGTTTCTATTGAAACGAATTACACAGGAAAGGTTACAAGTGTCCCCATTTTATCATAAATAAAAACCCTCAAATCTATTGAGAAACTTTAGTTGGGATCCATGGATTTTCCCGGGGACTCATCAATGCAAATATATGCGTCCCAGGACGCACTAGATTAAAAAGCTATCAGCATCAGTATATATATATAAAATGGCCTCTCCCGTCGATTTTCGACGTATGAGGGTTCATAAACACAATGAACCCCACACAGGGATTTGTTTATAGTGATGAAGGCTTGTGTTGGACCATCCACACTTTTTGGCTCAGTCGATAGGAAAGAATTGGTGCATCAAGGGTTGCCACAAACCCAATCAACGACCGACCTCAGGAATTTTGAATTCAGAGTTATCCCTCTCCTAGACTGGTTACCTACCCAAGGCTGAAGGGCCCAGTCTGCCCTACTATTTAACCCATAGATGGAGGGAGAATATATATATAATATATATATATATATATATATATATATATATATATATCCGTAAATGGGTTGCCAGGTAAGTTGGTGTTAGGATGATTCTAAGTTAGACCTTTCTTACAACAGCGGAATGTTAGTTATTCAGGTCCATTTTGAGAGCTCGACGTTCAATATTATTGCAGAGTAACATAATTGATAAAGAAAAAGCCTTACAAATCTGTCATTATGCGATTATAGATATCTATAATGTGTGTGTGTGTGTGTATGTGTGTGTGTGTGTGTGTGTGTGTGTAATTTAAAGTGTATTTCAACATGACTTTATTAATAAAAGTCGGATTAAAAACTGTAGATGAATAATTTACAGATAACTTAATCACACACACACACATACATACACGCATACACGCACACGTACACATGCACACACATACATATATACATACATGCACATACATACACACATACATACACGCAACAAAAGTTGGTATTTATCCAATCACGGCAGGATGTGACAAGTTCGCAAGTATGGGGCATCCAGCGAAGATTGAACTCGCTATTCAGCAGTAGTAATGGATCTGCTAGACTAGATTGCTAAACATCACACCATGACTGGACGCAACATTTCCACCCGAGTTTAACAGCACGTTAAATGTAGTACAGTTTTTTTTTCCGCGTCTCTTTCTGAGCAGTACTCTGTGCGTGATCCCTGTGTGCACGCTGGGGGGGGTAATAATTTGAAGGACGCGTTGGAAACTAGGTTTAGGTGACATTTGTTTTATAGTCGAATTCTCAGAAACTTTGTGAAGCCTTTGACATACATATATTCGAGACGAGATAGATCAGTCTGAAATTGTCCCCTATCTCCACCCCCCGTACCGCATACGCACACGTGCTTGTAAAATACCAGGGAGGTCAACGTTTACCAGATCCTGAATATGTGTTTTCAAGCATATGTAAATATAATCACACACACACACACACACACACACACACACATATATATATATAATATATATATATATATTGGAGGATATGTGCTTAATTGAAGTCATACCTAATTTTGAAAATTAATTAGTTAATAATTAATGAATTTAGACGGGCATATATGTTCAAATGTAAGGCTAAACAAATCGAGAAAATGTCAATCCCTGAATGTATATTTGGACCTATTAGGTCTCAGCAGCAAGGTTATAGACATGGGAGACTGCTCCTTTCTGATGAGACCTAATAGGTTGAAATGTACAAAATTGTCGGCTAAAAGCCATATCAAATAAACACATTGTTTATTTACGTACTCTCATATATATATATATATATATATATATATATATATATATATATATATGTGTGTGTGTGTGTGTGTGTGTGTGTGTGTGTGAAGAGAGGAAGTAAATCCGACGGTATGTAATATATCAAGAAAAATGAAAAAAATATATATATATATAATATATATATATATATTTATGCATGTTGAATTCAACAAAAGACACATATCCTATTTAACAATTTTATTTGTGATTTTTCTGGCCATTTGAAAAACTGGAACACTTCACTCCTGCTGATGACACTTCGAAGTGCCGAAAGTACTCGGGACATGAACTTTAGTGTACTAATCCACGAATTCCACCCAAATATTAAAAGTTGGCCAGAAAACTTGAAAAAATCACAAATAAAATTGTTAAACAGATGTGTCTTTTGTTTAATTCAACATGCCTAAATGAAAAAAATGCTGCCAAATACACCCCCCACATATATATATATATATATATATATATATATATATATATATATTGGAGGATATGTGCTTAAATGAAGTCATACCTAATTTTTGAAAATTTTCGAGTCACACACGGAACAGTCTCCCATATCTATAACCTTGCTGATGAGACCTAATAGGTCGAAATGTACATACAGGGATTGACATTTTCTCGATTTGCTTAGCCTTACATTTGAACATATATGCCCGCCTAAATTCATTAATTATTAACTAATTAATTTTAAAAAATTAGGTCTGACTTCAATTAAGCACATATCCTCCAAAAATTGTCGGCTAAAAAGGTCATATCAAAAATAAACACATTGTTTGTTTACTTACTTTCATATATATATATATATATATATATATATATATATATATATATATATATATATATATATATCTTCCACGAGACCATAAGATACAAGACATTTGTGCGGGGTATTTGTTACGATAAAAAACAAAAGAGATAAACTGACCACAAAGAAAAAAAATCGATGACTATCACACATTACTAATTAGTTTAATTCAGGTTACAAATACAGAACAGTGTGCAAGAGATAATATCATTAGAATCGCCTTTTACATATAAATAGCATTATATTACGGAAACTCTCGGAGTAGACTAACCCTAACGACTAACCCAAACCCTAACCCTAATATTAACCCAAACCCTAACCATAAAACTAATACTAACCCTACCATTAACCCTAACCCTAAAACTAACCCTAACTCTTACCCTACCCCTAACCCTAGTTAAATTTAGGGTACAAATACAAAAACAGCATGCAATCATTATAAGTATAAATAGCATTAGATTATGGAAACTTCCGAAGTAGCCTAACCCTAACGACTAACACTAACCCTTATCCTAACCCTAAAAAACTAACCGTACCCTAACCCTAGCGTCACAAATGTTTCTGGTATTTCTATGAAATGTAATACTTTTTATACGTAATCCATTGATATTATCTCTTTAAAAAATTTGAATGAAAGAACGTAGAAAAAACACACTGTGTACTAGGTTGTCATGGCAACGTGTAAAGGAACGCCAATAGTAACGGAGCTTTGAAATGTGGGAACAAAATGAATGAAAACTTGTGTTAAATAAATAAATACACACGCACAGACACAAACAAAGACAGATACACATATATATTGATGGATGTGTAAATATGTCACTGTATGTGTGTGTGTTTGTGTTTTATTTTACAATTTAAAAAAAATGGAGATATCGAATGGGCTGGAAGTCCAGTAAAGTAAGTAAAGTCGGCGGGGTGGTCCAATATCGGTACCTGTCTGACAGCGAGGGAGTCTATCCCTTTTTACTAGCGCTAGACCAAGGAGATTGCTTTTGTGTCTGAGGTGGAGCGCCACACCTGTCGCAAAAGATAATATCACTAGAATCACATTTTACACATTTTACACATAAATAGCATTAGATTATGGAAACGCAGATCCTTACCATAAAACTAACCCTAACCCTAAAACTAACCCTAGCCCTTACTTTACCACTCAGACTCCTGTGGTACTTAAGCGCTGAGTTGATGGGGACCGGTATCGAACCGGGAACCTTGTGGTTTCTCGGCGGACGCTCTACCGACTGAGCTAAATCTAAAAATAAAATAAAATAAAATAAAATAAACGAATTTCTTTTAGGATGAACATTTTTCTGTCTGGATTTATATAGGCAAATGCTAGCGACAAGACAAAAATATTATGACAAGGTAACTGGATGAGAGAACAAAGAGACTGGTATGCGAGCAGAAAGTCGATGTGAATAATTATCGGATTGACAAACAGTTATTATATATATATATATATATATATTATATATATATATATATATATATATATATATATATATAGAGAGAGAGAGAGAGAGAGGAGAGAGATATACATTACAATATAAACAATTCCGCTTAAATAGCGCTCATATATATATATATATATATAATAATATATTGTTGTGTGTGTGTGTGTGTGTGTGTTTGATATAATGTATATACATATATACAAGGTGTGTCAAAAAAGTATCGAGATATTCTTTACCATTTGACAAACCTTATATTCTAAAAAAAAAATGACGTTCCATTCATTAATTTCTTTTTTTTAGAATACAAGGTGTGTCAAAAAGTGCCAATTTTAAAGCTGTATTTACCAAGATACAAATGAAGAATGAATGGAACGTTATGTTTTTTAGAGTACAAGGTGTGTCAAAAAGTACGAAAAATCTCGATTTCTTTTTGACACACCTTGTATACATATCTATGAAATATAGAAAAATATGTATAAATATTTGTATAAAATGATATATATATATACATATATTATATAATTATAATGATAAATCATAACATTTAGGTTATATATATATATATATATATATATATATATATATATATATATATATATATATGCCGACAACCAAAACATGCACATACATAAATAAATAAATACATACTTTGATTAATCATATCAATATACTTATTTGTATTGACGTGTAATGTTGACGTGTATACGTATACTTAAATCAATACAGGTATTTATGTAGATGTACAAATGATGAAGTATACACACAAAAAAAAAACAGACACAGACACACTCACACACAAATATATTATATATATATATATATATATATATATATATATATATAGAGAGAGAGAGAGAGAGAGAGAAGAGAGAGAGCTGAATAAACAACACATTTTAAAAACCTTATAACCAATAATCAAAAAGGTGCTCAATACTGGCTAGTAGAGCAGGGTAAAATAAAAATTGAATGAATGTTACTAACTTCAGTGGCGTAGAGGTGAGTAAACATAGCTCAATATATATATATATATATATATATATATATATATATATATATATATATATATACAAAGATAGATTCGCTGGTAGGTACGTACATAGGTATGTGTAGAGATAGAAAGCAACACAGACAGATAGGTACATAGATAAATAGTTATAGTATTTTTACAAATATTTTTTAGCATAGAAATGAACATACTAATGCAATATATATATATATATATATATATATATATATATATATATATATATACATATATATGTCTACATTCTATTTCTATATTTCTCTATGTTTATTTGAAAGCATTTTAGAGTGTGTGTGTCTGTGACAAAAGTCACAGAAACAAACACAGACACACGCACATACATACACACACACACACACATATATATATACATATGTATAGATTATGATATATATATATATATATATATATATATATATATATATATATATTTCACGGATTATTTGTGACCCTTGGTTTCTTGCATTTGAACATTCACCGGTCACAAAAATCCCATGATATATATATTATATATATATATATATATATATATATTATATGTGTGTGTGTGTGTGTGTGTGTGTGTGTGTGTATGCATGCGCGTATAACAGCTGATATTGAGCATTGAACCAATGATAACGCAAAAAACTTGTTAATATTTAATTTTACACATTTCTATGTATACATTTATGTTCAATATACTATACTGACAATTCATTTAATGCAACAATGTAAAACGACAAAAAAACATGTAAATTAAAACAATCACATGTACACACATAACCGTGACCTCTTTACAATCTCTCTCTATTTCACCCTCTCTTCTCTCTCTCTCTCTCTCTCTCTCTCTCTCTCTCTCTCTCCTCTCTCTCTCACTCACACACTTTCGATCTTTCTCTCTGAAGAATGTATTATACCTAGTGAAGTAGGAAAATAATGGACCCAACGAGATACACACACACACACACACACACACACACACGTATATATATATATATATATATATATATATATATATATATATATATGTGTGTGTGTTGTGTGTGTTGTGTGTGTGTATGTAAATAATTAAAAACTTAGATATAAATACTCAATCAAGGAGATGGAGTACTGTTTACAGAAATTGCACCCATATTATCATTGGATATAAATATATATATATATA
>CM042165.1:44363224-44368224 GCA_023376005.1 Doryteuthis pealeii | reverse complement strand
AGGTAGTGCATGAAGACATACGCCATTTCTCATACACGATGAGAAAGGGGCAATTTTTTTTTTGACGGACAAAAGGAAAGACTGCAAACTCCAGCCTCTCCTCTAATCGAACTTTGCTTTTTCTCACACGAGAAAGATTTTTTTACCAGGTGCAGAAGGATAAGACGCAGAACAACTGTCGTCTTTTGTTTTGCCCCCCCCCCTCCCACAAGAATTACCGATAGTGAGGATAAGCAAACACCAATTACACCTCATAGTGATTGGTACAGTCACTAGCAATGGCGACATTTTGCTTCCATTCATGTTACCATATATACATTTACCAACCCCTCCGCACGAGCAGGATGCGACACCAGGTCAATTTCTTAAGCGGAGTTTAACAGGTTTGAATTCAGAGTTTTCCTTCTCCTAGACCGGTTGCCTAACCAAGGTTAAAGATCCCAGTCTGCCCTACTATTTACCCATAGCTGGAAGGAGAGTAGGATTCATGCCTTTCCCAAGGGTATTAGCGCTAAGTGAAATACAATTACCACGTCCAGGATTTGAACTCGGGGCGTCGTGTCCATTTCCCATGACTTTAACCATTACACCACGCGCTTCCTACATGTTACCATATAGTATCACATTCAACATGGCACTCTACATCATGTTTTGTATTCAGAGAAGTCCTTCTCCTAGATTGGTTGCCAACATGCTATTGTATTCATAAAAAGTAAAAAGAAGCAATATCTTGGAACACTTTTCATAAATTGAACTTACTATCAATGACTTTCAAGATTGGCAAACCAACCAGTGTAAAATCACATATGCTAATTAAAAGTAGATATAGTTTAAATTGTACATAATATCCACTGTCTGTTCATGATATCTCACAGTGTAAACTAACCAATGGTCTATCATATTAATACATTAAATATAGATAAATTGTTATTACTAATTATTCAAAGACGTAAGCACGTACATTTCTGATATGCACATCTGATGATGAAGTTTATACTTCGAAATCGATAAGACGAAAAAATTTTTTTTGTTTTTATTTTTTATACGCATTGTAATTGCCTTCAAATTATTAATATATTATTACATACTTTATATTTATTTTCTAAGTCCACTTACTTTACTTATGGGGTGGTAAAAGATTTAATGTTTTAGGTTCAAAAGTGACTGTGGTTATTCTTAGTGCATGTTACTAGGGTTTGCATTTAATCCCATCTTATTTAGTGGTCGCATTGAAAGGGAATTCAAAGAAAAAAGGAAGAGACAAAGACAAAGGGTGGTTTTATGATATAGGCTTCATTCACCGGTCAAGTGTCTAGAGGTGGTAACTCTGATCTGGATCGAGGTCTTTCCCAAGGTCTTTAGGATATAAAGATTAATGGGGTCTTACTCATTCACGTTGACCCAAGATGTGTTAGTAGCCGGGTTTCTTTCTCCTAGACAGGTTGCCTAAAAATGTCAATATTAGAAGTCCCAGCCAGTCTTGGTAATTTTCACCTTTAGTTGTTAAAATTCCTAGCAAATAAGGCAATTAGAGTAATCTCCCTTGATTTTCACTTTGAACTAAGCCGGTAGCTATTTTGAAAATCTCAGTGCGAAATAAACAAATCTTAGAAACTTTTTTCGAAAACAATACAACTGCATGCTTCAACACAAAAATATCATAAAATGTGTTCTTAATAACTATTAAGTTCATTTCAGATAATTTTATGCTAGGAATTTAGCCAACTGACTTTCACTTTGAAACAAGACGGTAGCCATTTTGAATGTGTGCGTGCGAAATATACAAATCTTAGAATCGTTTCGAAAACAATACAACTGCATGCTTTAACACAAAAATATCATACAATTTGTTCTTAATAACAATTAAGTTCATTTCAGATAATTTTATGCAAGGAATTTAGCCAACTGACTTTCACTTTGAAACAAGATGGTAGCTATTTTGAATGTGCGTGCGAAATATACAAATCTTAGAATGGTTTCGAAAACAATACAACTGCAGGCTTTAACACAAAAACATCATAAAATGTGTTCTTAATAACAATTAAGTTCATTTCCGATAATGCGCACGCACAATTTTATGCTAGGAATTTTAACAACTAAAGGTGAAAATTACCCCAGTCTTACTATCCACCCATATCTGGGGCTCGTAAGACGTGCCGGAATTTAAACAGAGCACACAATCCCAATCTATTACAAACCATTGGCTTTATCATTTATGCATACTACCATTTTCGAGCCGGTGTGCAAGCAGTATGAAAATGGAAATCTTCCAAACAACCATGTGTTTTGCAATTGTCTTTTGGGTATCACGCAAAAACAATCACGCCTTGTACCGCGTTGATATAAAGAAATATTCCTCTTCTGAATATTCAGAATTCATCTAATATTACCAGGAAATTAGTCATTTGTTTAGTCCGTAAGTATGGAACGTGGAATGAGAACAATTCAGCCCCATGGATTGAATCAGGGGTTCGGTTTTGAAATTCCCAGAAAGTTACCGATAGTAACAATAGATGTCTGAAAAAGGTTACCCAACCTTACCGCTACGAATAGGATGCAATCCAAGGTCAACTTTTAAGTTGGTATGAATTCAGGTTTTTTTCCAGAGAGTGGTTGTTTAATCAAGAGTAACGAGCCCAGTCTGCCCTACTATTTTACTCGTAGAAAAGGAGATAGATTTAAAAAAAAGATGAAGGAAGAATAAGATAAAGAAAAAAGAAGTAAAGGGAAAAGAAAGAAAGAAGCAAAAGAAGAAAAGGAAGAAGAAAAGAAGAAAACCAAGAAGAAGAAGAAGAAGAAGAAGAAGAACAACAACAACAACAATAACAGGAACAACAACAACAAGAATGAGAGAAGAAGAAGAAGAAGAAGAAGAAGAAGAAGAAGAAGAAGAAGTAGAAGAAGAAGAACAAGAAGAAGAACAAGAAGAAGAACAAGAAGAACATGAACAAGAACAAGAATGAAAGAAGGAAAGAAGAAAATTAAGACGAAAGAAGAAGAAGAAGAAGAAGAAGAAGAAGAAGAAGAAGAAGAATTGGATCCAAGAAGTACCTAGAGGATAGAAAAATGAACAAAAGACAACTGAAGAAAAAGAAGGATTTGAACTCGGGTAGACGAGCTCATTTGATACTACGATAACCGTTACTCTAAACGTGTTAGGCTAGTGTCTGGAACGTCCGAAACGTTTTCACTATAACAACAATCATATTTTAAACATGTCAAGCCCTAGTCTTGAATAAATACGGATAAAACACAAACAACTTCATTCAATCAATATATCACCTCGGTGTATTAACGAGGCTTCATCGGAATTTTAAATAAAATTCTGATGAAGCTTCGTTAATACACCGAGGTGATATATTGATTGAATGAAGTTGTCTGTGTTTTATCCGCTTTTATTCCCCATATATATATATATACCGACTTTAGGCCACACCGACTATATATATATATATATATATATATATATATATAATATAAGTCGTGTTATATATATATATAATATATATATTATAAGTCGGTGTGGCCTAAAGTCGGCATCGCTAGTATCCCTTTTCACTAGCGCTAGACCAAGGAGATTGTTTTTGTGTCTGAGGTGGAGCGCCACACCTACCATCAGCTCCTCGTTTTACCGCACAGATCCCTGTGCTACTCATACGCTGAGTTGGCGAGGGCCGGTATCGAACTAAGAACCTTGTGGTTTCTAGCCAAACGCTCTACCGACTGAGCTAACCCGGCCCTATATAAAATAAGATTGGGCATTAAATATCTTCAAGGGTTGGTGTGCCGTAGCACCAACTAGCAACAACGAAATGAATGTTCCTGGTCATTTACCAGGCAAAGTCCCGAGATACATTACATGTCTCAGCTATAAGAGGCCGTACCCACAGGATGAGCAGCAAATTAAGCCCATAGACAAACCCTGGTGCCTCAGACACCCCGCTAAAAAAAAAAAAAAAAAAAAATAGGGAATGCCAACGGAACTGAGTTAATTTTTGGCACTACTTGCGCACGTGTGGGTCACCCTGCATTAAACCCAACCCCGTAAGAAATCTATGTTCGCAGGAGGGATGGATATCAACTTAATAGTCTCACCGGGAGGTTTCTCACCACTCGTAACCAGAAACCATCGTATATATATATATTTACCAATATATATCTGCACGGGCAGGATGTGACACAAGGCTAATTTCTTAAGCGGGGTTTAACAGGTTTGAATATAGAGTTTTCCTTCTCCTAGACCGGTTACCTAGGCAAAATTAAAGAGCCCAGTCTGCTCTATTATCTAACTATAGCAGAAGAAAGAGTAGTTAGATGCATACCTTTCCCAAGGGTATTAGCGCTATATGAAATGCAAAAAAAAAAAATTTTTAAATCGTGAAACAGATCACTAATTAGGACTGAGCCTGTTCTAGTAGTGACCACCCCAAGTAGAGTTTAACAGGTTTGAATTCAGAGTTTTCTTTCTAGGCTGGTTGCCTAACCAAGGTTAAAGAGCCCTGTCTATCCTACTATTTACCCATAGCTGGAGGGAGAGTAGTTGGTTTCATACCTTTCCCAAGGGTATTAGCGCTATGTGATAAGTGGCTTCGTCCAGGATTTGAACTCGGGTCGACGAGTCCATTTCCTACGAATCTAACAATTACATCACGCGCCTCCAATTGCACAAAAAAGCCTCACGGAGGATTTGAACTCAGTTAGACGATTTCACTATCTATATATAGGTAGGTCTAGTTGCTGGAGATCCGACAGTACCTCTGTATTCTAGTAAAGAGTCAGGCGTAGCAGTTGATGCCTACGACAAAATTCGATGGAACTGGGCCATGTCTACCTCGACCCACATGTGCGGGGGAATCCCACATAAAGCGAGTTTGAGTCATAGTAGCCGCCGTGATGAGGCAAATAGATACCTCCGCTGTCACATTTGAACAGAGATCTTTTTGTTAAATGCATAACACGGGACAGTGAAAGGAGTGAACTCTTTGGTGGAGTTATGAAAA
>CM042165.1:44355724-44358224 GCA_023376005.1 Doryteuthis pealeii | reverse complement strand
TTAAGGTTTATTGTAGTTTCTATGTTTAATGGCATATCAAAATTCGTGGGTTATTTAATGCCAAAGCTATCTTTGTAAAAAACACAAGTTGTACTATTTAAGGTTTATTGTAGTTTCTTTGTTTAATGGCATATCAAAATTCGTGGGTCATTTAATGCCAAAGCTATTTTTGTAAAAGAACACAAGTGGTACTATTTAAGATTTATTGTAATTTCTTTGTTTAATGGCATATCAACCTTCGTAGGTTATTTAATGCCAAAGCCATCCTCACAGAAGAAGAGTTGTGGTACTATTTAACACATAGCTGCGGCGATTAGGGAAGTTTATACCTTTACCTAGGGTAATAGTCCGAAAGTAAACGGAATAGAGTTCGAACTCATTTACTATCTTATGTTTTTCTTCTTTTTTCTCTTATTTTTGTTCGGCACTTAAGCGAGAGTCAATAATTCAGCGGACAGTTGAAAAGACCGTCTCGCAAGCAACCTTCTCATTTGTACTACTGTTCTTTGTTTAACTGATTTCCTCTCTTGTGTCTTTATTCTGGTCCCTAAACAGGCCAGAACAGTTTAATGACATACAACCTGCATACGCTCTTCCTTTATTTCCTCCCAATTAGAATAAACTTACTGTATTCTTCGCAGATGGGTAATACCCAAAAAGGGAATGTCCTAGATATAACACTTCTCCTAGACTGGTTGCCTCCATAATTATAAAATAATATTGCTCTAACATATCACTGGATATTAGAAAATTTGGTACAGGCATGGGGAAATTTGGTAGGCTAAGACCTAAGCTCCATAACTGATATTGAGCACTCTTTTTCTATAATGATATTCTTTTAACACCCTGTACACTGATGTACTCATATGAGGGTTATTTCCTAGTTGAGTAACATGATATTACAGGTGACCCAGAAAAAAACAGAACCCAAATTATTTATTTTCGCATAAACTATCCCTAACCCCCTAACCCTACCCCCCTAGTTGAATAGCATAATATTACAGGGTAACCTATAAAAAACAGAACCCACTTCTCTCTCTTCTCTCTCTCTCTCTCTCTCTCTCTCATTTTTTATCCTATCTCTCTTGAAAATAGACCTTTCTCCCCTTTCCCTCTATACTTTGCACCCCCCTCTCTCTCAAATATCTTCTTTCTCTATTTTTCTCTATTCTTTGCAGCTCTTTCTCTCTCTCTCTCTCTCTCTCTCTTCTCTCTCTCTCTCTCTCTCTATCTCTCTCTCTTTTATCCTATCTCTCTTGAAAAAGACCTTTCGTCCTTTCACTCTATTCTTTGCAACAACACCTCTCTCTCTCTCTCTCCTCTCTCTCAAATATACCTTTTTCTTATTTTCTATTCTTTGCAGCTCTTCTCTCTCTCTCTCTCTCTCTCTTCTCTCTTCTCTCTCTCTCTTTTATCCTATCTCTCTTGAAAATAGACCTTTCTTCCTTTCCCTCTATTTCTTTAACCCCCCCTCTCTCTCTCTTCAAATAACCTTTTCTCTATTTTCTCTATTCTTTGCAATCTTCTCTCTCTCTCTCTCTCTCTTCTTCTTTCTTTCTTCTCATTTTTAATCCTATCTCTCTTGAAAATAGACCTTTCTTCCTTTTTTTCTGTTTTTACTGGGTCACTCATGTTACCAACTAAGAAATAACACTAAACTACACTTGATTTTGAGGCTCCAGTTCTGGGACCTGGGGAGTTCCGAGTACTCCTTTGTAGTCATTACTCTCAGGCCCACTCTGACCTGGATTTGTATGTTTTTTGTTTGTTTGTTTGTAGAGTTATACGGCATGCCAACCTTGTTGGGTTATTTTATGCCGATGACGTTTTGTTCGATTCATGCTTAATGGGTACTTAAAAAAGATTTTTAAACTCAATTTTTTAACACATTTTTCTAAACTCATTTTTTCTATTCCACCCATAGATGGGATACTAACATGTACTACCACCCCGAGTAAGAGTGGACCTGGAAGTAATGGTCATGCATGGATACTCAACATTTCCCAGAGCTCCAGAATTGGAACATCACCATCAGATAGAGTTTAAGATAATACCCTAGATACTAAGACCCTTAGCCACCACCTTCTTGACAGGTCCTCTACACGGCATCAAATGTTTGCACAAACTAACCGTATCTATAACAAATGCTGTAGTTATTCGGCCAAATTCAATTTTTAAGACACTCCTTCAAGGTGGTTCCAGTGTTCTTGGCAAAACTGGAGTCAGGTTAAATTCTTGGCTCTTCAAAATTTTGAAAAAAAAAAAAAAAAAAAAAAAAGAAAAAGGAAAAAAGAAAAGAAATATTTTCTACGTATTGTGCAACATGGCACACCTTTTATGAGTTAATTTTTTTTTTCTTCTTCCGTTTTTCTTTTTATCCCTCTCTTTCTTCATCTTCATCTTCTCTACTTACATATTTCTTCTTCTTCTTGTACTTGTTCTTTATCTCCCTTGTTCTTGTTCACTTCCTTTGTTTGTTGTTGTTGTTGCAGCTGTTTCT
>CM042165.1:44335724-44353224 GCA_023376005.1 Doryteuthis pealeii | reverse complement strand
ACACACACACACACACACACACACACATATATATATATATATATATATATATATATATATATATGAAAAACAAAACACATGATGTTATAATTCGCTGACAGAAATCTGTTTCGACCCTTTATTGAAGTGGTCTTCATCAAGAACGAGATATTAAACCGTTACAAAATCAAAAGTGGTACAAACGAAACGTTCAAGTTCGGAGCCGGAATTTTTTTTTAAATTTTGAAAATGCATATTCTGTTTTGAAAATAAAATAAAATAAATTTTATTTTATTTTATTAAATCAGAAGCATTATAATCCACAAAAAAACCCAAACAAACTCAAAAGAGTTTGATGTAGATATGTATAAAAATGTATAAGTATCAAAAAGTTCAAGGTTCCAGCCACTGCAGACCACGTTAGTTACCGGAAAGATGAAGACCACTTCAATAAAGGGTCGAAACAGATTTCTGTCAGCGAATTATAGCATCATGTGCTTGTTTTTTCTAAAAATATTTATTTCATACTGTCGGATTCACTTCCATTCACTTTTTTCATATATATATATATATATATATATATATATATATATATATATATATATAATCAAAAATATGCAAGCATGCATTCATTTAGTAGAATAAAATGTTCATTTCCCAGTACGTTTAACCACCTACAGAAACATCAGGTATCATTAGATCTCAAAATATCTACAAATATACATCTTAGTTCAGACAGATGGCAGACATGCTAAGATAAATATTTGCAGCCCCCCACACATTTATAAATGATATCATTTATAAATATATTCATAGATAAAGAATGCTCAATACCGGTGATAAAACATACGTATCCTAAGTGAGGATAACGTAGACATACTCAACGGTGCTGGGTGACAGCCAGTTTCTCACATATGCGATCATTTGATCGTCGGTGTGTTCATCGCGTGCAGTTGACGCGAGGTCCGTTGGTACTTAATATATATATCTTATTATAATGGAGATTGTGTGTTTTTCTGTCTGTAACCGAAACTATATTCCTACTCAAGTCACAATTCTTTTAGTTATTGACATCACATTTTCAATGATTTTATTTTTATTTAACCTCAATTATTAATAAAATTGTCTTACATTACTGTTAACTATGTCTACATACTGACAACATGCAATTATATTTATATATACAACAAAAATAGCGGTTTACAGTGTGAACGGGAAGGCTAATTTGCATATTAATATTAAAAAAATCGAATTAATAAAATATGTGCTTAGTATTATTGATTTCTAACTGTTTGGTTTTATTTAATGAATATAAGCAAAAATCTCTTCAATGAATCTTAAATGAAATCCATTAACAAGATAAAATAACTGTCATTTTATTCTTTACTTTCTCTTATAACTAAATACTTAAATTAGAAAAAATAACAATGAAAGATGAGAGTGATGGAAGAGTAAGTTTCAGTTGTTCCATTTTTTATTATACTCCCTCTGTTTCAAATCTTTTATCTCCCTCTTTCAAATCTTTTTATCTGCATTCTTATTTAGTTTTCTAATTTAATACAATATTTTATTACATTAAAAGTTAAATACTTGCACCCGGAGGGTGCATATATTTTCTAGTATAATATATATATAATATATATATATATATATATATATATATAATATAATAATACTACTAATATTATTATTAGAGGGAAAATAAAGGGTCTACCATGGTTTCAATCAAATTGAAATGATTTCCTCAGGGCCCTACTCTACGTCGATGTTACAATTTAACTAAGGAATTACATCGACTTAGTTAACGTAGAGTAGGGTCCTGAGAAATCATTTCAATTTGATTGAAACCATGGTAGACCCTTTATTTTACCTCAAACAATAATATTAGTAGTATTATTACTGGTCTATATTTTTAAGATATTGAGCACTTTTGGATTATTTACTGATGCCACTACGACGGAAAAGTTAAAGCGGCAATTGAATACTATATATATATATATATATATATATATATATATATATATATATATATAATATTATAATAAAAAGTTGCAGAAACACACACAACCTATCAAATATCGGACATATTCTGCCAAAATAATAACTCAATGCCTGAAGAAGACAACAGATCAGAAACACGTGTCGCATATGTAAGATAAAAAGAATTTAAAACATATTTTCTGAGAACATAATACATTTTGCGGACCTTCTTTTTTATAAAATATTAAATTTTCTCCCGTTGGAACCAGAACAACATTTTATATATATATATATATATATATAAACATTGATATAGATATCGATAGATATTCACAGGTATATATATATATATATATATATATATTATATATATATACCTATGAATATCTATCGATATCTATATCAATGTTTATATATATATATATATATATATATATATATATATATTGTTTGCACAGTGTTTTTTATAAGGATCTAGGGCTCATTTTGTACTCATACGGCTCTTTTCGTGACTTGATTACTCTCTTTATATCTGTACGTCTGTCTCTATCTGTCTGCCTGTCTCTGTCTGCCCGTATCTGTCTCTCTGTCTCTCTGTCTCTCTCTATATATGCGTGGCAGGTGTGTAACGGTTATTGTATAGGAAATTGACAAGGTGACTCGAGGTCAAATTTTGTACCAAGGCTGTTTGCATTTTAATACTCTTGGGAAAGGTATGCATCCAAATATTTTCCCTCCAGCTATAAGTAAATAGTAGGGCATACTATAACCCTGGTGTGGCAACCGGTATAGAGAAAGAAAACTCTGAATTGAAACCTTTTGAATTCCACTAAAACATTGATCCCGTGTTGCCTCCTATTCGTTGCGAAGTGGTTCGGTATATATATATATATATATATTGTTTTGTAGATAATATGGATGCTATATTTGTAAATCGACAGTGCGCAATATCATTGATAGAGCATTTTATAATTGGACAGGTTGTTAACAGCTGGTTACTGACAGTTTCTCGACTATATGATCTTTCGAGCATGTCCACGCTACCTTAACTCAAATATATATATATATATATATATATACTTATTATAATGGAGATTGTGTGTTTTTCTGTCTGTAACCGAAACTATATTCCTACTCAAGTCACAATTCTCTTAGTTATTGACATCACATTCTCCATGATTTTATTTTTATCTAAACCTCAATTATTAATAAAATTGTCTTACATTATTAACACTGTTAACTATGTCTACATACTAACAACATGCAATTATATTTATATATAAAACAAAATAGCGCTTTACAATGTGAACGGGAAGGCTAATTTGCATATTAATATTAAAAAATCGAATTTAATAAATATGTGCTTAGTATTATTGATTTCTAACTGTTTGGTTTTATTTTAATGAATATAAGCAAAAATCTCTTCAATGAATCTTAAATGAAATCCATTAACAAGATAAAATAACTGCCATTTTATTCTTTACTTCCTCTTATAACTAAATACTTAAATTAGAAAAAATAACAATGAAAGACGAGAGTGATGGAAGAGTAAGTTTCAGTTGTTCCATTTTTATTATACTCCCTCTGTTTCAAATCTTTTATTATACTCCCTCTGTTTCAAATCTTTTTATCTGTATTCTTATTTAGTTTCATTAGCCTTTCTAATTTAATACAATATTTTATTACATTAAAACTTAAATACTTGCACCCGGAGGGTGCATATATTTGCTATATATATATATATATATATATATATATATTATATATATGGAGGGCAGATAAACATGCATGATATTCTGAATTTATTTATGTCGTTTCTGCATTTATTTTCAGGCACCATTTTTTCCATTTTCCTATGATTTTTGGCACATCCACAGGTTATTGTGTCTGGGGTTGTGTGGTGGAAACCGCACATAATCGATTACTTAAGCCTTTTAAGAAAAACACCATTTCGATTAACAAGTGATAATCGAAAATTATTAGCTTCGGATTAAAAGGACTTTAATCCAAAAACTAGGTCTAATCGGTCGGCGACCTTATCATTGCTGTTCGGATGCGTTTATTACGCATGCGCAGTCTGCATGTTCCGTTTAATGTGTCTGCCTGGGATTTCCGTACAAACAGGAAATACATAAATAGTATCACATTATCTAAACATATATGGCCGATAAAAAGATGAAGCTATTAGGTTCACTTTCAGACGAATACCCTTGGGAAAGGTATGAACCCTCTTATCGGCAAGCTGTATCTTCTATCGTACTGAAATTTTTAGAAACCTAGTTTCGCGGATCCATTACAACTGAGTAGCGAGTCCGATCCTAGCTGAATGCTCCGTACTAGCGACCTTGTGTCACATCCTATCCGTGGCGAACGGGTTGGATAAATGACATTCCATCGTAATGTAATAGTTAGTAAGCTAATCTCACAGATACGTTACTACTGAATAGCGAGTTCGATCCTCATTGGATGCCCCATACTTGTGACTTTTGAGTCGCATGCTAACCATGGCAAACGGCATTAATCGGCATTAAATGACCCACTGAGGTTGATGTGCCATAAAACAAAACAAACCTATAATTATTGAAATAATTAAAATTCTCCAGATTATAAAATTCTTATTATTAATTTTCAGATTCACTTTGGGTCTCTGAATTTTTTTAGATGAAGCTTAATAATTTGTATTATTTGTTTCATTCGGACTATTGTCCTCATCTTTATTAGTATCTGCAAAACGTTGCAGCCGATGTGCCCCCGGCCTTCTTCCGGGGTGAGATTCCTGTTCTGGGGGGTTAGGAAATGTGGAGCACCCCTTTATCACCATTGCTCCCAGGTCTACTCTGACCGGAGTAAAATAGAAAAATGTGTTTATAAAAAAATTGAGTCTCCATTAAGAATGAATTTATCTCAAAACTTTGTCGGCATTAAATGACCCACTGAGGTTGTATGCCGTAAAACAAAACAAACAAACCATACCTGCTAGTATATTCTTATCATTATAATTATCGAAACCATTAAAATTCTCATTATTATCCAATTCTTATTATTAATTTTCAGATTCACTAACTTTATTTTACTAACATACTGAACTATTCAGCAATAGCTCTTAAGTACATATATCAAACGTTGTAATAATTAAATATTAAATAATACTGTGGTATGTCCATAGGTCCTGCTAGTTTAAAAATTATTTTAAATACTGCCAGGTAAGATTTAAAAGAAGGAAAAAAAACCGGCCCCCAACCTGAAATAATCCTACAAATCTTGGAACCTATAAATATCTTTATGCCTAGGTTTGGGCAGGACAACAACAATGGAGGCTGGGTATAAATAGGCAATGAGATCACCGAAAACCAGTCTAAAGATAGTTGCGAGCGAGTTATTTATAGAACGCCGGGGGATAGAGGTAGCAGACACAGATTGTTAATGATGCTTATTCTAGAGACTGACGCAAGAGGAATATTGCGGGGTGCGTGCGCTTCGGTGACAGTAATAACATCAACAAATAAACACGGCGACACACTAAGTTATATGATAATTGGGATTATGAAAAAAAAATGATTCTATAATATACGCCATTTTTACCGAGTTACGGTTTTATTCACACACACACACACACATGCACATATATATATATATATATATATATATATATATATATATATATATATATATATACTAATCTTATTAGTAAAACCTTGCCGTGAAAATAGTTTGTTAGTAAAAATATACTACCAAACTTCACCTTTGGGAAAAAAAGAAAAAAAAAAGAAAAGACCAAGGGGGTCGTACCAACCGAAAATAATCGATCAACACTATAACACTTAGCAAAAGGAAATATATATATATATATATATATATATATATATCTCTCTCTCTCTCTCTCTCTCTCTCTCTCTCTCTCTCTCTCTATATATATATATATATATATATATATTATATATATATATATATAATATATATATCGGCTTCCTCAGGCTGCGAATTTTATTGAAATTTATTGAATTTTATAGAATTTTTTCAATAAAATTTATAGGGGGTGGCCAAAGTGCATTAGGGTTGGGACAATCATATACGTGCTAGGGCTTGACGTGACCAGCCGATTGATCGGAGGGGGCCTCTCCGACGCCCGTCTATCCTAAGAAAGGACCAAAGTTGAGTGTTGCATGTCATGGACAGCTCAGTCACCAGGATTCCATCCTTAAGCATTAAGAATCGCTACCCATGGCCAACAGGTGGCCTCATTGGAGGAATTTTACCCTCTGCTGAGGTACAGTCGGTATTTTCTTTTGCCTCAGCCGATAGGGCGTTCACCTAGACTAGTTGCCATACTGCCAATGATACCTACATCGTAAACCTAATGTTTAAAATTGTTCGGATTTACTTCAGGTTAGGTTAACCCGGACAGCATTGAAAATCATTTAACGACAGTAGTCATTTTACTGCGTATGACACTGAAATGCACCCGGTGGTGAGGCTACCGTTCTGGAGATGAGAGTTTGGAGGAATACCTTCGTTGCCATTACTCCCAGGTCCACTCTGACTAGAATCGTAATACCTGTTAAGGTCATATTTATCCGTCAGATATATCTGTTTGAGATAATGTTTAAAAAGATTTTAAAGATCATTTCTACGTTAGCTCTCAAATCAGTGATATTACGGTATATATTATTTTACTATAGAAGTAAACAATGGTATTAGAGAAAAACATTGGATATTTTTCTACCTAAGAATTTCTTTGGAAAAATGATTGTCAAAAAAATTATAACCAGGATTTCTAACACTTATATATATATATATATATATATATATTATATATATATATATATATATATAGTTGAGATAGTTCAACTATCAACGCGCTATCACAGATATTGAGCACTCTTCTAAATAACACTATACGTTGGATTACTATTACTTTTTCTAGTATACTAGTACCAACCATACACATTAATATATATATATATATATATATATATATATATACATATGTGTGTGTGTGTGTGTGTGTGTGTGTGTGTGAATAAATAACTAAACTTGGATTAAATATGAAAACAATGACTTAATAAATTAGAAGTAAATAACACACAACTACCATTCTCCAATTGTTCGAAAATAATCTATTCTAATTATTCTTAAGTCATCTATACCCAAACAACATTATTTCCATCTCTAGTCCCGATGAAGGTTTGCTAAAAACCTAAACGTTATAAAGTCGACATCACAACCAAAGATAAATTCATATTTTTTGGAATACTTCATGTTTTTATATATATATATATATATATATATATATATATATATATATATATATATATATATATATACGAAACAGAACAAAAAAACAGAATTTTAATATTCACTGTTATTCTGTCCCTGGTTCGATAATTCCGATATTTCGGGTGAACAATCACCTTTGTCAAGGTATAGAGAATAGAGACTATCTGGGGAGAAGTGAAATACAGTATATGGGCGAAAAATGATGAAGTGAAAGGATTTGGTGTTGTTTAGCCGTTGTATATATATATATATATATATGTGTGTGTGTGTGTGTGTGTGTCGTTTAAAATTCTGTATCAGTTAGTTCTCGACTCGTATTTCTACTTTTGTCTGTCGGTTTAGTGATATCTAAGATGAAAGAAAATACTTATTTACACATGCTTATCTGGCAATTTTTTCGTTCACACACACACACACACACACACACACACACACACACACACACACACACGTGCACGCCATTGCACACACACTCTTTCTCTCTCTCTCTCTCTCCACCCTCTCTTTTACGCACGCACGCACGTATATACAACGAATTTGATTTGTAATCACAGGTGATAAGTAGAACATTATATCTATCTATCTATCTATCTGTCTATCTATCTATCTGAGTCTGTTCAGGTATCTTCCAATCTCTCCCCTCTTTTTCGCTCTTTTCGTCTCTGTCTCCTTTTTCCAGATTTTAGGGACTGTTTCAAGTTCGCTAGCTACAATTGGAATCACCGTCACCTTTATGTTCCAAAGCACTTTCATATCTCTAGCAAGATCCACGTATTTGTCCATGTTTCTCCTTCTTCTTCTTCTTCTTCTTCTTCTTCTTCTTCTTCTTCTTCTTCTCAATATATTATTACTCACGTTCCTTAATATCCCACCGTTATCATCTCTGGTTAGAAATGAAACCGTTCAAATTTCAATCGAACGTAATGAAAAGATGAAAAGAAGGAAAAAAATTAAAAAATGAGAGAGTTAAATGAAAATTATTATACTTTTTACGTATTGAACTATTTGGCAATATCTCTTAAATAACATAATAAAGGTTGTAATAATTAAATTATTATACTGTGGTATACCCACAGGCTTTGCTAGTTATTATTATTATTATTATTATTATTATTATTATTATTTTGTTTTTTCACACCCACCTAAGCTGGTGGTTCATTATTATTATTATTATTATTATTATTATTATTTTATTATTATTATTATTATTATTATTATCATCATCACTCCTTTTGAGTTTTTCACATCAACGTTAGCTGATGGTATTTCACTGGAGTTGAGTGACAACAAGTATCCTCAGGTCTCCAGGACTCTTCTGAGTATTCTAGCCGATTGCAGCAGTGCAGTAGTCTGGATGATTTCATTCTTCCTCTGATTTCTAGATCCTCCAGTCTTTTTTCCAAGTTTATTAGGACCGTTCCAAGTGCACCAACTACAATTGGTATCACTTTCACTCTCATGTTCCACGTCTTTTTCAATTCTCTGGCAAGGTCCAGGTATTTATTCCATCTTTTCATTTTCCTTCAGCTTCACCCTGTGATCTGCAGGGACAGCAAAGTCCACCAATTAACATGTTCTCTTTTTTTGTTAATCAACACTAGGTCTGGTCTCCTGGCTGGGATAGTGTGATCCGTCTTTATCTCGAAGTCCCAGAAAATTTTATGCGTTTCATTCTCAAGAACAGATTCTGGTTTATGCATATACAATTTTGTTGTGTGGTCAAAATTAAATTTTTTGCATAATTCCCAGTGGATCTACTTCGCAACCCAGCCGTGCTTAGCTTTGTATTCCTGTTGTGCTAGTTTGCTATATTCACTTAATACATGGTTTACAGTCTCATCTCTGTCACCGCGCAGTCTACATTTACTGTTTCGTTGCGTCTTATCAATTTTTGCTTCGATATAATTTGTTCTTATGGCATTATTTTGTGCAGCAATTATTAGTGATTCAGTTTCACTCTTGAGGTTTCCTTTTCTTAACCATGTCCAGGTTTTTTCATGTGCAACATCTCCGATTTGTCGTTTGAAGTGTCCATATAATTGTTTTTCTTCCCATTTTTGTTTTCAAGTTTGTTTTTTTTTTTTGTTTATTTTTTGTATATAAGTCACATCTACTATTGTTGGCTGCCATAAGTAATCTTTCTTTGCCCTTTTTGTATAGTCTTCGAGTTGTTGGATTGTGGCCTCTAGACAGTCCTCTATGTTGGCAAAACCTCTTTCCCCTTCCTTTCCTGATACATTATTATTATTATTATTATATTATTATTATTATTATTATTATTATTATTATTATTATTATTATTATTATTATTATTATTATTATTTTGTGGCTGGTGGTTCATTATTATTATTATTATTATTATTATTATTATTATTATATCAGAAAACACCCTCCGGGCGTCGTAAAAATATTTTTTTAAAGACATTGCCGGGAGTTAAAACTTCAATGTCAGGGAGTTTGCATCATAAGTAAGCAAAATCCTCATATTTATTAAAGGAGTGAAAAACAAAAACAATTTGAAATGAAAACTGAGCCCCGTCCCTCTCAAAAAAAATGTTGCATGCATATAATAATCAAACAATTATTTTTAATATTTTCCACATCAATTTTATACAAAATCGTAGGTATTTATTTATTTGTAAACTTTTTAGTTAATTTCTTGTTACTGTAAAAAAAAGGGACGAGAGTAAAAAAAAAAAACAATTTTTAAAATTGCTTACTCAAATTTTGGGTGTATATAGCATAAGAATATTTTGACTTAAGCTGTGACGTAGAGCTATGACGTAGTTTTTGTTACAGACAGAAATACAGACAATCTCCATTATTAATAGAATTTATAGCTTCAAGTAACAATAGATGCATTTTAATAAGTTTATTATGATATAAGTAAATTTTAATAAAATAGTATAGATGAATTTAGAGCTATGGCGTAGTTTTCGTTACAGACAGAAATACAGACAATCTCCATTATTATTATTATTATTATTATTATTATTATTATAAATCGCTATCACCATGATGGCACACTGATCCCAACCCAGTTAATAGCGTCAGGTATTCTCATTCACATTAAGACGAGAAGCCATAGTAACGAGGACGGCACGTATGCATATTCTCTCTACCTTAACATAACAGACCTACCCCCAAGTCTTCAATATTTCGAGACGGAGAGAAGAGTGGAGCCCAACAGTCGAGCAGGAAGGTGTTCTACTTCTGAAGTGTTTTGGTAACGGGTCTGGGGTGGGGCAGGCGGGCATGACGTAGAGAAATCCAAACCAACCGAAACACTAGGGAGCAGATGAGCCTCACCTATTGGGAAAATAGACATTCTATTTCGAATGGAACAAGAGTACTTGTTCTTCGTATGAAAGTTTGATGACACTTGTCGATGTAGCGCTAATTTTGAGAAACGATAACTGTGTGAACAACCCAAATAAAACAGTGAGATGACGGGTAGTTGATGAAGTAAGGACATAACAATCTCTCTCTCTCTCTCTCTCTCTCTCTTTAATTCTACGCCCCCTCTTTCTCTCTCCACACACACACACACTCAAATACACACACACACACACACACACATATATATATATATATATTTAGTGGTTAGTGTCGTGAAAAATGGACTCGTCGATTCGATTTCAATTCCTAGACGAAGCTGTTAGCATTTCACATAGCGCTAATACCCTTGGGAAAGGTATGAATCCATATATTCTCCCTCCAGCTATGGGTTAAATAGTAGGGCAGACTGGGCCCTTCAGCCTTGGGTAGGTAACCAGTCTAGGAGAGGGATATCTCTGAATTCAAAATTCCTGAGGTCGGTCGTTGATTGGGTTTGTGGCAACCTTTGATGCACCAATTCTTTCCTATCGACTGTGCCAAAAAGTGTGGATGGTCCAACACAAGCCTTCACCACTATAAACAAATCCCTGTGTGGGAGTTCATTGTGTGTATGAACCCTCATACGTCGATAATCGACGGGAGAGTCCACTTTTCAAAAAATATATATATATTTATATATTTATATATATAAAGAAATTTTGGCTAAACTTGTAAATCGGTCGGAAAATTAGGGTGACCCAGAAAAAAAACAGAACCCACAAATTTTGTAATAAAACTGTTAATTTTAACTAGGGGGTTTAGGTTTAGGGTTAGTTTAATGGGAAAATAAATAAATAATTTGGGTTCTGTTCTTTCTGGGTCACCCTGTATACGTCTTCTTTTTTCCTAGTAGTTCAATCAATAAATAAATAATTTATCAGTCAAGATTGGTTCCCCTTTGATCATGTTAGACTTATAGGAAATAACCTATATATATATATATATATATATATATATATATATATATATAGAGAGAGAGAGAGAGAGAGAGAGGGACTGTTAATAAAGTCTTGCAACAGATTTAAAAGGTAAAACTTAATAACTCCCATTGTACAAATGATAGAATCATTTAGTAAAATCCAAATGAAAGTTCAAGTCGTGTAGTTTTATTTCTTTTAAGCATGTTTTGATTATTGCATTTAAACAAGACTTCCACCCTTGTTACATTTTACATCTTCTGTTGGACTTATAGACACCCTGTAGTGTTGCATAATTGATGGGCACCCTATTAATTATGCACGGTTAGTGTAGAGAATTTAACTGAATTCAAAAAACAGTTACAGGGATTTTTGATTCACGGCCCTAAAAATTTTTGTGACCTCCTCTTACTGTGAGTGTTTGAACAGTAGGAAGTAGTTTTTAGATAACCAGTTTTCTGGTTGACTCTGGAAGGAGAAAGTTGCAATGACAGTTCTCCTTCAACTAGCTAGATTCTCACACGCGTGATTGTGACCTGGATCCAAGAAAGAGAAATAAAATGTGAATTCACTAAAGTAATGTCCTGTGTTGTTACTAAAAACAAACGACAACACGCCTCAGACAAGAATGATCATAAGAAGATAGACTGCCCGGAAGTTAGAAGATCTACTCAATCAGACCAAGATATACGAAGTCATCATCATCATTATCATGTCACGCTAGCAGCATGAATATCCATGACAATCTTTTGCCAACCTCCCTATCATTCATTAACCCCGGGATATTCTCTGCACAGCATCCAGTATCCGCGCATGTGCGTCTTTGCTGGATGGCCTACTCTGGCGTGTCCATGTGATGATTTCCGCAGAAGAAGTTACTTATGAGTTCATCCTTGCTTCTCCAGCAGTGCCCAGCGTGTCTTGTTCGCCTCACGGATTGTTTGTGTGAAATGGGGTAGGTGGTCGTACAGCCGTTTTCTCGTGGGGTGTTTTTCCACGTCTTCTTTAAAATTGCGCACAGCATACGTGTGCAGCTCCCATCTACCTTATACTCCAGGTGCTTCATTAGCGTCTAAGTAGTCCAGCCGTACAGTAGCACTGATACAACTACGGCCTGGCAGAAATTTCGCTTTAACTTAAGACAAAACAAGATCGACAATAAGAAGGAATGCAGAACGAGATTAGAAATAATATACAGCGACGGATATACAGTATAAAGTGAGTATATAACAGTATATAGTATTTCTCTGAACGTTTGAGATGAAGCTTGATGATTAGTATTATATGCATTATTCGGACTATTGTCCTCATCTTCATTGTTATCTGTACAAAGTTTCGACCAATGTGCCCTCCGGCCTTCTTCAGGTATTTCTTGTCGAACTCAGGAACCTTCTCGGACTCGGGAACCTTCTTGTCGTAATCGGGAACCTTCCTGTCCTAATCATCTGGAGATGACTTATTTCAAGGTAATTTCCCCCCCCCCCACACACACACACCGAACAGAGTCCAAGGTTACTGTAGCCTGGGTGTTGTGTTTATCTATACATATATAAAGGGCAGTTTGTGTGTATGTATGTCCGGAGGAAACTATGAAAATAAAACAATTAACGTCAAAGTAAATATATATACACATTCAGTGTCACCAGATCTTGCTTTATGAGCAAAAATAATGAACATTTGATTTATATTCGTGAAGATAATTAAAAAATAAAATTGAAATGATAACAGCATGGAATGTTTTTTTGTTTTTTTTTTGCATTTTATATATTAAGTAGTAGACATTAATTTTTCTTTTCAGAGCGGCTGGACCAACGTAAGGTCTTTTTTTTTTACTTAGATATTTTAATGGGTCATCCTGTGAGGGTCCTACTCGCGATTCAATAATAACGGATCTGAGAGACTAATTTCACCCCCTCCCCCACCATACACAGGCGACGTCGGGTAGCCACTTTTAGTACACAATAAAGATGCGGACAACAGTCCAAAATATCAAAATTATTCATCTTGAATTTAGTTTCCTCGGTGTTGCTCGAATCGTTTAAGATAAAACTACGTTTGTCTGTTACATGTAACCTGTTAGAGGGCAATTGCTTAGCACCTTGGGAAGCTAACAGTATGTGGGCTGCCTGTACTTACTAAGAGGAACCTTAAATTTCTGGGTTTAAAAATAAATGTCCTCGCCAATGCCTTCTGCTAATTGCAAACAGTCTCTTCACCTACAAACCGAAGTGGGTGGCACATGCATATCTACATGCAAGTGTGCAGTGGTGTGTAGTTATCTCAGTGCATTAAAAATTATGAAGACGTGCATAAACATGTGCAAACCAAAAATACCCGACGCATCTCCGTAAACAAAACTAAATCTAGCAGGTTATTTCTAATCTAATCTCACACTCTCTGTATATATATATATATATATATATATATATATATATATATATATAGAGAGAGAGAGAGAGAGAGAGGACAAAGAGAGAGAGAAAGAGAGAGAGACAGACAGAGACAGAGACAGAGAAAGAGAGAGATAACATCCACCTTCGAAAGAGAGAGAGAGAGAGAGAGAGAGAGAGAGAGAGAGAGAGAGAGAGAGAGAGAGAGAGAGAGAGAGAGAATGCTGATAGGTACGTGTCCTGCATCCATGGCGCATAAAAATCTAAAAACCCGCATTAAAATCATATCCATGCGTCCCAGTGTTTTTCTTTTTTCTTCCCTCGCCATTTCAAACTAACTGTAAATACTTCAGTACTGTAAATACTTCAATAGTTTCTTAGAAACGGAATACACAGAATAGGTTACAAGTTCGAGTTAAACCGGTTTAGTTGTTTGCCTATAAATAAAAACCCTACAATTTATTAAGAAACCTTAGTTGGGACCCATCAAATTTTCCCAGAACACACTAAATCAAAAAGCTATCAGCATATATATATATATATATATATATATATATATATATATATATATATATAAATAATAAAATTCGAAGGCAATACAATGCGTAAAAAATAAAGACAAAAAAATGTTTTATATGTCTAATCGATTTCAAAGCAAAGGCTTCATCATCAGAGTGTATTTTCAGAAATGACGTGCTTATGTTTTTTTATTTAAAAATTAAAAAAATGTTTTTTTTATTTAAAAATAAAAAAACATAAGCACGTCATTTCTGAAAATACACTCTGATGATGAAGCCTTTGCTTTGAAATCGATTAGACATATAAAACATCTTTTTGTCTTTATTTTTTACGCATTGTATTGCCTTCGAATTGTATTATTTTATAACATACTTAACAATGCTTCAAGCAAATTACCAATTACTTTTATATATATATATATATATATATATATATATATATATATATCTTGTGCCCTAAACTGTGCCATTTATGCTATTGATATCGCTTAAATTGTTAAGACTGTTAAAAACTTTAATTTTGCCTTTTTAATTAAATTAAGGAAGAAAAGAAAGTGATATCATTTCACAAAAAAATGTTTGTACTTTTGATATGAGATTTCATAAAATATTGACCATATGTTATTTAAATAGAAATTATTCTAATTTTTTAAATAATTCCTCTCGCTGAAACTTTATTTCAACGTACTATTCCTCCCACCTCCCTTTCTCACTGAAATGTCTTCTCTTTCTTCCTCCACTATATAGATATCCCCAGAGTTTCAAATATTCTTTTTTTATTGAAATACAATTAGCCAGTCCTGTTTCTGAATATTAGCTTAACATGTGTGTAAAGTTTCCTTACTGGGTCACTGGTGCACACCCTTGAGCAAATTAATTGAAACAACCACTTTAGTTTCCTTTCTTTCACCATACGGTCAGTTTAGACCCACTGGAGTAACATGATGTAATCGATTTTTAAATTTTTCATCAGATTAGGTCATTTTCAGTGGTGTGCAGTGATCTATTTTCGGGGAGTGTGAGGAAATTTGTTTGGCCTTGAAAAAAACCATCCGTGATTGCATCTGATTTTTTTTATTACGCCCAGACACTGTTGTCTGGACTGTTGATTAGTTGTCCTACAACCATTGTCTGCTATGGACTTTACTCTAAGGGAACATGTGAAAATTGTAACGCTGTACGAACACACTGACAAGCATTATAGATAGATCGCGGATGTTATCTCTATTAATAATGGAGATTCGGTCTCTATTTGTCTGTAATCGAAACTACATCACTGCTTACGTCACATTACCCAAAATCGCCAATATTTAGAATAAAGAACAACCTTGTATTATATACACTCAAAACTTGGGCATGCAAAAATAGACGATCCTTATATTTTTTAAACAAGTTTCAATAAATACATGCCCCGTATTTTATATCCATAGATAGTTTGTTTTCAAATATCAAGTTCCATTTCAAATTGTTTTATTTATTCATTGTTAGGTGGACCTAACGAGTTGCTAAAGAGTTGCTCCCCTTTGATTAGTAAGGGACTGGAATATCTTTCAAAAATTAAATTTTACACTGCCCGGAGGGTGCTTTCTTTTTTTTTCTTTTTTTTAATAAATCTTTGCTAGTAATAATAACTGAAGTATTCGTTTTGTTTCAATTAATTTGCACAAGGCGCCCACAGGTTATACACAGAAAGTACAGACAAAAAATACCATTTACGTAATAGATGTCATTCTGACCTTCCATAATTTTTGTAAAAGAAGAGTGTCCATGTTTCTAAAATAATTGTTGTGTTTGTCTGTGCGGTTATCAAAACATTTATGCCTACAGCTCAACTAGGGCGCCCAGAAAACGAAGTATACACTAAGATCAAAGGCTCACTATAACATGATGACATCACTGTAACATTATGACGTCAGCATGGTATTATGATGTCACATGTAAACTGACCATATCTTTATCTAGACAACTGCACCAGGCAGTTTGCTACACTACTGACCTCAAAATCTGACCGGGTAAATAAAACAAATATCACGGTGAACGCCACGAGGCAGACGCCAATTAAATGCATAAACGCGTCTTTGTGTTGTCCTTCTTTTTAAAGTGGCCTTCAATGTGATCTACTGTCTGCGTTTGAACCTTCGAAAGAGAGAGAGAGAGAGAGAGAGAGAGAGAGAGAGAGAGAGAGAGAGAGGAGAGAGAAGAGAGAAAGGGAGAGGAGAGAGGCATACACAGAGAGAGAGAGACGGACAGAGAGAGACAGAGAGACAGACAGAGACACAGAGAGAGACACAGAGAGAGAAAGAAGAGAGGGAGAGAGAGCATACAGAGAGAGGAGAGAGAGAGAGAGAGAAAGAGAGAGAGAGATATCAGAGAGAGAGAGATATACAGAAGAAGAGATAACATCCACCTTCGAAAGTGTGTGTGAGAGAGAGAGGGAGAGAAGAGAGAGAGAGAGAGAAAGAAAGAAAGAAGAGAGAGAGAGAGAGAGAGAGAGGAGAGAGAGAGAAAGAAAGAAAGAGAGAGAGAGAGAGAGAGAGAGAGAGAGAGACAGAGACAGAGACAGAGAGAGATAACATCCACCTTCGAAAGTGTATGTGAGAGAGAGAGAGAGAGAGAGAGGGAGAGAGAGAGAAAGAGAAAGAAAGAGAGAGAGAGAGAGAGAGAGCGACGGACAGACAGACAGAGAGAGAAAGAGAGAGAGAGACAGACAGACAGACAGACAGACAGTGAAAGAGAGAGAGACAGAGAGACAGACAGACAGAGAAAGAGACAGTGACAAAGAGAGATAACACCCACCTTCGAAAGTGAGAGAGAGAGAGAGAGAGAGAGAGAGAGAGAGAGAGAGAGAGAGAGAGATAACATCCACCGAGCGGCGAGAATTCCCGCTTTATCGGATAAATACGACCAGGAGTGGAATAAATCTTTTAATGGCGGTTGCAGTTTGAAATTGCCCTAACAGCACTTCAGAGCTGATAGTAATGACAGCCATTTTCTTTCAATCTCAAGAATTATATACTTACTGGCAGGACCTGTGGATATACCACAGTATGATAAGATAATA
>CM042165.1:44318224-44330724 GCA_023376005.1 Doryteuthis pealeii | reverse complement strand
TTGGGTATTAATTTTTTTCTTTCAAGCTCAATTTTTTAAACACATTTTTTAATATTGATTCTTCTTATCTTTTTAACCCATAGATGGGACAGCTAACAGGTACTACCACTCCGGGTCAGGGTGGATAAAGAAAGAGAAAACAAAGAAAGAAGAAATACGGAAAAAGAAGAAAGAAAGAAGAAAGAAGAGAAAAGAATGAAAATAGATGGGACCCTAACAGGTACTACCACTCCGGGTCAGGGTGGATAAAGAAAGAGAAAACAAGAAAGGAAATACGGAAGAAAGAAAGAAAGAAAGAAAGAAAGAAAGAAGAGAAAAGAATGAAAAATAGATGGAACCCTAACAGGTACTACCACTCCGGGTCAGGGTGGATAAAGAAAGAGAAACAAAGAAAGAAGAAAGACGGAAAGAAAGAAAGAAAGAAAGAAAGAAAGAAAGAAAGGAAGAAAGGAAGGAAGAAGAGAAAAGAATGAAAATAGATGGAACCCTAACAGGTACTACCACTCCGGGTCAGGGTGGATAAAGAAAGAGAAAACAAAGAAAGAAGAAAGACGGAAAGAAAGAAGGGCAGAAAGAAAGAAAGAAAGAAAGAAAGAAAGAAGAGAAAAGAATGAAAATAGATGGGACCCTAACAGGTACTACCACTCTGGGTCAGGGTGGATAAAGAAAGAGAAACAAAGAAAGAAGAAAGACGGAAAGAAAGAAAGGCAGAAAGAAAGAAAGAAAGAAAGAAAGGAAGAAGAGAAAGAATGAAAATAGATGGAACCCTAACAGGTACTACCACTCTGGGTCAGGGTGGATAAAGAAAGAGAAAACAAAGAAAGAAGAAAGACGGAAAGAAAGAAAGGCAGAAAGAAAGAAAGAAAGAAAGAAAGGAAGAAGAGAAAAGAATGAAAATAGATGGAACCCTAACAGGTACTACCACTCTGGGTCAGGGTGGATAAAGAAAGAGAAACAAAGAAAGAAGAAAGACGAAAGAAGAAAGAAAGAAAGAAAGAAGAAAAAAGAATGAAAAAAGAAAGACTAAGAATGAAAAAGAAAGACTAAGAATGAAATAAATCTAGAGGAAATAGACTCATAGATGAACAGTATAACATACAGAAAATAAAGAGTTGCTTATCGGCGCCCATTTCCTCTCCAAATTGCATGTGACAGGTTTCACTAGATTACATTGTACCAGTATATACATACTTTTTTCTAAAGTCAACGTGCATACGATATATTTTTTGAAATATATTTTTTCTGAAATATATTTTTGAAAAAAAAAAGTTCTTTTTTCGAAAGAATATCTATTTTCCCTCTTTATACTAGTTCTTAGTTACCTGGCTTATCCAGTATAAAATATCGGACTTGATTGAACAAATGTTTAATAAGTAAAAAAAAAGAAAAAAAAAAAGAAATAAAAAGAAAGCAAAATTTGTACGAGTAAAGTACGTACATAAAATATCTATATTACCAAAACTTATGATTAACATTCTGATATCATATTCCTACTAGCGGGACCCCTGGATATTCCACAGTATGATAATTTAATTCTTACAACCGTTTGACATGTTTACTTAAGAGCTATTGCCAAATAGTTCAATATGTAAAAAGTATATTAATCTTGATTTAACTCTCTTTCTCCCTCTCTCACTCTTTTTTCTTCTTTCTTTCTTCTTTTCATCTTTATTATGTTCGATTGAAACAAATTAGCGTTATCCCTTCCGTGCACTCATCCCTCTCCCTATCTTTCCCATACCTCTTTCTTTCTTTCTTTCTTTCTTGTTATATTTTTTCTGTATAGCATTCCCCTTTTCTTCATTTTTTTATTCTTTATGATAAAAACAGAATGGTCCATTATTTAGCTGACGTAACGACATTTCATCTTGGACAATTTGGACGGTCTCATTCTTTAACCAGAGAATATTGCAATATGATAACGGCCGTACTTTAAAAAAAAAACACGATTATTAATATAAAGACTAGCAGGACCTGTGGATATATCACAGTATGATAATCTAATTATTACAACGTTTGATATGTTTACTTAAGAGCTATTGCCAAATAGTTCAATGTATAAAAAGTATAATAATCTTGATTTAACTCTCTCTCTCTCTCTCACTCTCTCTCTCTCTCTCTCTCTCTCACCACTCTTTTTTTTCTTCTATTCATCTTTTTATTATGTTCGATTAAAACTGATTAGCCTTCTTGCTTTCTCGTTCTCACCCTCTCTCTATATTTTCCCCCAAATCTCTCTCTCTCTCTCTCTCTCTCTCTCTCTCTTTCTTTCTTTCTTTCTTTCTTTCTCATTATATTTTTCCTGTGTAGCATATCTTTTTTAGTCCTTTACTTTATTCATGATAAAAACGGAATAGTCCATTCTTTACTTGAGGTGACAACATCTAATCATGGACGATTTGGACGGTCTTATTTTTAACCAGAGGGTCTTACAATATGATAACGGTCGTAAGGAACACCACTATTAATATACAGATTATTATTAATATCTTTTTTTCCTATTTTCTGAAATTAATCAAATTCTAGCAACATTCTAAACCCGAAGATTCTTGCACAAATTGATTTGCAAATAAAATAAAAACGGACCAATCTACTCTTCTTTGTGACTCAACAGCGAGAAAGAAAAGAAAAATGGCGTCGAGAGAATGTGTATTCGCGCTGTTCGCTTTTTGATTACGCATGCGCAGCGACGTGCATATATGTGTAATATTCAGTAGCTAACAATAGACCTCTTTTTCTTCTTCTCAAGATAAGGACTGCCTTTCTCCTTTGAGAAACGTTCTTTAGGACTGATAAAGACTTCTGTTAAAGAAGAAATAAAATGCTGCACAGAGTTAGATAAAGGGGTGCCCATCTTTACTGGGCTGTTTTCTTTAACATAGACCTATTTATTCCCCTTCCCCATGGACAGTAAAGATAAAGACATCTCTCTCTATCTCTGTCGCCTTCTCTCTCTCTCTTTCTCTCTCTCTCTCTCTCTCTCTCTCTCTCTCTCTAATATATATATATATATATATATAAGTAAAGTCGTAGGGGCGGTCTAAAGTCGGTATCAGCCAGTAAGCGAGTGAGTCTATCCCCTTTTCAATAGCGCTAGACCAAGGAGATTGTTTTTGCGTCTGAGGTGGAGCGCCACACCTAACATCAGCTCCTTATATATATTATATATATATATATATATATATATATATATATATATAAGGTGTGTAAAAAAAGTATCGAGATTTTTAAAAACTTTTTGACACACCTTGTATTATGAAAAAAAATAACGTTCCATTCATTGTTCATTTCTGTCTTGGCAAATACAGCTTCAGTCTCGATAATTTTATGACACAATTTGTATATATGACGTGACCAGCCGATTGATTGGAGGGGGCCTCTCCTACCGCCCGTCTAGCCTAAGTAAGGGCCAAAGTGGAGTGTTCCATATCATGGACTGCTCAACCACCTGGGTTCCATCCTTAAGTATCACGGGTCACGACCCACGGCCAACAGATAGCCCCAATTGGGGGAGTCTTACCCATCTGCAGAGGCGCAGTCGGTGTATTCTAACGCTCCAGAAGACAGGGCGGGTGGATAGGTAGAGAGAGACTCATGAATCCGTGCGCCACGTTAGCTATCACACCACGGGGACAGTTTCTTAAACTGTAAACCTGTTATCTCATTGATTCAATAGACAATCTTATCTTCATACTCTAATTGTTTTCCTTAATAGAACTTCTATCCTTTTTTCAAAGAACGTTTTTTTTATCAACGACATAATTAGTATAATGACCTAATTAGCATAATCTTTTCCCGCCTCTTTTTCTTCGTTCTATAGTTATGCTTGTTCTCACTGAGAAGTACAATTCTGTGGGCGTCCTATCGGGTGCAATGGTTAGTAAATAGTCTCTCATATCCATTACTACTGAATAGTGAGACAGCCGGTCGGAGAGCCCTCTACCCAATCATTCGGCTGGTCACGTCAAGCCCTGGTACCTATAAGATTGTCTCCCATCACACAAACCATTTAAATAAGACGAACAAGGCATACCGGGCACTGCTGGAGGAGCAATGGCGAACTCATAAACGACGTTCTCCTGTGGACTACTAGGCATGGACAAACCAATATTGGCCGGCCAGCAAAAACTTATATCCATCAATCCTGTGCGGACACTATGTGTAAACTAGACGATCTACGTGCACAAAGTGATGATGATGATGATGATGATGTCTACAATAAAATCTTAAACTCTTAGTGAATAATAACATAGTCAAAGTAAATTAAATACCGTGGGTCAGCTCAGTGAGCGTTATCTAGAAACCACAAGTTTCCTGGTTGATACGGCCCTTCCAACTCAGCGTATGAGTCGCATAGGATCTGTGCGGTAAAGCACGTGCCCTCCACTTCAGACGCAAAAAACAATCTCCTCTTCTAGCGGCTAGTGGAAAAGGGATAGACACTCGCCTCTCGCTGATTCGACTAGACCAGACCCCGACCTAACTTTTTATCTGACTCCTTTTAATCTCTGAGTCTCGATTCCGAGTTGTGCCAAGTGTCGCTTCTACTAACATGGGATCTAGTAAAGGGGATATCTGTAATGATTCTGCGTGCTTGAACAAATCCTTAAACGACAAACCTCCTAAAATGCAAATTGAGTTCTTGCTCCATTGCATTCCAAACAAACCAAGACTGCTAATACTACACTCCACCCAGCTTATGCTGATGCGTATCGTCCTCTACACGACCTTATACCGGTACCACTACTTGTACGTCAGGCACAAATGACCTTCGTCATAACAAGGTAAGTCGTCATGTAAAATGCTAAAATGCTACTATAGCGTTCGTATTCTTCTCACGCCTCACTCTTAAACCAAAACTGCCCGCATGATACAGAATATTTTAATATACCCAAAAGTTCGGACCCCGGATCAGCAAACAAATAGTACCCAGGCACAGCATTAAGATCTCATTATCTATAAATTTTACTGGTTAGGAAACAAATATACCAGCCCATTGAATAACCCAAATTCGATATACTATGCGTGGACGCATTATCAAAGGTTCTCAATCGTTCAGCTAAAATGAAATATCCACTTTGCTATGGTAAAGTCATAGTATGCCAGTGGCTCAATTGTTAAACTTCGCTTAAAAATTTGACCTTGTGGTCACATCCTGCCGTGAACGGGGGTGGGGCGTAAACTCACGATGAAGTTGTGATCATTATGGACTTGCATATGATAGTGTGCTGCGATCTATGATGATGATGATGATGATGATATGTATAATATTATGCAACTTTACTAACGTTTAATGGCATTTTATGATAGCGAGCTGGGATTGGCATATATTATAAGAACTGTAAAAGACTTAATAGTTTAGAAGGGCCGTATTCGGCCTCAAGACTGAAGGTTCTCTACCCGCTGGCTTAATCCATCACCTGCGGCGCCTTCAATTACGATTCTAGATCTTATCTTCATCCCAAGTTTCCTCGCCTTAGAAATTTAGACATCGTTTCGACCCAGTAAGTTCGATGGTGAATTTGTGTTGACCTAGTTAAAACCGGAAGTGACACGCCCTAACGGATTGGCCAATCGAAACCGGCTATAAAATTAAGGACCTTCCGCTTATACGCAAAACGGCACCTGAATTGGCACGTGGCCATAACAACTGTCAATTAAGTGGAGAATTCTTGATATTTAGACACTTCGTTGGGGGTGCGGCTTGTTGCGAAGGGTGAAGTTCTGAAAGTGAGATTGCTATCAATACCACCAGTTACTATTCGACCCCCGTTGCAAGTGACGGGTAGTTCATATTGAATTACCTTAAAAATACATAAAAAATGTTTAATGTTTTAGAAAAGTTTTCATCCCCAGATCTTTGCCGACTTTAAACCGCTCTCAAGATTATTCAGAGATGCTGATAGGTACGCGTTCTGCATCCCTGACGCATAAAAATCTAAAAGGACGCACTAGAATCATACCCATGCATCCCAGTGTTTTGTTTTTCTTCTCTCACCATTTCAATCTAACTGTAAATACATTTCAATCTTTTCTTAGAAACAAATTACACAGGATTGGTTACAAGGTAGGAGTTAAACGGCTTTAGTTGTTTACCCCAGATGATAAATAAAAACCCTACAATCTATTAAGAAACTTTTGTTGTGACCCATGGACTCATTCAAAGCAAATATGTTAATCCCAGGACGCACTGAATCAAAAAGCTATCAGCATCACTGGTATTGATGCATAGTAAAAAGTAAAGTCGTCGGGGCGGCCTAATGTCGGTATCAGCCAATCAGCGAGGGAGTCTATCCCCTTTTCAATAGCGCCAGACCAAGGAGATTGTTTTTGCATCTGAGGTGGAGCGCCACACCTACCATCAGCTCCTTACTTTACCGCACAGATCACTGTGCTACTCATAACGCTGAATTGGCGAGGAGCGGTATCGAACTAGGAACCTTGTGGTTTCTAGCCGAACGCTCTACCGATTGAGCTAACCCGGCCCATGTTGATGCATAAATGAGGTCTAATTAGCGTGTTATATATTTTTAAAACATTTGTACTCATTGAAATAAAATATCTTACTATCCAGCCAATCATACTATTCTCACTTGATACAATAGATAAAATTTGATAGTTTTAGATGCGATTTACATTTAAAGAAATCCTCTGAGGTAGTGAACATCACAATCTAATTTTTTAATGTGTGATTACCCACATCTCCACATTTTGTTTTTCATAGCTTAGACCAACTTCCTGATCAGCTCGAGGCTTATTTCGATCCACTGACATTGAAAAAAAAAACCCGAAACCAACAATAAGAGCAAAGGCGTGCATTTTAGATATTTGGTTGGTTGGATTTTACGGCATGTCAACTCATTGGGTTATTTCATGCCGAAGACTTTGCTATAAATATATATATATATATATATATATATATATATATATATAATATATATATATATATGTGTGTGTGTGTGTGTGTGTGTGTGTGATATATATATGTGGATATATATATATATCATATATATATATATATATATATATGTGTGTGGTGTGTGTGTGTGTGTGTGTGTGAAGAGAAAAATTGGAAGTGAATCTGACAGTATGTAATATAGTGAAAAATTGAAAAAATACAGGTTCATAGAATGAGTGATATTTATTCAGCCAACGCTGCAGTGTTTCAATCTGTTTAGTAGATCTTCTTCAGAGCTTTCGTTTTAACAAAAATAAATTTATCACAGACAGTAAGTAGATTGTGAGAGTCTTTTGTTGATCAATCCACCTAAAAATGCTGAATGAAAAACTAACGTTTCTTAGATTGTTTGAAATTATGAAACGCCGACACAAACGGTTCTGAAGCTGACACAAAAAGTTCTCTGTGTTTTTTAAAATTTTCACTTTATATATATTTACATATATATATGGATAACTAATTATATGCTCCTAAAAACAGCTAGAGCTCTCTAGGAGCGATATTAATTGACTTTCACCGCCAGAGTAATAAAGCAATGATCGTCTGTTATTTACATATTTGATCTCTCTGGGGATGTATGTATTTATCAGTTAAATCGCCGCTCCTTAATGGCAGCTGTCGACGACCGAGATGTTAAGGACCTGGGATGATGAAAAGTCCGTCAGGTTTCGCTCCTGGTCAGAAGTAGTTGCTGTGTCTTGCCACACTGCTGAGACATGAAATATCGATTTTTTTCATTTCATTTATATTTACCGTATTTGACGGCATATAGGACGCAATTTTTTTCCAAAATCTTGGCTAAACAATTGCCCTGTATCTTATACATCGTAGGTGAAGTTTAAAACCTCCTCACATAGACCTAGGCTAATCTTCTCTATGATGCTCACTAACCCAACTTACGCTCAGTAATTTTACCTTCCCTAAACTCCATGCATCCTTATTATATTGCTGGTATTGCTTTTATACAGCTATTTATTGTGTAATACACAGCTTGACGGGTTTCAACAATATATGCTTAAATACACTAAAATCATTTTTTCCTGAATCTGACCTGCTGAAATGAGGATGCGTCTTATATGCCCGTGCGTCTCATATGCAGTCAAATACGGTATCTTTTTGAGATTAGACAAATTTTGCTATAAGCTAATTTAAAAAAATGCAGTTTATATTTGTAAAATTAATTTAATAATTAATCTAATTAGTATAATAACGTCTAATTTGTTGAAGCGCCGTCAAATATGGTAATCAACGTTCGTAGTACAGTTCACCTCTAACGGTCAGTATAGATGAACATTTAATCTTTAATCAAGTATGAAATAGCAAAATTAAGTTTAAGTTAAGTTTAATAGTTCCATATTTAGCAGCAAAATAAAATTTCTGACTGTCCAGCCTATCATTCTATTTGCTCTCGATACAATAGACAACATATGAATTGTTAGCTTTAAATCTTAATCTGCTTTAAACCGCTCACATCGGCTCTCCTACTACGTGACTCTGCCGTAAACCGCTGGTGGTTAGTTCATTATGAGCCGAAAGACTCAGATTACTTTGTAATATCTCATCATACAGGTTAAAAAAAACAACACCCAAGAAGATTTGGTATAGTCGTGGGGGAAATTTGGTAGGCAAAGAATTAAAAAAACTACAAAACAATGTGAGACATTTTTGAATTCAGCGTTTTCCTTTTCCTATACGGTTGCCATAGCAAGGTCAAAGTGCCAGTCTCCTACTATTTACCCGTCATGCCTTTCCCATCCGACAGAATGGTCTCCTCCCTCAGGATTTTTCACGGAGGTGGAACGACACACATTAATCAGTTCACTTTTTGTGCTACTTATGCCTGAATTGAACGAGTATGGGGACTCAGAGGAGGCGGTTGAATAATCTGCTTAATAAAAGATCGACTTGGAAGCTTGCCGACCTTTGGCGCTGATTGAGCGTCAACCACGTAGACTGACGTTATGTCAGACCTGACTAATTAGCAGGTCGGCTGGGCTCATGCACCCACTAGCCGGAATTCTACAGGGTGACTTAAGCTAGAGGAGCGGTTGGAGAGTCCACCCTCGATCAATTGGCTTGTCACGTCAATCCTTACCAATTATACGATTTTCCCAAACCTAATAGCTTTATGGTAAACCCCAACCCTTTTTGTCATATATGTGCTAGATCGCGGTGGCTGAGGGTCTTATTGTCCTTGATATGACGTTGAACTGCATCTAATGGTCAAGTTTCAATTCTGGAGCTCCGAGGAGGGTGGAATACCCCATCATCCCCTTTACTCCCAGGTCCACTCTGACCCGAAGTGATAGTACCTGTTAGGGTCCCATCTACGGATTAAATAGAAAAATGAGTTTTTTAAAAATGTGTTTAAAAATTGAGTTAAAAAAAAATTGAATACCATCAAGAATGAATAAAACAAAACGTCTTCGGAATAAAATAACCCAATAATGACTGCACACGCGCGCGCACGTGTGTGTGTGTGTGTGTGTGTGTGTGTGTGTGTGTGAGAAGACTAAATAAGATACTAAAAAGCAGAAAAAAAGATAAAAAAAAATATTGCTATTATATATTAATATATAATATATATATATATCCGAAGATCCTTGTTGAAAACCTAGGTAGTTAACTTCTGTCACAATTTCGGTTCCCTAAATCAGTCTATAATTACGTATTGAGCACTTTTCAATATTTATTATCCTGACTCATTCGGGTTATTTTTCTTTTTTCCGAAACTCAAAATTATCACTCGTTCGTGTTTTTCTTTTTTTTTCCATTACGTTGAATCGTTCCCCTAAATTACTACTACTACTACTAGCTCAGTCGGTAGAGCATTCGGCTAGAAACCACAAAGTTCCTAGTGATTCGCCGAACTCAGCGTATGAGTAGCACATGGAAATGTGCGGTAAAGTGAGGAGCTGGTTGGTAGGAGAGGCGCTCCACCTCAGACGTAAAAACAATCTCCTTGGTTTGGCGCTAGTGAAAAGGCGATATACTCCCTCGCTGATTGGCTGATACCGACATTAGGCCGCCCCGACGACTTTACTTTTTTACTACTACTACTACTACTACTACTCATACACACGCACGCACGCAAGCTAGATATATAAATATATAAGAGGTTTAGTCGATATTTTTTTTTTAAAAGATAACAGACTAGAAAATATGTGACTAAACCTCTTTGACCCCTCCGATATATATATATATATATATATATATATATATATATATATATATATATATATATATATATATATATATAGATATATACTATACTATGCTGTGTTATATGTGCGTATTTGTAGTAGTGTGGGAAACGACTCAACCAGCTGTTTCTAATGAAATCCTCTAAATTGTACCCCTCCTTGACGAACCAAGCAAATATTCCGTTTTTGTTGACGTCATCCAACTATTCATTGAGGCCGCCGATTGGAACACCGGTTGAAAGGTAAAGGCGGTGCAGTGGAAATGAGCCAATCACAACACAGACTTTACTCGTCAATGGCCAATCAAGGTTAAATATTAATGTCAAGGTCAGTTGAGAAAAAAAAGTCTGGCGAGCATCCGGACTTTCGTACATAGTTACATTTAGCAATATCTTCACGCATGTATATTTCTAGAGCACAAAGAGTAGCGTGAGGATTAACCATTGGTGTCAGGTTGGTGATTCTCCTTTCAATATTACTATGTAAATTTTTTTAAAAGCAAAGTTAAAGATTATTTACCCAGAAAGACAGTTTTGGGACCGTCCCAAGGGCACCAATTAAGATTGGTACGACCTTCTCCTTCATGTTCCACATTTTTCTCAGTTCTCTGGCAAGGTCCAAGTATTTGTCCATCTTTTCGATTCTTTCCTTTTCAATCGGTGGTCGGCCGGGACGGCAAAATCCACTAGATGACAGGTTTCTTCTTCTTGTCAATCAATAGTAAGCCTTGTCTTCTGGTCGGGATTAGGTGTTTGCCCGTATCTCGAAGTTCAGAGAATTTCAATGTGACTGGTTGAGGCATGTGCATATACCATTTAGTTGCATGGTAAAAACTGAATTTCTTGCACAATTCCCAGTAGAATTACCTTTCCCCCCAGTCGTGTCTAGCCTTGTACTCTTTCTGTGCTAGTTTGCTACATTCGCTTATTTTATGATTAACCGTCTCTGTCTCCCTTTCACCTAGCGATAACACCGTTGAGAAAAGCATGAATATAACTATCCGCCCCCACCAGCTATGGTTAACTAAGAGGTCATACTGAGCTCTCTAGCCTTTGTAGGGCAACCAGACTAGGGAAGGAAAACTCAGAATTCAAACCAGCTGTACTCCGTCAAAATCTTTTATTGCATAAAATCAGTGCCAGGTCAAGGGTTTTTTTAGGACCCGGGGCTGCAGATGGTTACGAGACTTCAGTATTAGAAAAATTAAATTTATTTTTCATGATGATGATGATGATGATGAAAAAAAAATTTAATCATCATCATCAAGGCATGCTGACAACCCCCCTTGGCTCCTCATCCCTTTCTGTTGTCTATCGCTCTTGACGGAGCAACAGATGAACGCCAAGGCATTTGGACTACTGTCTTCAGATTCATGCCTTAATCAGGTACTAGCGGGACCCGTGGAATTTCTACGAAACGAAGCAAAAACAAGAGGTATTTAAGCCAGAAACGATGATTTGCAATTTCTTTGCATATAAATCCTATCAAAATTCCGAAAATATCTTTCCCGATTCACAATTTTAATATTACAAATAAAACAAACACGTAACTCATTTTTTAATTCATTTTAATTTTAATTTTGCGTTGGACATCTAAGCGACGCAAGACCATTTGGAATGTTTTATTTTTAAAATTGGGTGAAACAGAATGGGACAAACAAGAAATCTGTGATTAAGCGACCCCAGATAATCTGTATTCACATTTTTACATTGCATAACCAGAATGTGTTGTAGGATTATAACGAACGGAAGATTTAGGAACAAGCGTATTAAATATAGATTGCATTGATGAATTTGTTCTACTGTACGGTAGGTCATTTTTTCACTTTTTTTAATATATCAATTGTCCATCTAGGCGAAAGTTGTGTACTGAATATGATACTAAAAATATTTTTACTTGCACCGTTATTTAAGGAATAGCATCAAAAGATCGTCTCACTAAAATCACTAAATCAAGTTTTTAACCAGGCTAAATTTTACGAAACGAGGACTTTTAGTGCATTTTGCAGACACCTCGCTATTTCCTAAAAATTATGCAATGAAAGATCTAATTTTGGTAACAGTATCAGGTACACCACAACTTTCGCATACGATGGACAATTTGATATTTGAAAAAAAGTGAAAAATCGACCTATCCCTATTTACAGACGTGTTCTTGTTCATAACTCGCTCAGTGAGGCGATAAACCGCAGAAATAAACGCGATAACATTGGGCAGTCTTGCTGATAATACTCTAATGTGATTAAACAGATGATAAAATGAGCGCACTAACTAGTGAATTCGGACGAAGTTTTTGAGATTAGATACCGATGATGATATTTATGAGGGGCCAACCAAAAG
>CM042165.1:44307716-44318124 GCA_023376005.1 Doryteuthis pealeii | reverse complement strand
TATGAAATCAAAAATATAATTCATTTGACTTCAATTTCATATTCTTCCACTAACATCTGTCCGAGTAGAGTTTGGTAAATTTACGCTCCTGATTCACAGTCAAACCCTTAATTTATGCAAACAAAAACTAAGTCCTTGAACAATTTGAGGATCATGGTCAGCAAGTAAAACACTTTTTAAAATTTAGAATTCTCATATTTTTTATGGAATGAGTATGTGGTATAGTCCGTAACCAACAAAAACAGTAAACATCATAGCAAGATTTCTATTATAAACACCTAAGTGAATAAAATAAATTTACATGTCCAATTTGTAACTGAAATTTAATTTTGTGAGTATGCATTTATACTGACTCTATTATTATTTTTTAAAATCTTCCAAATACTCAATCTAACGAAATAACTTATGAAATGATAATTAATCAAAATCCTTATTTGTGCCTAAATAGAAGTATCAATATCATCAATGGATGGCTGTAACAATGGGAAACCCAAGGCTTCGCGGACCGTCTAGTTGAACATATTTCTTTTTTTTAAATTATTAGTGCCCGCTCTAGATTTCTTGACCGGTGACACAAGGTATAAAAAAATATGATAATACACTACCACAAACCCTCAAACTGGTTGGTACTCACATAAATAAGTAATAAACTAAACTCGAAATGATATTATCAAGGCGGGTTATATATATATATTAATTTTTTTTTTGGGGTACTCTTTTTTATATTAAGTAGGACTGACGGGCTCTTTTATTTGTATGGGGCATCTAGAGAGGCTTCGCAATTCACCTGTTAACTCCAGCCTTGAGATAGAACCTGTATTAATCCTACCTCGTGCAGAAGGATTTGTAATATATATATATATATAGCTATATATATTATATATATATATATCTAAAATTAAGTGTATTTTTGGCAGCATTTTTCTTTGTATACCAAGTTTGTTAAACCTGTACTAATTGACCCAATTCCTGCCGGACAAGTTTTTTTGGTTTGATCCCGTTCCAATTTTTTTTTTTTCGGGCCATCTTTCTGGTGTCGGGGTGTAGCTGTATAGACAGTCCACAAAGGTTTCAAAACTCGAGCGCTTTCGGCAAATACAGTTTTGGCCTTCCCTCAAAGGTAGGAACGATGGTCAATGCGTTTCGTGTCCTGTTTTTAACGAGAACGAGTAGTAGGAAGGAATTAGATAGTGAGAGGTTAATAACCATTGGTAGTGGGAAGGTTTGTAGGAAAGGTAGTGGTTCCGAGCGAGCGTTGCATTAGTGATTTTTTGTGGTTAGGGGGGCACAAAATTGTGAGAAGGGGAGGGTTATAGTGGAAGGAGGATAGGTGCGGAAAAGTTATATGAGCATATATTTATATATATATATATATATATATATTATATATATATATAAGACTGATTTGATCTCGTGTTGTGATGGGAGTAGAAAAGTGTATGTAGTCATTTTCGTTGGGTGGGCTTGCGGTAGATTTGTAGATGAATTTATCTTCGAAAAGGAATCTAACAACACCTTACCTTTTCCTCGACACCGCTACTAATAAAACACAAGACAATCTACCTACAAAGTTAACCGCAAAGCCCACAACAAAAATATATATATATAATATATATTATATATATATATAAGAATTGGAAATAAGTAGAATAGAATAGACAAATAACAAAAAGAAAAAGAGGCTTCGCAAAACAAACTGCCTTTAATTTTCTTGCAGTTAATTGCTCAGGGCAAACAAGACAATACAAGAGAATACATGTATTTTTCTTTATTTTTTTTTGTTTTTACAATAACGCGAATTATTATATATATATATTATATATATATATATATACTATATATATATATATATATATTATAAAAAAGAGGTCCGCAAAATTTATTATGTTTCAGAAAAAAATTTTTTTTTTTTTATATAAAAATTTTTTCTGAAAACATAATCATTTTGCGGAACTTCTTTTTTTATAAAATATTGGATTTCTCCGTTGGAACCAGACAACATTATATATTATATATATAATATATATAATATTATATAATATATATATATTATGAGGAAAAATGAGTAAAGAAAAGAAATGTAGATGGATAAAAATGAATTTATTCGATACATTTTAATCGATATCACTTACAATGTGTTTTCGGTCAGTTTATCAAAATGTATACCGGATTTCCTCATATTTTCGGATTCAATTCCTATCCAGCCATTTTTTACATATAAAAATTTAATATATATATATGTAAATCACCAGGTTAAGTGGTGAAGGAATTTTCTAAGCTGGCCTTTTTTTTAACAACGGTATGTTAAAATTTGGTTTCAATAAAGTTACAGTCGGGAGAAGCTCATTTAATATGGGTGGAAAAATAGATCTATAACTTCTAACATGATTAAATATTTAAATCTTTTTCTTTAAACACACACGCAATATATATGTGTGTGAGAGAGAGACAGAGACAGAGTGAGAGGAGAAAGAGAAAGAAAGAGTGAGAGAGAGAGAGAGAGAGAGAGAGAGAGAAAGAAAGGGTAAAAGTTTGGAACACAGTGAGTAAGAAGAGAGCGAAATATTAATTGAACGTAATTGTTTGTGTTTTTATTCACTTTTATTCTTCCTCAACTTTTAATCACATTCTGTCGGATTTTTTTCAAATCTGTTATTTCTCAATATATATAATACAATATATATATATATATATATATATATATATATTGTAATACAGGTACAAGTAATAACCTATTCGAGTTTCACCATAAGGATAAGAGTGAAACTCGAGTAGGTTATTAGTTTGTACCTGTATTGACAATAAATTTGCTCTACTAACGTATTGAGCCACTTTTTATTGTTAATATCGCTGTCTTACTTTCTGAATTTGCATCAACTAACCATATATATATATTATTATATATATATATATATATATATATATATATATAGAGGAGGAGAGAGAGAGAGAGAGAGAGAGAGAGAGATAAAGATAAATCTTTATGAGTCAAGATAAACCTACTAAAAGTTTCGCTTAATGCTCTATATAGATAGATAGATAGATAGATAGATAAAATATATGAAAAAACACAGATGTTGTTTAATTAAATTATTTTTACAATTTGCGTTGCTAATATTGCAATATTTCGATTTCATCCCCCCAAAATTTCTTCAGGGCATATTGATAGGAAGACAATTGTGACCGTTTTAAGATGTGATTGTTCCTATCGAATTCTTCAGGAAAGAAACAGAGAATAATATATATGCACACACACACCACACACATATATATATAATAATATATATATATATATAGTATATATATATGTGTGTGTGTGTGTGTGTGTGTGTGTGTGTGTAAAGTGTGAAACAATTTTGAAAAACACAGGTTCAAAATAAAATGAGTGATATTCATTCAGCCAACGCCGCAGTGTTTTTCCAACCTGTTTAGTAGATCTTCTTCAGGGCTTTTGTTGATATAAGGAAAAGTAAATTTATTCACAGAATATGATAGGAGACTGTGATAGTTGTTGTTGATCAGTTTGTTAAAAAATGTTTTTTAATGGAAAATTAGCGCTCTTAGAATTGTTCGAGATTTCCATCAAAACATTTTAAACAAACTGTCAACAACAACTATCACAGTCTCCTTATTATTCTGTGATAAATTTACTTTTCTTATCACAAAAGCCTTGAAGAAGATTTACTAACCGATTGAAACACTGCAGCGCGTTGGTTAAATAAATATCACTCATTTTATTTGAACCTGTATTTTTCAAATTTTTCATATTACATACCGTCGAATTCACTTCCATTTTTCTCTTCCCACACACACACAGACACACACACACACCACACACACATATATATATATATATATATATATATATATAATATAATATATATATGAATTATAGAATATATACGTACATGAGTATATACACATAAATACATACGAGGTAATATGAACACAAGTATATATACATGAAAACATACATAAACGCACATAAAGAGACTACGACGCTCTGCGAATCAGCGATCATAGCCCACACGGAGACCATAAATCTAAGACCCGGATTTTTCAACCCGGACTTAACTATCGCAAAAAGCATAACACAAGAACACAAAATTAAAATCAAATTTGAAGATGGATAAGAAAAAAAAACACACATAATTTTTATCTTCTCCCCCTTATCCACCCAAACCCATTGCCTTTATCCCCTTTTCATCCCTCTATTATTGTCATATGTTTTTTATATCTATATGTACTTTCATATGTTGGTCTGCATGTTGTATACTCACACACACCACCACACACACACACACACACACACACCACATATTATATATATATTATATATATATATATATATATATTAAATATAATAAGATAAATATATAGGTTTTACATATCTATTTATTGGGTGACAAAGGAATATTCACAACCATATTAGTTTTCATGTGATGCATTCATCAGGTGAAGATGTTTTAAATGTCATTTGAACATCTTCACCTGATGAATGCATCGCATGAAACCAATATGGTTTTGAATGTTCTTTTTGTCACCAATAAATAGATATGTAAACTATATATTTATCTTATTATATTATATAACAGCTCTATTTTATATTGAGCACTCTACCAATTAATACTGCCTTTTGTACACCATTCCAGCAAAAGCTGAAATAGTGACCATCTCACACTATATATATAATATATATATTAATATATATATATATATATATATATATATATATAATATTCATAAAACCATACATTCCTTGAATATAATTATTTTGCATTAAATAATCCAGCGGGCCATAAACACCCAATCAATAACCAACCAACCAATTTTAAAGAAGTTTTTCAAAGAAACTCATTAGTTGTATTGTAAAGTATTTGTCTGTCTGTCTGTCTGTCTGGGGGAAGGGCGTATACCTTTCCTCCTTCGGGACTGAGCGAAGCAGGATGATGAATAAAACTCTTGTCAATTCATGTTGAATAATTGTTTCATAACTCCACCAAAGAGTTCACTCCTTTCACTGTCCCGTGTTATGCATTTAACAAAAAGATCTCTGTTCAAATGTGACAGCGGAGGTATCTATTTGCCTCATCACGGCGGCTACTATGACTCAAGCTCGCTTTATGTGGGATTCCCCCGCATATGTGGGTCGAGGTAGGCATGGCCCAGTTCCATCGAATTTTGTCGTAGGCATCAACTGCTACAGAGGTACTGTCGGATCTCCAGCAACTAGACCTATATTTACGATAGTGAAATCGTTGAACCGAGTTCAAATCCTCCGTGAGGCTTTTTTGTGCAATTGGAGGCGCGTGATGTAATTGTTAGACTCGTAGGAAATGGACTCGTCGACCCGAGTTCAAATCCTTGACGGAGCTACTGTTCATATAGCGCTAATACCCTTTCGGAAAGATATGAATCAAACTACTCTCCCTCCAGCTATGGGTAAATAGTAGGACAGACAGGGCTCTTTAACCTTAGTTAGGCAACCAGTCTAGGAGAAAGAAAACTCTGAATTCAAACCTGTTAAACTCTACTTGGGGTGGTCACTACTAGAATAGGCTCAGTCCTAATTAGTGATCTGTTTCACGATTTTTTTTTGGCATTTCACACAGCGCTAATACTCTTGGGAAAGGTATGCATCTAACTACTCTTTCTTCTGCTATAGTTAGATAATAGAGCAGACTGGGCTCTTTAATTTTGCCTAGGTAACCGGTCTAGGAGAAGGAAAACTCTATATTCAAACCTGTTAAACTCCACTTAAGAAATTAGCCTTGTGTCACATCCTGCTCGTGCAGATATATATTGGTAAATATATATATTTACGATGGTTTCTGGTTACGAGTGGTGAGAAACCTCCCAGTGAGACTATTAAGTTGATATGCCCCTCCTGCGAACATAGATTCTTATGGGGTCGGGTTTAATGCAGGTGACCCACACGTGCGCAAGTAGTGCCAAAAATTAAACTCAGTTCCGTTGGCATTCCCTATTTTTTTTTTTTTTTGGCGGGGGTGTCTGAGGCACCAGGGTTTGTCTATGGGCTTAATTTGCTGCTCATCCTGTGGGTACGGCTTCTTATAGCTGAGACATGTAATGTATCTCGGGACTTTGCCTGGTAAATGACCAGGAACTTTCATTTCGTTGTTGCTAGTTGGTGTTACGGCACACCAACCCTTGAAGTTATTTAATGCCTAATCTTATTTTATATAGGGCCGGGTTAGCTCAGTCGGTAGAACGTTTGGCTAGAAACCACAAGGTTCTTAGTTCGATACCGGCCCTCGCCAACTCAGCGTATGAGTAGCACAGGGATCTGTGCGCTAAAATGAGGAGCTGATGGAAGGTGTTGCGCTCCACCTCAGAAGCAGAAACAATCTCCTTGGTCTAGCGCTAGTGAAAAGGGGATACTAGCGATACCGACTTTAGGCCACACCGACTTTTGTATACTTAAATTTTATGTTTCTCTATTATTATTATTATTATTATTATTATATTTTATTTATTATTTATTATTTTTATTATATATATTTTTATTATATATATATATATATATATATATATATATATATATATATGGGGAAATAAAAGCGGATAAAACACAGACAACTTCATTCAATCAATATATCACCTCGGTGTATTAACGAAGCTTCATCAGAATTTTAGATAAAATTCTGATGAAGCCTCGTTAATACACCGAGGTTAAATATTAATTGAATGAAGTTGTTTGTGTTTTATCCGTTTTTATTCAAGACTAGGGCTTGACATGTTTAATCTTGATTGTTGTTATAGTGAAAACGTTTCGGACGTTCCAGACACTAGCCTAACACGTTTAACGTAACGGTTATCGTAGTATCAAATGAGCTCGTCTACCCGAGTTCAAATCCTTCTTTTTCTTCATTTGTCTTTTGTTCATTTTTCTATCCTCTGGGTACTTCTTGGATCCAATTCTTCTTCTTCTTCTTCATCTTCTTCTTCTTTTCGTCGTCGTCGTCGTCGTCGTCTTTTTCTTCTTCTTTCGTCTTAATTTTCTTCTTTCATTCTTTCATTCTTGTTGTTGTTGTCGTTCTTTTTCTTCTTCTTCTTTTTGATTTTCTTCTTTTCTTCTTCCTTTTCTTCTTTTGCTTCTTTCTTTCTTTTCCCTTTGCTTTTTTTCTTCTTTTTCTTGTTCTTCCTTCATCGTTTTTAATCTATCTCCTTTTCTATGGGTAAAATAGTTGGGCAGACTGGGTTCGTTACTCTTGATTAAACAACCACTCTCTGGAAAAACCCTGGATTCATACCAACTTAAAAGTTGACCTTGGATTGCATCCTATTCGTAGCGGTAAGGTTGGGTAACCTTTTTCAGACATCTATTGTTACTATCGGTAACTTTCTGGGAATTTCAAAACCGAACCCCTGATTCAATCCATGGGGCTGAATTGTTCTCATTCCACGTTCCATACTTATGGACTAAACAAATGACTAATTTCCTGGTAATATTAGATGAATTCTGAATATTCAGAAGAGGAATATTTCTTTATATCAACGCGGTACAAGGCGTGATTGTTTTTGCGTGATACCCAAAAGACAATTGCAAAACACATGGTTGCTTGGAAGATTTCCATTTTCATACTGCTTGCACACCGGCTCGAAAATGGTAGTATGCATAAATGATAAAGCCAATGGTTTGTAATAGATTGGGATTGTGTGCTCTGTTTAAATTCCGGCACGTCTTACGAGCCCCAGATATGGGTGGATAGTAAGACTGGGGTAATTTTCACCTTTAGTTGTTAACATTTCTAGCATAAAATTGTGCTTAATTGTTATTAAGAACACATTTTATGATATTTTTGTGTTAAAGCATTCAGTTGTATTGTTTTCAAAACGATTCTAAGATTTGTATATTTCGCACGCACACATTCAAAATAGCTACCGTCTTGTTTCAAAGTGAAAGTCAGTTAGCTAAATTCCTAGCATAAAGTTGTGCGTGCGCATTATCTGAAATGAACTTAATTATTATTAAGAACACATTTTATGATATTTTTGTGTTGAAGCATGCAGTTGTATTGTTTTCGAAAAAAGTTTCTAAGATTTGTTTATTTCGCACTGAGAGTTTCAAAATAGCTACCGGCTTAGTTCAAATTAAAAATCAAGGGAGGTTACTCTAATTGCCTTATTTGCTAGGAATTTTAACAAATAAAGGTGAAAATTACCAAGACTGGCTGGTACTTCTAATATTGACATTTTTAGGCAACCTGTCTAGGAGAAAGAAACCCGGCTACTAACACGTCTTGGATCAACGTGACTGAGTAAGACCCCATTAATCTTTATATCCTAAAGACCTTGGGAAAGACCTCGATCCAGATCAGAGTTACCACCTCTAGACACTTGACCGGTGAATGAAACCTATATCATAAAACCACCTTTTGTCTTTGTCTCTTCCTTCTTTCGTTCAATTTCTTTTCAATGCGATCACTAAATAAGATGGGATTAAAAGCAAACCCTAGTAACATGCACTAAGAATAACCACAGCCACATTTGAACCTAAAACATTAAATCTCTTACCACCCCATAAGTAAAATAAGTGGACTTAGAAAATAAATATAAAGTATGTTATAATATATTAATAATTTGAAGGCAAGTACAATGCGTATAAAAATAAAAATAAAATTTTGTCTTATCGATTTCGAAGTATAAACTTCATCATCAGATGTGCATATCAGAAATGTACGTGCTTACGTCTTTGAATAATTAATAATAACAATTTATCTATATTTCATGTATTAATATGATAGACCATTGGTTAGTTTACACTGTGAGATATCATGAACAGACTGTTGATATTATGTACAATTTAAATTATATCTACTTTTAATTAGCATGTGTGATTTTACACTGGTTGTTTTGCCAATCTTGAAAGTCATTGATAGTAAGTTCAATTTATGAAAAGTGTTCCAAAACATTGCTTCTTTTTACTTTTTATGAATACAATAGCATGTTGGCTATCAATATAGGAGAAGGACTTATCTGAATATAAAACATGATGTAGAGTGCCATGTTGAATGTGATACTATATGGTAACATGTAGGAAGCGTGTGGTGTAATGATTAAAGTCATGGGAAATGGACACGACGCCCCGAGTTCAAATCCTGGACGTGGTAATTGCATTTCACTTAGCGCTAATACCCTTGGGAAAGGTATGAATCCTACTCTCCTTCCAGCTATGGGTAAATAGTAGGGCAGACTGGGATCTTTAACCTTGGTTAGGCAACCGGTCTAGGAGAATGAAAACTCTGAATTCAAACCTGTTAAACTCCGCTTAAGAAATTGACCTGGTGTCGCATCCTGCTCGTGCGGAGGGGTTGGTAAATGTATATATGGTAATATGAATGGAAGCAAAATGTCGCCATTGCTAGTGACTGTACCAATCACTATGAGGTGTAAATGGTGTGTTTGCTTATCCTCACTATCGGTAATTTTGTGGGAGGGGGGGGGGGGGCAAAACAAAAGACGACAGTTGTTCTGCGTCTTATCCTTCTGCACCTGGTAAAAAATCTTTCTCGTGTGAGAGAAAGCAAAGTTCGATTAGAGGAGAGGCTGGAGTTTGCAGTCTTTCCTTTTGTCCGTCAAAAAAAAAATTGCCCCTTTCTCATCGTGTATGAGAAATGGCGAATGTCTTCATGCACTACCTGCCTGATAAGAAATCCAAGCCCTCCTATGTCCCTGGGGAATATAATCATATTGCAAACACGTAAGCTTTGAGGTTACCTGTAGGATTTCTGTTCGGGGAATTTAAGAAATTAACAAGATAATTTTGAAAAATAAATATTTGTTGTATAAATAACTTTTGTTTTCCAAAGGCAGTTAACGACATACTGACTATCTACCCACACACAAACACACACACACACCACACACACACACACACACACACACATATATATATACATTTATACATACGGAAGTGTATGTTAACGACTTACTGATTGATATACATATATAAATGTATATATATATATATATATATATATATTATAATATATATATATATATATGTAATCATTATTTATCATAAATATATATATTATGTGTGTGTGTCACTACATATATAAGTATAAGCATATATATTATATTTTGTATCCACTATTATATTACTTATATATTATATTAGGGGCCGTGTTAGCTCAGTCGGTAGCGCGTTCGGCTAGAAACCATAAGGTTCCTAGTTCGATACCCACCCTCGCCAACTCAGCGTATGAGTAGCACAGGGATCTGTGCGGTAAAGTAAGGAGCTGATGGTAGGTGTGGCGCTCCACCTCAGTTGCTAAAAACAATCTCCTTGGTCTAGCGCTATTGAAAAGGGGTTAGACTCCCTCGCTGACTGGCTGATACCGACTTTAGGCCGCCCCGTTGACTTTTTTATATATATATAAGG
>CM042165.1:44297716-44300216 GCA_023376005.1 Doryteuthis pealeii | reverse complement strand
AAAGTTGTGGATGGATCCAACACAAGCCTTCATCCACTATAACAAATCTCCTGTGTGGAGTTCATGTTGTTTTATGAACCCTCATACGTCGAAAATCGACGGGAGAGGCCATTTTATATATATTATTACTGATGCTGATAGCTTTTTAATCTAGTGCGTCCTGGACGCATATTATTGCATTGATTGAGTCCCCCGGAAAATCCTGGATCCCAACTACAAGTTTCTCAATAGATTTGAGGGTTTTATTTATGAATAAAATGGGACACTTGTAACCTTTCCTGCTTGTAATTCGCTTCATAGAAACTATTGAAATCTGTTTACAGTTATTTGAAAATGTTGTGAGAAGAAAAAAGAAAAACACTGGGACGCACGGATTGTTTTTTACTGCGTACTTTTAGATTTTTGTTGCAGCGGGACGCAGGACGCGTACCTATCATCATCTCTGTCTATATAATATATATATATATATATATATTATATATATATAATTCATTGTTGGGGGTTACCAAGTTTCTTGGTACAAGGTGTTCTAATGTTGGTCCTATTCTCTACCAGTAGTTTTTTTGTAGAGAGTTCAGGTTCTGTATGATGAGCTCAATGCTTAATTTTTAAACAGAGCAAATTTATTTGTGAATAAAAAATGCCTTAACTACCAGGGGTATCGTGATTATTGACCATTTCCACCCAGGGAGCGGAAATGGTCAAATCACGATACACCCTGGTATTTGAGGCCTTTTTATTCACACACCACACACACACCACACACACAACACACACACATATAATATATATATATAATATATATATATATATATATATTATAAAGATAAAACCTAATGAGTCAGATATACTACTAAAAGTTTTTGCTTAGTGCTCTTCAGGGCTCTTTAGATCTTATCCCTGAAGGAGCAATAAGCGAAACTTTTTTAGTAGGTATATCTAACTCATTAGGTTTATCTTTATTATTTGCTCTACATTAGGTATTGAGCACTCTTTACTTTTTAGCTTTAGTATATCCTGCTTTTTTTGTATGAATATATATTTTTTCATAATATATATAATACATATAAATTGTTTTTTCTTTTGGCCAAGTATTATAGTATAACCGATTATGTATTTGGTTTGGTTACGACTATCTTGGTCTTTTTTTTTTTTTTTAATGTTCTACCCAGGTAATGTTTGGTAGTATATTTACAACAAAACTATTTGCCGGTTTTTCTTATCGCAAGGGTTTACCAACAAGTTTGGTATATTATTACACATATATATAATATATATATATATATATATATATATATATATATTATATATATATGGTTTTTACCTCAGCGTGTGCACCTGTGAGTATGCGGAGTGGAGTGTATGAGAGTATGTGTATGTACGTGCGTGTGTGTATGTATCCCACACATTTCCTCTGATAAAAAGAAAAAAAACATGACAGTCTTCAAATGAAAATTCCTAGAATGTTAATGAAGTCTCATAATCCGTGTCATTTTGCCTTGAAAGCTGTATATTCTCCCGTGCCCCTACGATATGAAGATAGGCGCTTTGCCCTCTTTCCACAGGACATACACATTCCTTTATGAAGGAAATAAACTGTTGTGCTTGTTTTTCATATATATATATATTATATATATTATATATATATATATATATATATATATAAGTGCTTTATATTTTTCCTTGCTTGAAAACACATAAAAAGTTATGGTGTATATATCAGCGGACAAATGTTTATTATTATCTGTGTCTGACAGGAGACAGACTGTTCTTGTAATTTTTTTTCTTTTCAAAATTATTCAGCTTAATATATAATTAGCAGGACCTGTGCATGTATCGCAGTATTGATAATCTAAATTATTACAATGTTTAATATGTTTACTGAAGAGGCTATTGCCAAATACTTCAATATGCAAAAAAGTATAATAATTTTGATTTAAACTCTCAACTCTTTCTTTTTTTCTTCTTTCAATCTTATTCATCAGGTTCGATTAAAAACGATTAGTGTATCGCTTTGCACACGCTCACCCACCTCTCTATCTTATCTTCTTATATTTTTCTGGTAGTAGGTCGTTTTATTTCTTCCCTTTTTCTTTTTAAAAGATAAAATGGAATGGTCCATTATTTAGCTGAGGTGACGACACTCATAAGAATTCAGCGATTAAGCGACACAGATAAATCAGGATTTATATTTTTTGATTTTCACTTGGAATGATTTGGACAGTCTAAAGGTGTGCAGATAACGGTTACGGGAAGATTAAGGAACAAGAGTGTGGTATATATATATATATATATATATATATATATATTATATATATATATTATGTTCTATTATATCTCGTGTCTCTACTTAGAGAGAGACAGACTGTTCTTTGAATGTTTTTTCCTCTTTCTAATATATAAATTGGCATACCGGACCGTCTAAGCCAAATAAGGGCCAAAAGGAGGAGTATTCATGTTCATGGACTGCTCAGCCACCAGAACTCCTGTCTAAGCGTCA
>CM042165.1:44258841-44297616 GCA_023376005.1 Doryteuthis pealeii | reverse complement strand
TATGTCCATCTATGCGAAAGTTGTGTGTTAGTATATACTGAATACTGGTACCAAAAATGAGATCTTTTACTTGCACCGTTATTCGAGGAAATAGCATCAAAGATCGTCTACTAAAATGCACTAAAAATCAACGTTTTCTAAAGGCTAAATTTTACGAAAACGAGGACTTTTAGTGCATTTTAGCAGACAATCTTCGGTGCTATTTCCTTAAACAATGGTGCAAGTGAAAGATCTAATTTTTGGTATCAGTATTCAGTACACACAACTTTCGCATAGATGGACAATTTGATATTTTTAAAAAGTGAAAAATCGACCTACCCTATTCTACAGACTGTTGTTCTTGTTCATCTCGCTCAGTGGAGGCGAAGTAAGACCGCAGAAAATAAACGCGATAACATTGGGGGCAGTCTTTGCTGATAATACGTCTAATGTGAGTAAACAGATAGATAAACTGAGCGCCCAACTAGGTGGAATTCGGGACGAATGTTTTTGAGATTTTAGATACCGATGATGATTATTATGAGGGGCAACACAAAAGGTGTAGGGAATTTGACGATGAGAAAATAAAATATAGAATTTGCTCTCAGCCCCCCCCCTCTCTCTCTCTCTCTCTCACACACACACTCACTCTCGCTCTCCTTGGGCATCCATCCAGCAAATTCACTGAGGGCACTACACAAAAAGGGTAGCGGCAATATAACCGTACCACATTCTTTTCGAGTGGGTTGTTCGAATTTTTCGGAATGCTATGTATCGCCTCATTCATTAACACACACACACACACACACACACACACACAACACAATATATATATATATATATATATATATATATATATATATATATAGAGAGAGAGAGAGAGAGAGAGAGAGAGAGAGACGCGCCTGTGTGTCTTCTCTTTGTTTTCTGTATTGATGTGTGTGAATGTATATATTCACCCAACCCCTCCATCACGAGCAGAATGCAATCCAAGGTCAATTTTTTAAAAGCGGAATACGACTGGGTTGAAATCAGAGATTTCATTCTCTTAGAGTGGTTGCAATATCTAGTCTACCCTACTATTTACTCATAGCTGGCGGGAAAATTATTATTTGGTTGGCTGTTTTTTTTTTGTTTGTTTATTTTTGTTTGTTTTATGTTTTTACGGCATATCAACCGTTTCAGGGTCATTTAATCCCTATTCAGCACATTTTGATATCAGGTTGCGTACGGTATCTGATAGTACTTAAATTGTCACTCATTTAAGTATTGGACAGACTCATCGTTGCTTAACTTCAATGATCTAGCGGAAACCGGTGCTTTCAGCGTAATTTGACCGTAAGCAAAAATAGTTGGATTCATGCCTTTCTCTGAGGGCACTACACAAAAAGATAGCAGCAATATAACCGGACCACATTCTTTTCGGGCGGGCTTTCAAATTTATAGAACTTTTATTTATTACCGGAACCGGTTTAGCTCAGTCAGTAGAGCACCCACTTAGGAATTGCAAGGTTCCTGGTTCGATACCGGTCCCCGCCAACTCAACGCACAGATTGGCTAATCTGATCTGTATGATAAAGCGGGAAGCTGACGGTATGTGTGATGCTACACCTCAGCAATAAACAATCTCACTGGTCTTGCGCTAACGAAAAGGGGATAGACTCCCTCGCTGTCCGGGCAGTACTGACAGTTGACCACTCGGCCATCTTACTTATTTATCACATTCACTAATACACACATACACATACGCTAACACACAGAAACACACATACACGCACACAATTTATATTCTACTAGCAGTGGCTACCCGGCGTCGCCTGGATAGAGGGGGATTTTTAAAAGTTAGTCCCGCAAATCCATTATTACTGAATCGTAAGTTGAATCCTCGTGGGATGCCCCATTTAAATCCCTATGTAAAAAAAAAAGACCTTGCATTGATCCAGCTACTCTGAAAAGAAATGTTAATATCTACTATCTAAAATATCAAATGAAAAAAAAATGAATGCAATTATCATCTAAATTTTATTTTTTAGTTATCTTGACGAATATAAATCAAATCTATTATTTTTGCTCAAAAACCAAGCCCTGGTGATATTTAATGTGTATATATATTTACTTTGTCGTTAATTATTTTATTTTCGAAGTTTCCTCCGGACATACATATACACACAACTGCCCTTTATATAAGTATAATTTCAATTCCCTCGAAAAGGACAGAATGTCATATATGTTGACTTTTTCAAATAGATCTTTCATATTATTTTCATTAAAAAACAGTTTCTGATGTGAGCAAAAATCTCACATTCTCTGAGTAAGTGTTTAATGGTGCAAGGCATTTGACATGTTTCACACTGTTGTTGTTGTTGTTCTTGTTTGAATATAAAGAAATGTGTTTCCTTCTCTTAGAGCGGTTGCCATATCTAGTATGTCACTACTATTTACCCCTACCTGGAGAGAGAATAATTGGATTCGTGCCTATCCCAAGTGCATTAGTACAACATGAAATGCAAACTGCCTCGTTCAGGACTTGAACTCTGATCACCGATTCCATCTCCTACAACGATAACCGGTGCGCTATCTGTGTGCATGTAGCATGTATGGGGCATCCAGCGAGGATCGAAATTGCTAGTAGTAATGTGTCTGTATGGTGCCCTTTCACCAAACCCGTTCGCCACAGGTAGGGTGTGCCACAGGTTCACAAGTATGGGGAATCCTGAAAGAGGATCAAGCTCGCTATCCAATAGTAGTGTCTCTGCGAGACTCGCTTGCTAACGATTACATCACGATGGGATGTCCTATTGCAAAATCCCTAGACCCTATATGATTGTCCAAACCTATTGCCTTTATGGCAAGCCTCAACCCTTTTTAATATACATGTGCTAGAAGGCTGTGGCTGAAGGTCTTATTTTCCTGGGTATGACGTTAAACTCTATCTAATGGTGATGTTCCAGTTTTGGAGTTCTGGAGAATGTGGAGTACCCCTTCATCGCCATTGCTTTCAGATCTACTCTACCCCGGAGTGGTAGTACCTGTTAGGGTCCCATATATGGGTTAAATAGAACAAAATGAATTTAAAAGTGTGCTTAAAAAATTGAGTTAAAAAAAACAACAAAAACTGAGTACCCATCAAAAATGAATAAAACAAAACGTCTTCGGCATAAAATGACCCAACAAGGTTGACATGCCGTAAAATCCAACCAACAAACCAAACAACTATTGACAGATTAGGTATGCTATATATGTTTTGAGGTACATGAAGCCGAAAATGTGGATTCATTTAAAATTCTTTTATTGATTGTCGGGGGTCTCTTTCATCTGACACCCCCAGAGGATATTCATCAGAAAATATATCTAGATAGACCAAAAGCTTTTCAAACGAGTAGAATACACCAATTATAATATCATTGGGTGGCTTTTAAATTACTTCCTTATATCTCATTATAATGGAGATACGGTGTCTGTCTGTCTGTAACCGAAATTACATCTCTGCTTACATCACAATAATCTCAGGAATTACTTAAGTTTATCAATGGATGTTTAATTCATAGTCAAAATCATTCATTAATACATATGATAAATCTTATTCATAAACGACTTTTCTATGTAAATTTGAATTAGATTTGCCTCAAAACAGCCCATGTTATCAATGTCTTTAAAATCCTGCAATATATCTTATATACCAATAAGGAATAAAGGTTTACATAATATATGGTGAGTTGATTTACATACTGGTTTTAACAAAACCGGATTTAATAAATAATAATTAGTGTTATTGATCTCTAATATAATTTTTTTTTCTTTTCCAAATTATTAAAATCGATCCTATGAAGAATTTTATATAGGAACAAATTAGAATATAATTAAAATAAGTCTAATCTTTTTATATGCGTTCTTATTTAATTTAGTTAGTCTTTCTAATTTAATATATTTCATTACGTAAAAGCTTAAATAGTGTGTTAGAATAAGTTGATAGAAACTATAAACTTTTTATCTGCATAAATTTGGCTGTTGGCTGCCGATTTAAATAGATTCAATAATGAAACCATCATCTGGATGTGTTTTTTAAATTTGAATACAATTGTCATTATACGCGTCTGCGCAGCACTGGATCGCCCAATGAGAGAAATTTCAGTATATGAATTTAAGCAAAATCTTTAAAGTTAACCAAAAAAGTTGCAAACTATCAGGCATGATCAGACCCGTAGGAGGCTTGCTAAAAATACCAAATTCAATGTTATTTTATTAATTTTCAATATTGCTACACAGTTTTTTTTAATAGCGCGTTTGGAAGTAAAAAAAAGCCTTTCAAACCCGATTTGGAAAATTTCTCCAAACTTTTCCAACGGACCAACTATCAGATAAGATGTACGGGCATGGCCTAACTAGAAACAACAGTTGGAATGTTAATTTCATAGTTTTAAAGCGATATACAAGCGTTTTTAAGGTTTTTTTTTACATGCGTCAAAACAAAGTGAAAAATGGCCTGTTTTGACGTCTTTTTCAAGTGTTTTTAAGCCTTGATTTTCAGTATATGAATTTAAGCAAAATTTTTAATCTCGATTAAGAAAGGACATGTTTTTCATTTATTTACACCGTCAATATCCGGTTGTTTTAACAGACGATTTTTAGATTTTTTTTAAGTTATAAAACTAACCTCTAACCCTAACCCCTAACCCTAACCCCTAACAAACAACCGGATATTGACGGTGTAAATGAAAACATGTCCTTTCTTAATCGAGATTAAAAAGGGGTGCCTTAAGGTCATATGGTCCAGAGAATCCACTGTTTGAGAATAACCACGTGACAATTGTGAAGTGTATGGTCGAACACACAATGGAACTTGCTGATCGATTCTATTTCCCAGTCTTTATGACATGCGCACAACATATCCGGAATCACCTAAACACTTAAATCTATCTATCTATCTATACATATATAAAGGGCAGTTGTGTGAATCTGTATGTCCGGAGGAAACTTCGAAAATAAAGCAAATAACGACAAAGTAAATATATATACACATTAGATATCACCAGAGCTTGGTTTTTGCGTAAAAATAATGAAGATTTGATTTAAATTCATGAAGATAGCTAAAAAATAAAATTTAAATGAAAACAACATGGAATTTTTTCCATTTAATATTGTAGATATAAATTTCTATTTTCAGAGTGACTGGATCAACACAAGGTCTTTTTTTACGTAGGGATTTTAATGGGCATCCAGCGGGGATCACAATTCAGTAATAATGGATCTGCGAGACTAACTTAAAAAATCCCCCATCTACCCAGACGACGCCGGGTAGCCGCTTCTAGTACATATATAAAGGACAGTTGGTGTGTATGTATATCCGGATGAAATTATGAAAATAAAGCATTTAATGACAAAGTAAATATGTATATACATTCACTATCACCAGAGCTTGATTTTTTTGTGCAAAAATAATGAAGGTTCTATTCTAGGAAGATATTAAAAAATTAGGATTTAAATCGTACGAGAAGGGAATGTCATTGGTTGCATTTGTGATTAAAACATAAATCAATTATGTAAACCAAAACAATCAATGGATCTGCGAGACTAACTTTTTTTATTATCCTACCCTCTCTACTCAGGTAATGCCGGGCAGTCACTTCTAGTTTATAAATAAATTGTCCTGAGCATGACGTTAAACTTTATCTGATGGTGAAGTTCGAGTTCTGGAGCTCTGGGGAATGTGGAGTACACTTCATCACCACTGCTTCCAGATCAACCCTGACTCGGAGAAGTAGTACCTGTTAGGGTCCCATCTATGGGTTAAGTAGAACTTGACTCTTTTAAAAGAAGGAACGCTGTCTTTATGAATAACTGGTTAAACTTATGAATAATTATGATATTTCGGACTGTTGTCCACGTCTTTATTGTGTATAAACACAACGTTCAGGCCACTGTAACCTCGAATTCTGTTTTAGCTGGGTTTTTAAAAAATTATTTATTATATCAATTGCCTTAAAATAAGTCATTTTGAGACGATTATCCATGAATTTAAATGCAGTTTCGGAGCTTAATCGTTACTGCTCACTCAAGGGAGCTCCAAGTAGCATAAATACCATCAGAATATTGGTTAAACTTAAACCTAATCTAACAATAAATCTAATTAATCTATTAATAGGGCTAATTATTTGTCTGTATTCATGATTGGTTTGTTATGTTTTACGGCATATCAACCTCAATGGGTTATTTAATGCCGATAAAGTTTTGAAATAAATTAAATACAATTTTTTTTATAAATACATTTTTCTATTTAACCCATAGATGGGACCCTAACAGGTACTACCACCCCGGGTCAGAGTGGACCAGGGAGCAATGGGATGAATGGGGTGCTCCACATTCCCAAACCTCCAAAAGGGAACCTCACCATCAGATAGAGTTTAACGTCATTCCTAGGACATGTAGACCCGCAGCCACCGTTCTAGCCATATGATAAAAAGGGGTTGGGGCTTGCCATAAGGGCAATAGGGTTGGGAAAATCATATAGATGCTCGGGCTTGACGTGACCCGATTGATCGGAGGGGGCCTCTCTGACCGTCCGTCTAGTCTAAGATAGGGCCAAAGTGGAGTATTGTAAGTCATCGACTGCTCAACCACCTGGGCTCTATCCTTAAGCATCACAGGTCGCCACCCACGGCCAACAGGTGGCCCCATTGGGGGAGTCTTACCCCTCTGCAGAGGTGCAGTCGGTGCATTCTAACGCCCCAGCATACAGGGCGGTAGCATTCTTTTCGAAATTTTTAAATTTCTTTTTTAGAATATGTAATTTTCTTCCATTTTATTTTTTTCTATATTTAATCACATTTCTATAAATAAGTATAGTGGTATTTATACTGTTTCGATTCCATTGAACTAGTAGTAACGATGATTTCAGCTCCGAAACCACATTTGAATTCAAGCTTATCAACTGATGACTTATTTTAAGGTAATTAAAAACACACCTAAACAAGGCCCGAAGTCACAGTGACTTGAACATTGTGTTTTTACATACCACAATAAAGATGAGGACAACAGTCCGAAGTATCAAAATTATTTAGGTCTAATTAGTTTAATAATAGGTTTTAATTCGTCTAATTATTGTCTTAGTACAACTAATTTTAATAATAGTCTTATTCCAATAATAATTTAATTGTTGTTGTTTTTGTTTTTATTGCTTTTATATTGGTGTATTCTATTGGCTGAGTGATTGATTGATTTTAACGGCATGTCATCTCGTCTGGGGATATTTTATGCATAGAGGCGTTCATTGTACGTTCATATTTACATTTCTTGTGTATATCTCTCATAATATTTTACTTTTTGCCCACTGTCCCATCTAATATTCATAATTTTTAAACATATCTATTTGACCAATAGATGGGACCTTAACGGGTGCTACCACTCAAGGTCAGAGTGAACCTGGGAGTAATGGCAATGAAGGGGTGCTCCACTCTGCACAGATTTTTAGATCTGGAAATTCACCACCAGATGCAATTTAGTGTCATACCCAGGCACCGTCCTGTCGGCTGGGGCAGAAAAATACACCAACTACACTTCTGCAGATGGGTAAAATCCCCAGAATGAGATCACCTGTTAGCTGGTCACATCAAGCCCTAGCACCTATATGATTGTCCCAACCCTATTGTTCTTCTGAAAAGCCCCAGCCCTTTTTATCATATATGTTCTAGAAGGCGGTGACTGAGGGTTTTAGTGTCCAGGGTATGACCTTAAATTATAGCTAATGGTGAAGTTTCAATTCTAGAGATATGGGAAGTGTGGAGTACCCCTTCATCGCCTTTACTCACAGGCACACTCTGACCTCTGACCTCTGACCTCTTTAATTGGTTCTAATAATAGTCTTAGTCCAATAATAAGCATAATAGTTGTCTTTGTTGCTATTGCTTTTAGTCATCAATTGGTATATTTTACTTATTAAGTGACTATTGATTTTAACGGCATGTCAACCCGTCTAGGGTTATTTTATGCATAGTTTTGCTGTAAATCAATAAAAAAATGCAGAGTTTATATTTATGGAAAAGAAAAAAAAGAATTTTTGAAAGTCCATTTAATTTTTTGAATGAGCCTCGTATTAATAAAATGATTTTGAATAAATTCGCTATTTTTGGCTGGACTCAAACTATAACTTTGTACAATAAAGCTTATGTGTTGAACTATCGTCACTATATAAATATAGAGATATTTTAAGCACGTGGTGTAATGGTTAAAGTCATAGGAAATGGACTCGTCACCCGAGTTCAAATCCTGGACATGGTAATTGCATTTCACTTAGCGCTAATACCCCTGGGAAAGTTATGAATTCTACTCTCCCTCCAGCTATGGGTAAATAGTAGAGCAGACTGGGCTCTTTAACCTTGGTTAGGCAACCAGTCTAAGAGAAGGAAAACTCTGAATTCAAACCTGTTGAACTCCGCTTAAGAAATTGACCTTGTGTCACATCCTGCTCGTGCGGAGGAGTTGGTAAATATATATATATATTTAAATATAGAGAATAGATACGAAGTGAATGGTGAGGTAGACAATATTTATTTGTATTTACTAAATAGAATAGACGCGTGCGGTGTTGGGTTTCCTGGAAATATACTTGAAAATGAGGACATGTGTGCAGCGTGCGCCTACCCCTCCTCCTCCTACAAAAACATAACACTGTTTGTCTAACCTCTTTCTCGCGCTCTCCCTCTCTCTCTCTCACTCTCTCTCTCACTTCCATTCTCTCCCCCTCTCTCTCTCTGTCTCTCTTTTCTCTTCCATTACCCCTCTCTTTCTCTCTCGCTTCCACCCTCTCTCTCTCTCTTTCACTCTCTTTCTCTCTCCTAAACACACACACTTGCACACGCATACGCATGTAAATAAATGCACGTGTGAAGTGCACGTGTGAAGCTTAGTGCAGTTTGCATGCGGTATTTGAATGCACACGTATTTTTGTGTTTACTTGGTGATACCTTTATTTATTTTTTTTCTCTCTCAAAGACGCCAAGTAATATTAGAATAAGAGTTGCTGCCCCAAATTTTCTATGAACTTTAGGGTCTAAATGCATTCGTCAAAGAAAGTTAATTTTTAAAAATGAATTAAAAAAAAAACGAAAAAAAAAAAACGAGACTTTTTATTTATTTCAAAAAGTGCGCTACATGACAGGTGAGACACGGGAAACTTTGTGGATTTGAAAGATGGATGTATCTATTCAGATTCACTGAATATTTGGTTAACACGTCGTATAAAAGCAAATGAAGAAAATAAACAAAAAACCCCAAAAAACAAAAAAAAAAAAAAAAAACAGACAAACAAAATAATAAAGGGGAGCAAAAATAAGAATTGGAGTAACTGAAGTATTATATATATATATATATATATATATATATATATATATATATATATAATACCCAGAGAAGAAAGGTTATACACACACATACACACACACACACACACACACACACATATATATGTATATATGTATATATATATATACTTTCTTAAGCAGAGATTACATATATATACAGACATATATACATATATATATATATATATATATATATATATATATATATATATATATATATATACTTAAATAAATGTATATATAATCTCTGTTGAAAGTTTATATATATATATATACATATATATATATATGTGTGTGCGTTTGTGTGTGTGTGTGTATAATGTGTATTCGGAGAAGAAAGTTTGTTTATATATATATATATATATATATATATATATATATATTATATATAATAAAATCTTTTTCAGTTACAATACTTTAAAAAATGACTGAAACAAAAATGGTAAAAATAAATAAAAAGAACCCCCTCCCCCCTCCACCACCAAATGTCAACAACAAAATCAAAACAAAAGTCAGTTGCCTCCTCTCTGCCACGCGACCAGTGCTCAGCTTTCAACAACTCCATCATCCTCATCCATACCCCCCCACCCTTTTACCCCCTCCCCCATCCACCCCAGTTTCCGTGACCAAAACTCCACGATGATTTCATCCAACCTCCCTTCACACACCCCGACTTTAAAAAAAATGTATTTTTTTTTATTTATGGTCCCAAACACATGCCACACAAAAACAAACTTAACCTTCCACCCCCCCTTTCACGTTCCCGAAAATGGACCCGACCCCTCCGAAGAAAATGAACCGTTCGTCGTCACACACGTGAAAAGTTTTATAGTTTAGTTAACTAATTGATAATAATTGTATTATTTTTTTTTTTTAGGCGTGGGGTGGGTTTCATATTCAACTTAGTTGGAAAGGCAAATTTGGTAAAAAAAAAAAAAGTGGAAAAAATAAATAATAAAAAAGTAAAAATAAATAAATAAATAAGTAAAAAAACAAAAAAAAAAAAACAAACTTAAAAAAAAAAAGCACGCTTACTTTCTGGCTTTGTCAAGTGACTTTTTTCGGTTGAATAAGCGGTACGAGATAACCACCATGGTACCATAGTCGTCTATGTTCAAAAGAAGTGTACAGGTCTCCCATAGTTTGGCCTCAATAGCCGGGCGGGGTGTTAAAACCGACTCTTCTTACTCCCTGGCCGCCTGGACGGACCCAGAGAACGGTGAGGAGAGCAAGAGAGAGGTTGATTAGGATTATGGTGGTAATGGTGATGATGATGATGATGAGGATGATGAGGATGATAGTGGTGGTAAAAAAATGATGAAGAAACCAGTGGGAAGCCCAGGGAAGGAGTTAAACGGCAGTGAGGCAGAGAAGAAGGTGTAACGGAGAAGAAGAAGAAGAAGAAGAAGAAGAAGAAGAAGAAGAAGAAGAAGAAGAAGAAGAAGAAGAAGAAGAAGTGAATCGGTGCGGTGGTGGTGGCCGCGGGAGCACACACCAGCAAGCAAAAAAAGAGAACAGTAGTCGGCGCCGACGACGATAAAGACGATGATTCTGATGATGATGATTCTGATGATGAAGTTTTTTTATGTAGATTGTGATGATGATGATCGTAGGGAAGAAGAGAAGAAGAAGAAGAAGAAGAAGAAGAAGAAGAAGAAGAAGCTGAGGATGATGGGGATGAATAAGAAGAGAAGGAGAAGAATTAGGACTACAATGGTGGCTCTGGTTGTATTGATGAAGATGGCGTTGTGGGTGCGTCCGTTGGCGCGGGGATGGTGGGGGGAGGAGAGTCGATGAAGTAGAAATAGGAGAAGAAGAAGAAGACGAAGAAGAAGATGAGAAAGATGGTGAAGAAGAAGAAGAAGGCCGCGGAAGAAGCCGTAGTAGATGGGAAGGATTGGGCATCGGTATCGGACGGGGGTACCAGGGAAGGCCGTGTCGATGTGGCGACGTCGAAGGTGGTTCGTTCCTCTTCCTCTTCTTCTTCTGCATGGCGCACGGGGGTCGTCTGTGTGCCACAGGTCGCCACTACAATACCAGTTTCAATGCTGTGATCTGTCATCATTTCCTTTTTTTGTTGTTTTTTTTTTGTCGGCTCCAAAGGAATTGGTGTGTATCTCGAACGATCACTTCGTGAGGATGGAAGGAGAAATTACCGGTCGAAAGTAAACTTTGATATCCTTAAGTGTATTACGGATGTTTTTTTATTATTATTATTATTATTATTTCAAAGACAATAGTCTGAGTGTTAGAAAGACACGTCAATAGACATGAAGTACAGAGTGTGGTTGTGGCAAAAAAAGTATATCACTCACAAACAGGACAGTTGCAAGAATGAATGTTATTTGATATATATATATATATATATATATATATATATATATATATATATATATATATATATATATATAGGTGGAGATGGAAAGAGAGGGTTAACAAAAGATATAAGTTACAAAGAAAGATAGAGTAATACATTGTGATAGAGTGATAAAATCTGGGAAAGAGAGAGAGAGAGAGAGAGAGAGAGAGAGAGAGAGAGAGAGAGAGAGAGAGGGGGGGAACGGAGAGAAGAAGTGAGTGTTACAAAGAAAGATAGGGTAATACATATTGATAGAACGATAAAGATCTAGGAAGAGAGAGAGATAGATAGATAGAGGATATATAGATAGATAGATAGATAGATAGAGGGAGAGAGAGAGAGAGTAAGAGGTAAAGTGAGTGGTACAATAGAGTAAGCTAGAGAGGAAAAGAGAGGGTTAACAAAAGATATAAGTTACAGAAGAAAGATAGGGTAATACATTGTGATAAAACGATAAAGATCTGGGGAGAGAGAGATAGAGAGAGAGAGAGAGAGAGAGAGAGAGAGAGAGAGAGAAAGAGAGTGTGTGTGTGTGTGAGAGAGAGAGAGAGAGGGGGGGGGAGAAAGAGAGGAGATAGCGGAGAGAGGTAAAGTGAGTGGCACAATAAGAAAGTGAGACAGAGAGAGATAGAGTGTGAGAGAGAGAGGGTGTTACTGCGAGAAACAACAGAGTGGGAAAGAGAGAGAGAGAGAAAGAGAGGTGTGTGTGTGTGTGAGAGAGAGAGAGAGAGGTGTGTTTGTATGAGTCGGGCACCAGAGACTTATTTAGAAGGAGACACGGATAGAATGTGATACACCCACCTACATAGAGGCGAGCATCTTAGATATAAAAGCCATAACGGCAGTTCATCAGAGGCAGATGTATATTTAGTGATAGGTGAAAAGTGAAAGACAAGAAAGCTCTTCTCTTAGGCTGACTTGCTCGTTTGCTCACAATCGCAAATATAAGTCCCGCGAAATATGCAGAAAATTACAAGTGTGGAGAGGGGGAGATCGAGAAAATGTAAGTGGATAGAGAGAGGGGGAATGTAAGTGGATAGAGAAAGCAAGAAAATGTGTGTGTATGAGAGAGAGAGAGAGAGAGAGAGAGAGAGAGAGAGAGAGAGAGAGAGAGAGAGAGAGAGAGTTAAAGCAAGAGCTGAAAGAGATAGAGGGAGAGAATATGAGAGAGGTGAAAGAGAGAAAGCGAGAAGGGATAGAAAGAAAGCAAGAACAGAGAGAGAGAGAGAGAGAGAGAGAGAGAGAGAGAGAGAGAGAGAGAGAGAGAGAGAGAGAGAGAGTTAAAGCAAGAGCTGAAAGAGATAGAGAGAGAGAGAATATGAGAGAGGTGAAAGAGAGAAAGCGAGAAGGAATAGAAAGAAGATAGCAAGAACAGAGAGAGAGAGAGAGAGAGAGAGAGAGAGAGAGGGGGGAGTGAAAGATTGTAAATGAGAAGAGTGTAAAAGCGAGAGGTGAGAGAGAGAGAGAGAGAGAGAGAGAGAGAGAGAGAGAGGGGGAGTGAAAGATTGTAAATGAGAAAGTGTAAAAGCGAGAGGTGTGAGAGAGAGAGAGAGAGAGAGAGAGAGAGAGAGAGAGAGAGAAGAGAGAGAGAGAGACACAGAGACAGAGAGCGGAGTGAAAGATTGTAAATGAGAAAGAGTGTGAAAGCGAGAGGTGAGAGAGAGAGAGAGAGAGAGAGAGACAGAGAGACAGAGAGTGGAGTGAAAAATTGTAAAAGAGAAAGAGTGTAAGAGCGAGAGGTGAAAGAGATAGTGAGAAGAAAAAGAGGAGGGGGAATGTAAGTGGATACAGAAAGCAAGAAAATGTGTGTGTGCAAGAGAGAGAGAGAGAGAGAGAAGAGAGAGTTAAAGCAAGAGGTGAAAGAGAGAGAGAGAGAGAGAGAGAGAGAGAGAGAGAGAGAGAGAGAGAGAGAGAATATGAGAGGTGAAAGAGAGAAAGCGAGAAGAGATAGAAAGAAAGATAGCAAGAACAGAGAGAGAGAGAGAGAGAGAGAGAGAGAGAGAGAGGAGAGGGGGTGCTAAAAGACAGAAAGCAGATCAAACACTGTGGACAACTCTGATGGAATTGGCATCCATCCGTCTACAAGAGACAACGGCTTATTGTCCAAAAACAAGTGAAACTACGTCGCCTGGGAGGGTTGATATGGAGTATGAGCTGTCGCCCAAGCAACAGGTACCTCTCTCCACACTGCCGTTGTGATCCAAATGAAAGGCAAAAAATAAATGCAATTTGGCAATGTTGGGGTTGCTGGATAGTGATGAAGTTCACCATCACACCACCTTAGGGACTCCAGCTCCGGATTTGATTTGGAATGTGGTATAGCCGTTACGCAGCAGAGGTTTTATAACAGACTTTTCCTTGTCTAGATGGATTGCCGTCCAAGGCTAAGGAGCCCCATCTACCTCAATACTGCTACTATTGGTGCATCCGCTTTTTGACAACTCTTGATTTTAGTGATGCAGGTGTCCACACTCCCACCTCACCAGACAAGCCGAGGTGTGCCTGATGGGGGTGCCAGTTTAGTCGGAGACAACGCGACCATGGAACAGGTAGTACTAGTTTACATTGAATTATCCTCACTATGTAGAATAGTAAGTAAAGTAAAGTCGTCGGCGCGGCCTAATGTCGGTACCAGCCAACAGCGAGGGAGTCTATCCCCTTTCACTAGCGCTAGACCAAGGAGATTGTTTTTGCGTCTGAGGTGGAGCGCCACACCTACCATCAGCTCCTTACTTTACCGCACAGATCCCTGTGCTACTCATACACTGAGTTGGCGAGGGCCGGTATCGAACTAAGAACCTTGCGGTTTCTAGCCGAACGCTCTACCGACTGAGCTATGTAGAATAGTAAATAGTAAAAATTATTGTATATTGGTTTGCTGAAGATCTGATGAGCTCGGAAGTTCTGATAAACTCCAACAGCGTACTGTTGAAACTGAAAAGAAACGTCCAGCTAGAGAAACAGGGACGAACTCATAAGTGACGTTCTTCAGTGGACACCTATACATGGACACATCAATGTTGGCCAGCAATAGCTTAAATTCATCAACTCTGTATCGACTGGATCCCGTATGGAGGACTTGCCAGCAGCGATGACCGATAGGGACGGGTGGTGAGAGAGATTGAGAGAGAGATAAATAGATAATTAGATATAGATAGATAGATAGATAGATAGATAGAGAGAGAGAGAGAGAGAGAGAGAGAGAGAGAGAGAGAGGGGGCGGAGGGGGATAGTCATATGAATCCGTAGTATCAGCAACTCTTGATAATGATAAAGCTTAGCACAAGATCAGAAGTACGAGGCACCCAGTGAGAATCAAACTCCTAAATAATTGCTTATGAGCCTGGTTTGGAAGCCATTACATCACACGTGTCGTACTTTAAAGATAGGCATAACTTACGGCACCCGGTGAGGATAGGGATCACTACTCACTGTTGATATGTAAGACTAGCTCGTTTAGAACAAATTTACGACGTTTCCGTTTTATATTTCTGAGAGAGATGATGGACATTCATTATTAAAAATAATTCGAAATTAAGTTAGAATTAAAAGCATCTTTTCACACATACCTACAAATATTATTTGAAGGCGTGTGTTGTGTAATGGTTATCGACGTAGGAAATGAATACGGCGAACCGAGTTCAAATGCTGGACGAAACTGGTTGAATTTCTCATAACTCTAATACCCTTGGGAAAGGTATGAATAAAATCATCCTCCCTTCCGCTATGGATAAATACGAGAGTGAGTCAAAAAGTAATTAATTACCAACACAAGAACATGTATCATACATAAAAATGAAGCTGGTCCTCTGTGGATCATATCCCTAGTCCGCCACATATTCACTGTTTCTCTCAATGTTCCACCTTTAAATGAGGGCATGTATCCCTGCTCCATAAAATTCTGTTGACTGCTCTTTGAGCCACTTCTTCACTACAGATTTCACTTCCTCGTCACTGGAATAATGTTTGCCTCTCAAACCCTCTTTCATGGGGCCGAAGAGATGATAGTCTGAGGCAAACATTATTCTAGTGATAAAGAAGTGAAACCTGCAGTGAAGAAGATTATTCCTATGTTGCATCCTGTACCTGTGGAGGGATTGGGTAAATATTTACCTAGACATATAAAATAAAATACTAGCAAGACCTGAGGATATAGCAGAATATGATAATTTAATTATTACAACGTTTGATATGTTTACTTAAGAGCTATTGCAAATAGTTCAATATGTAAAAGTATAATACTCCTGATTTAACTCTCTTTCACTCTTTTTCCTTTCTTTCATTCTTTTTATCTTTTCATTATGTTCGATTGAAACAGAATAGCGTTATCGCTTCCGCACGCTTACCCCTCTCTCTATCTTTCCCCTACTCCCTGTCTTCTTTATATCTTTATTACTTTCTTAACCTATTTTTCTGTGCAGCATTTTTATCCCATTTAAGTATTCATAATAAAAACGGAATAGTCCATTATTTAGATGATGTGATGACACGCATAAGAAATAAAAATTCGTTGGATAAGCAACACCATATAATCAGGATTTACATTTTGCGTTTCATCTTGGACGATTTGAACGGTCTCATTTTTAACCAGAGGGTGTTTCAAGATGATAACGGTCGGAAGATTAAGGAATACGAGTATTATTATAAAAAAAATATATATAAAAAAAGATAGTATAGAAAATCTGATTGATATATTTCGCTATAGGGATAGCGTCATTATAGTCATTTCTGTACGAGGATTAATTGATAACATTTCCAATCCCATTAAATGCATTAAAGCAATTTTATTTCACTTCAAAATTGCGTTGACTAATTCAAATGGAAGTCGTTCATCCATTAAAACAAGTTTTTTTTATTTTGGTTTGTTTGTTTAATGTTATATAAACCTTCGTGGGTTATTTAACGTCAAAAACATTCTTGTAGAAGTACTATTTAATCCATATCATGTGTCAGGTCACTCAATGTGATACTGGTACGATGTAACTACTTACTAGCTGTTTCATAGTCGGATTATCGGTGACTAAACCGGTAACCCCACAGATTTTGTCTGGTGAGGAGGGTGGCTAGACACCCTGCAGAACGAAAAACAAGATCTGTGAAAGGACGGAGGAAGCTCTTTGTTCAATGACCTTCTAGTACATATCTCCTCCTCATCGCGGCAGGGCCGTGTAAACTTGGTAGTGTCAGAGCCATTTCGTCATGCTTACGTTCCTGGTATGGTCACCGAAGGTGGACAGATCTGCCACCCAGTAATATTAGTGCCACAACCCAACCAAAGGGGCTCTGGCAAAAATCCAAAGAGTATCTCCATCATCATCAGGAATCAACGGCTTTTGGTGTGCTTGTCACTGCGTCTGTGGAAAATCTGCGGCAAACAAGAGCATCCCCTTCCTTTGATTGGTATATGCATGCAGGATTTGGGGAGCGTTCGTGAATTTCCGATTCCTTTGATACTCCTTCCATGAATTCACCACAGGTGGATGAATTTGCTGAATGAAGCAGGCTCAACCGACCCAATATCAATGCCGTCAGAACAGATAGTTGAATTTGAACTCGCTTACAACGATGTAAGGGTCCAGCACAAATTTATTTCTCTTCAGAATCACGAATATTGATTGATAACTTTGTATTTGATAGGACCGTGTGCAATAGTGTCTGGGTATGACGCTAAACGCCATCTAGTGGTGAAGTTCCAATTTTGAAGTTATGGGGAGTGTGGCGTACACTTTCATTGCCATTAATCCTGGTCTACTCTCACCCGGAATGGTAGCACCTTTTAGCAAGTCAATGTATATTATTTATACAAGTTTTTGATATGAATAACCCATATGAATTGATATGCCATTAACCACCAACCAACCAACCAGCCAACCAACCAACCATGTGGACAAAAAAGCAAAAAGCAATCCCCCCTCTTAAGCAACAACTACACAAAAATGCAAACATGAACGCGTAAGGAACACAATTCCTTAACCTATGAGTAATATATAAGTATATATAAGACCATACCAAAACCACTTTAAAGAAATACATTATCAAAGAAATAGTTATGTATAACCTTCTAGAAGACCTGGACTCCAACAGACAAGGTTGGCGATACACGTGCCGCACAGGAACTGAGCGGGTCACTATTGAACTAAGTAGAGCTGCAGAACAACGACATCTTCGTCGTCACGCACCACAAAATGCAGAAGGAAATTTTCCAATGTGCGTGAACGCATTGCAAATCCAGAACAGGTGTAATTAGCCATCAAAAAGTCCATTGACCATAACTAATGAATGACATGGAGGTCATCGTCGTCGGCGACAGATTGCTAAAAGGAACTTATGATATAAATTAACCCGAGACGGATTAACATGCCGTTAAGATAAATCAATCAATCAAGCAAGCAAGCAATCATGGCAATGAGGAGAGTGGCTAGACACCCTGCAGAACGAAAACCAAGACCTGTAAAAGAGCGGTGGATGCTCTTTGCTCAACGGCCATCTAGCATATTATTTCTAAAGTCCAACCAATCCTCATCGCAGGGCCGTGTAAACTTGGTCGTGTCAGAGTCCATTTCGTCAGGACCTTAAGTTCCTGGTATGATCCCAAGGTGGGAGAGGTCAGGCATCCAGTGGTATTAGGGCCACTCAAAAGGGCACTGACGAAAATACGAAGGCATTAAAATCAATCAATCAATCAACATGGCAATACATATGTTTGAAATAAAAGGTTATATACAACAAATACATGTTCACAATTTTTTCTATCAGGCCGTGTAAACTTAGTAGTGTCAAGGCTATACCGTTGGGAATTCAATTTCTGGTAGGGTAAAAGGGAATGGAAATCACAGCGATCTCCAAACCGATCGCATATTCGCAGGAAAAGGAGGATGCCCTTGTTTTGCCGATCAGATTTTCTACAGATGCAGTGACAGCAGCACCATTTAAGCCGTTGATTCCTGCTGATAATAGAGATGCCTTTGGATATTTCGCCAGGGCTGTCGCCTTGGGTAAACACCGAAGAAATTGAATTCCCAGTAATAAGCTTGACCTACTAAGTTTAACGGCCTGATAAGAAAAAAGTTGTGAATGCATTTGGTTTGTATATAATTTTATTTCAAACATATGTATTAGCCATGATTGATTGATTGATTGATCTTTATGCCTTGCGTATTTTCGTCAGTGCCCTTGACGGTATGTTGGCCTAATCACTGGTGCGGACTTCCACCTTGGGTGATGCATACATAAACTAAGGTACCTGAGATATGACTCTGACACACCAGTTTACACGGCCCCTGCCGGATGAGGATTGGTTGACTTTGAATAATATGCTAGATGGCCGTTGAGCAATAAGAGCATCCACGCGCTCTTTTCAGGTCTGGTTTTCGTTCTGCAGGTGTGTCTAGCCACTCCTCCCATTGTTTGCGATGCTTGCTGCTTGATGATTGAACGGGAGATAAATTTTATATAATCTCAAGTTCTTTTAGGACCAATACATGTTCGCCGACCGAGATAACTCATGTAAATTCATTATTATGGTCATGGACATTTTATGATGGCTAATTCACAAACTGTTCTGGATATTGACATGGTCATATCACCAAGACAAAATTGCATGAAAAATATATCCATCTAGCTTATACTGTGGTGAACGTGACGACAGAAGATGCCCTCGTAAATAGAAATAAAACCTAACTAATCCCACACTCAACACCACAGTGTATCCAACAGTCTGAGTTATAGCTAAAAAAATCTCTTTGAATAATAAATTTCTTTAAAAGTGGTTCTTGGGTATGGTCAATATTTAAAATAGAGTTAAGGAAATTGTGTTACTAAGCGTTATCTCGTTCTAGAATTTTGTGTAGTTGTTGCTTAAGAGGGGATTGCTTTTTGCTTTTTGTCCAATGGTTGGTGTTGGCTGTTAGAGCTTGGTTAGGTGGTTATGGCAATATATTCAATATGGAGTATATCATACTAAAAACTGTATAAACAATAATCAATAACATTGACTATGCTAAACAGGATGCATATCCCAATTCCCAGGATGAGAGATAGAACCAGGATTAAATGCACATAGAAAGTGTCGCCACACTCACCCATAATCAAAATTGGAAATAACAAGCGACCAATCCAAAATTTCAATCAATTTCGTGATTTGAAGAGAATAAATTAAGTAGATCTGGATCACATTAAACTCGTTGTAAAGACGAAAGGTTCAATTCAACTATCTGTTCAGACGGAGATATGATATTGGGAAAGAAAAATCATTCAGCATTCATCAATAGTGGTAGAATACAATAGGAGAGTATCAGGAAATACGAAATATCAGAAGCCTCAACCAAAATATGCATGAACTACTAAAAAGGATGCTTGTTTCCGCAGATATAAAAACGTTATTACTGATTGATGATGGAGAATACTCTTGGATATTTGCCAGAGACCTTGGATTGGGTTGTGGCACTAAATATTACTGGGTGAGATTGTAAACGCATACAGGAAGTAGTCTGACGAATGGCTCTGACACTAAATACACGACCATGAATAAAAAAACCCACTGTACTAAGAAGGTCATTGAACAAAGAAAAGATTACTACAGTAAATACCAGATCTATGTTTTTCGTTTGCAAGGGTGTCTGCCACCTCCTCAAGACAAAATCTGTGGGGTTACCAAGAGATAATGAAAGCTTAGTAGTAGTTACTGTACCAGTATACATTGGAGTGACTGACCATGAAACTAAGGATCAATAATATTCTAAAGAAGTATATTGACGTTCAATAACCAACGAAGGTTTATATAAACACAAACAACCAAAATAAAAAAACTTATGGTTTTAAAAATAGGAATGACGAATATCCATATTGAAATTAGTCAAGCATTTAGGAAGTTGGAATAAATATGCTTTAATGATTTAATGAGATTGGAAAATAGTATAAATATTAAAATCTCGTAAAGAAATGATAATAACGAGCTATCATATAGCGAAAATATCAAATCAGATATTTCTATCACTACTCTTTATTTCTAAATAATATATATTCTCTTTATCATAAACTCGTAATTCCTATATCATTCCGAAACCCGTTACCACATCATAAATGCAACACCAACTCTAAGGATATTAACATGAAGACGTTCAAATCGTCCAAGATGAAAGAAAAAATGTAAATCCTACGATTAATACTGAGCCGCCTTGACTTAAATAAACGTAAATTTTATTAATTATTTATGACGAAGTCAATCAAAAATCATCCTAATAATGACCATTCCGTTTACATTGAAACTAAAATGGGGATAAAATGAACTAAAAAAATAGGTTAAGAGTAACAAACGATACACAAGAAGAACACGGGAAGATAGAGGGAAAAGAAAAGAGAGACGGGGTAAAGAGTGCGGAAGGAGATAACAGCTATTCTACCAGTTTCATATATAGAGACTAAATGAAAACAAGGAATAAAACCGACAAAGAAGAAAGGAAAAAGTGAAAGAGAGGTAAAATAAAGAAAATACTTTTACATACTTGAAACTATTATGCAATAAACTTTAAGTAATTAACATAATAAACACAAGTATATAATAAATAAATAATATATACATATTCTGCTAAATAAAACAAAAAAATCTCGAGTCATGTAGTTATATAAATTCATTATTAATAGTCATAAGGTAAATATTATTACCAAACATACTCCACAGAGTGACAAGGATGACAAAAACATAAGGAATAATTCTTCTTCACTGCGGTTCACTTCTTATCACTACTAGAAATAAAATTTTGCTCAGACTATACATACTATTCGGCAACTGAAAGAGAGAGTATTGGAAGAGAGCAACATATTACAAGTGACGAGGAAGTGAAATCTAGTAGTGAAAGAAGTGCTGAAAAGAGCAGTCAACAGAAATATTAAATGGGAAGCAGGAATAACATGCACTAACAATAAATAAAATTGAGAGAATGAAGCGAAGATATATCACAGGACCAGACATAAATACTGTTCCTTGTGTTGGTAATAACTCTCGCTCTTACCATAGCGGAAGGGAGGATAAATAAATAAAAAAAAAATAAAAAAGAAAGTCACATTTGAACTCGGTTCGCCCGTAATTCAGTAAATGAACAACAACACGCTCAAATATTAGATAGTATGTGTGAAAAGATGCTTTATATTAATCTCGAATTATTTTTTAATAATGAAGTCCAATCATCTTAGCAATATAAGAAACGGAAACGAAAAATTCTAAACAAAACAGTGAGTAGATGATCCATCTCAGGGTGCCGTAAGTTATATCTTAAAGGTAGAACCACGTGTGATGTAAATGGCTTCCAACCAGAGAATACAATATATTTAGGAGTAAAAATGGGAAAAATAAGTAACTTTGAAAAAAATTTATCATTATAAGAGTTGCTGATACTACGGCTTCATATAATCCCAAATCTCTCTCTCTCTCTCTCTTCCTCTCTCTCTCTCAATATCTATTATCTATCTAATAAATTACTAATTTATCTCTGACTCATTCTAATAAGAATATCGGTCATATGGCAGTCCTCATACGGGATCCAGTCGATACAGAGTTTGATGCAATAAGCTCTTGCTGGTAAAATTGATAAAAACTGAGAACGAAACGTCACTTATGAGTTAAAACCTGTTTCTCTAGCTGCAGGTATTCAACAGTTTTCAACGTACTGAAAATTAATAAAAGCTATCCGAGCTCATCAGATCTTCAGCGAACAATATACATGATTTTTAACTATTATCTATTACTACCTAAGCTCAGTCGGTAGAGGAATAGAAAGAAGGAGTTAGGCCTCGCCAAGCTCAGTGTATGAGTAGCACAGGTAAAAAAAAAAAAAAAAGTAAGAATGTGGCGCTCCACTTCAGGACGCAAACAATCTCTGGTCTAGCCTTAGTGAAAAGGGGGGATAGACTCATGCTGAAGTTGGCTGGTACCGGACATATAGGCCGCGCGCGACGACTTACTTTACTTCTATTTGTCTACATAGGATGGATATTCAATGTAAAGTAGTCTACCTGTTCCATGGTCGCGTTTGTCTCCGAATAAACTGGCCCCATCAGGCAACCTCGGCTTTGTCATGGTGAGGTGGGAGTGTGGACCCTGCATCTACCTAAAATCAAGAGCTGTCATAGCGATGCACCAATTAGTAGCAGTATTGAGGTAGATGGGGCTCCTATGCCTTGGACGGCGAATCCTCTAGATCAAGGAAAGTCTGTTATAATACTCTGGCTGGTACGGTATACCACAATTCCAATCAAATCCGAAGCTGGAGTCTTAAAGGTGGTTGATGGTAAGCTTTCATCATATCCGCACCGCCAACATTGGCAAGAATTGATTATTTTTTTGCCTTTATTTGGGATCACAACGGCAGTGTGGAGAGAGGTACCTGTTTCTTGGGCGCAGCTATTTCATATCAACCGCTGACGGCACGTAGTTTCACTTGTTTTGGACCTAATGCGTTGTCTCTTGTAGACGATTGGATGCCAATTCCATCAGAGTTGTCTCACAGTGTTGTGATCTGCTTTACTGTCTTTTTAGCACCCCTCTCTTCTCTCTCTCTTCTCTCTCCTCTCTCTCTCTCTGTTTCTTGCTATCTTTCTTTCTATACTTTCGCTTCTCTGTTTCAGCCTACTCATATTCTCTCTCTCTCTTCTCTCTCTCTCTATTCTCTCTCTCTCTCTCTCTTCTTCAACCTTGCTTGAACTTCTCGTTTCTCTCTCTCTTCTTCTCTGCCACACACCATTTTCTGTGCTTTCTGTATCCACTTTATCATCCCTCCCTCTTTTTCTTCTGCACTATCTCTTCACCTCTCGCTCTTACACTCTTTCTCTTTACAATTATTTCACTCTCACTTCTCTGTTCTCTGTCTCTCTCTCTTTCTCCCCGTCTCTTCCCCCTCTCGCTTTCACCAGCTCTATTCATTTACAATGCTTTCAAACTCCGCTCTCTGTCTCTCGTGTGTCTCTCTCTCTCTCTTCTCTCTTTCTCTCATCTCTCTCTTCTCTTTCTCTACCTCTGCTTTTACACTTTTCTATTTAACAATTTCAACTCCCCTCTCTCTCTCTCCTCTCTGCTCTCTCTTCTCTTTCTCACCTTCGCGTTTTACCTCTTTTCTCAATTTACAATCTTGCACTCCCTCCTCTCTTTCTTCTTCTGTCTTTTGTCTTGCTATTTTCTTTCTATATCTCTCGCTTTCTCTCTTTTCAACGTCTTCTCATATATCTCCTCTCTCTATCTCTTTCAGCTCTTGCTTTAACTCTCTCTTCTCCTCTCTCTCTTTTCTTCTCTCTCTTTCTTCATCTCTCTCTCTCTTCCTCTGTTCTTGCTTTGCTTTCTATCCCTTCCTCGTTTCTCTCTTTCACTCTCTCTATTTCATCTCCTTCTATCTCTTTCAGCGTCTTGCTTTAAAAAAAGTCTCCTCTCTCTCTCTCTCTCTCTCTCTTCTCTCTCTCTCTCTTCTCTCTCTCATCTCTCTCTATATGCACACACATTTTCTTGCTTTCTCTATAGCACTTACAATTCCCCTCTCTCTATCCACTTAATTTTCTTCGATCCCTCTCCAACACTGTAATTTTCTGCATATTTCGCGGGACTTATATTTGCGGATTGTCGAGAAACGAGCAAGGCAGCTCAGAGAAGAGTTTCTTGTATTTCACTTTACGATATCACTAATATACATCTGCCTCTGATGAACTGCGTTATGAGCTTTTATATCTAAGATGCTCGCCTCTATGTAGGTGGGTGTATCACATTCTATCCGTGTCTCCTTCTAAATAAGTTCTCTGGTGACCGATTATAAAACACAATGCTCTTCTTCTCTTAAACACCAACACACTCTCTTTCCTCTCTCTCTCTCTTTCCCCTTCTGTTGTTTCTCGCAGTAACACCTCTCTCTCTCACACTCTATCTCTCTCTGATCCACCTTTCTGATATTGTTGCCACTCTACTTTACATACTCTCCAGCTATCTCCTCTCTTTCTCCCCCTCTCTCTCCTCTCTCTCGTCACACACAGACAACACCTCTTTCTCTCTCGTCTCTGCTCTCTTCTTCTCTCTCTTCTCTCTATTCATCTCTCCAGATCTTTATGTTTTATCAGCAATGTATTACCCTATCTGTTTGCTTCTGTAACGTTATATTCTTTTTGTTAACCCTTCTTTATCCTCTCTAGCTTCTCTTATTGTAACTCATTTACNATACTCGTCCTACCTTTTTGATGGCAAAATGTATTGCCGTTTTTAAGCGCCGTCTTTTGAGTTTTACACCCAGTTCCACCCCACACCAAATTTTTATTGGCCCGAAAATTAGAAAGTCAAACCAAAACTTTGTCCGACAAGAATTTCTTTTTAAACTTGAATTAAAAGAAAGAATGCTGCCAAAATACACTTATATTATATATACTATATATATATATATATACTTATTTATAAGTTTCAAGTAATTAACTTATTATTACCAGTCTGCGACAATATTGATGGCTATTTACATTTTAAAGTCCAAACTCCTCTGTTCACCATGGTAGGGTGATGACAAACGGGCAATGCCAGGAAGATATGCTATCCGAACTTTAAAGTTCTTTTTTGGGTATTCCAATGCGGTGGTTATCTGTCCCCATTTTGGTAATAAGGACCACAACCCGGCAAAGGGGATTTTGTGGAAATACAAATGACATCTCCCATTTATCACAGGAATTAATTTGGCGTTACTTGTTACTGCGCTTTGTGAAGATTGTGCGACAAAAAATGGCCTCTCTTTTTTCTTGGCCGGATTTGCTGCGGTGTGGGGACACTTGTTTCCCTTGTTCTCTTTTATGAGGTCACTAACAATCCTGTTCATTCGGAGATACGGTAAGCAAATGTTTTACCATTACCATTTTTACTGCAAGTTAAACCCATTTATATCATTTTTTTGAGCTCGTATGAAATATTTCTTCTGTCATATATACCGCCCCTGTTTCGACTGGTGGCGTTAGAATGCACGGACTGCACTTCTGGCAGAGGGATAAGACTCCCCCAATGGGCCACCTTGTTTGCCGTGGGTGGCGACCTGTGCATGCTTAAAGATAGAACCCAGGTGGATGAGCTTCTCTTCCACTTTGGCCGTTTCTTAGTCTAGACGGGCGTCGAAATCCCCCTCCAATCAATCGGCTAGTTCACGTTTGAAGCCTTGCACCTATATGATTGTCCTTTACCCTATTGCTCTTATGGCAAACCCCCAACCCCGTTGTACCATATATATATTTACCAACCCCTCCGCACGAGCAGGAAATGTGACATAAGTGAATTTCTAAGCGGAGACTTCTTATTTTAGCTTTGAATTCAGGAGTTTTCCTTCTCCTTAGGACCGGTTGCCTAACCAAGGTTAAAGAGCCCAAGTCTGCCCTACTATTTACCCATAACTGGAGGGAGAGTAGTATTCATACCTTTCCCAAGGGTATTAGCGCTAAGTGAAATGCAATTATCACGTCCAGGATTGAATCGGGTCGACGAGTCCTTGTTTTATGGACTTTACCATTAACCACGTTTATATGTGCATATTTTTAGAGACCGAGGATCTTAGTGTCCTTAGTATGCGATTATTTTTTTGGTGATGTTCCAATTTGGATCTTTGGGGAGTTGGGATTTTTTATTACCTCTTCACCACCATTTGCTCCCTGGTCCACCCTGACCGGAGTTTGTAACCTCTTAGAGACCCATCTATGGGTTAAAATAGATTAAAAAAAAGAGTTTACAAAAAATGTGTTTCAAATTTATAAATTTTTTGAGTTTATAAAATTGAATACCAACTATATATTAAACAAAATTTCTCCGGCATAAAAATAACCTTAAAAGGGTGTTGACATATTCTTTAAAATATATATCTGTACAGCCAATCAACCACTCTCTTAGTATATATTTCCAAAGTAAGGATACGAATGGGTTGTTTAATTCTACTAAAACTTTATATATATTCTATACTAATTACAATTTAATATTCATGTACCCAAGAAACCTTGGCTTCTGGAATGTAGTTAAGATAGAAAAATAAATCGCTGTGGGTTCCCAGGTTGCCGTTCTCTGTAGCACTGGCCCAATTCGTCTAAAAAAGGGGGCATGGTTGAGTTACTTTCCCGGTACCTGAGGCACTCAAATGGGAAATGCTTAAGGGATTCACGGCACTTTTACCCTAGCCCACTGGCATTGCGCTTCAGTTGTGCGTGTCTGCACATTAAAATTCTTTTATGTTTCAATTCCGACCCTGGTGGGAAGTCAGGAAAATACTCACAGCACGGTCTTATTCGGTGTACTCTCAAGCCCTCCGACAGGACGGTTTCGTGTCTGCAGAGGTGTCTAGCCACTCTTTTCTCACCAGTATAATTATATCTCTATCTTCTCAGCCCTCCGACAGGACTTCGTTCTGCAGGTTGTCTAGCCACTTCTTCTCACCAGATAAAACAAATCTCTTGGTTGTAGCCCTCCGACAAGACGGTTTTTCGTTCTGGCAGGGTGTCTAGCCACTTTTTCTCACCAGATTAAAATCTTTGGGGTTTACCGTTTTAGTCAGCGATGAATCCGACTATTGAAACAGGGTTGTACTGGTTTGTCATAGTACCAGTAGACACAGAGCGACCCGACACAAAATTTTAAAGTCTTATTACATTCTTTCTTATTTTTAAACCAATTATAACAGCATTTCATTTTCGCAGGCGATATTCAGACTATACGGATGCGAAAAACTATTGCTTGATGATTGGACTCCTCGCAAATAACTGCACAAGCCGAATCCTCTGTTACACATTGGAAAATTTTCAGCACGGGAAAAAAAAATTAAAAAAAAAAACATCTTCCTATTTACGTTACACTCCGTTTTAAAACTGAGTTGATGTGTGAGTAATGATAGTGGTATGTGTGGGTAAGTGTATGTTCTTCGATCGTAGGATCTCTGTAGGAACAATTCAGTACCTAGGCAGTAATATCTCATCCACAGAAAGCTAATTGTTAGTGCACTCTATGGGAAAGACAGTGTGTCACGTAATAAATTAGATTATAAATCTATATTTGAAAATACCGAACTCACAAGACAAGTAAGAAACAATTAGTGGAGCTGTTGGCGTGTCGGTACTGCCATGTAGACTGCACCACCTGAACCCTAACGAAGGCGCCTAAGAATTATAATACAAAATTGGGAGTGCACGGATATGCTGCGTGTGATCGCTGAACAAACCTGGAAAAAACAACACCCCATGAGGAAAACAGCTGTCCCATATCAATTAACCATCCGAGTAAGACGAACAGACATGCAAGGGACACTGCTTGAGAGCCAAGGACGAACTCATAAGTGACGTCCTCCTTGTGGAAGGCCAGCACATGGCACGCCAGTGTGGACCGTTCCAGCAAAAGAGACATTGACAGCTCTGTGCCGGATTACGTATGCTGCGCAGAGGACAGTCGGAGAGAGAATTGTCACAGACATGGCGCCGACATGAATGATTGATGATGAATGACGAATTGATGGTGATGATTAAAGTGTGGGTAACTTTCCGATGATTTCTAAACTCCGAATAATTTATCATCTTAATTTGATAATCACATGTCTTTCTGATTTAGTTGAGCCAGGTGGAAAGTAAGTTTCCCCAAGATCTGATAGTGTTTGTTTTTCTGTTGTTTGTTTTGCTTTTTAATAAAAGTCGTTTCAAACGCTGGATTTTCAAGGCAACTGCTTTATTCGTAACTTTACTTCTGTTGATCTTGTCCTATCTCAAATCCGTATTGATCAGTGTTATATATCTCTTTACAAAGATAGAGAAAAGAGGGGAGGGACAAGAGAGATGAGAAAGAGAGAGAGAGAGAGAAGAGAGAGAGGAGAGAGAGAGAGAGAGAGAGAGAGAGGGGGGGGAGAAAAAGAGAGGGAGAGAAGAGAGAAATAAACTGAAAAGGAAGAGATATCTTCATAGATAAATAGGTATAGATAATAACATCTACACACACACACACATAGATAGATAGATATATATGTGTATATATATATATGTATATATATATATATATATATATATATATATATACTTAATTTTTTGTTATTATTATTGGGGAAATGATTATAAAGTGCTCAATTACTTATGTAAGAGCTGTATTTATTTATTTATTTATTCATAGTCACCAAAACAATTAAAAATTCGTCTTACTTTCAACGTTTCTAATGACGGATAATCACCTAAAAGTGATGTTCCGAAACCATTGGTAAGACGAACTTTTAATTGTATTGGTGACTATATATATATATATATATATATATATATATAGATAGATAGATAGATAGATAGATAGATAGATAGATAGATAGAGATAGCATAATATGAAGATATAGAAATAACTAGACCGAAATAGATAGACAGAGAGTTTTAAGAGACCTAGAGGTAACCAGACCTAGATAGATCTAGATAGACCTAGAGGGATAGATAGATAGATAGATACATTGATAGACAGAATAATATGGAGATCTAGATTTAACTACATCGAGATAGATAGATAGATAGATAGTATGATATGAAATATATCTAGATAGATAGATATAAAGGAAATAGATATATAGTTTTAAGAGCCTTAGAGTAAACAAACCAAGTTATATATATATATATAATATTATATATATATATATATATATATTATATATAGAGAGAGAGAGAGAGAGAGAGAAAGAATATAATTATTATAATATATATATATATATATATATATATAGAGAGAGAGAGAGTTTAATATGGAGAGACCTAGAAGTAACCAGACCAAGATAGATAGATAAATAGATAGATTGATAGATAGATTGAAGAGAAATATATATATATATATAAAATAATGAAATTCGAAGGCAATACAATGCGTAAAAAATAAAGATAAAAAGATGTTCAAACATCTTTTTGTCTTTATTTTTTACGCATTGTATTGCCTTCGAATTATTATTTTATAACATACTTAACAATGCTTCAGCAATTACCAATTACTTTTATATATATATATATATATATATATATATATATATATATATATATATATATATATATATATATAAAGTATGATATGATATAAAGAGATCTATATAACCAGACAAGATACAAAGATAAATATAGTATAATATGTAGAGACTTAGATATAACCAAACCAAGATAGATAGATAGATAGATAGATAGTCTAATATGAAGTGACCTGGAAATAACCAGACCGATATATATATAGTAAAAAGTCGTCGGGGTGGCCTAAAGTCGGTATCAGCCAATCAGCGAGGGAGTCTATCCCCTTTTCACTAGCGCTAGACCAAGGAGATTGTTTTGGCGTATGAGGTGGAGCGCCACACCTACCATCAGCTCCTTACTTTACCGCACAGATCCCTGTGCTATTCATACGCTGAGTTGGCGAGGACCGGTATCGAACTAGAAACCTTGCGGTTTCTAATATATATATATATATATATATATATATATATATTATATACCAAGCGTGTTGGTAAATCCTTGCGGTGAGAAAAAAAAACAGTAAATAGTTTGATTGTAAAAATATACTACCAAACATCAAACAGGGAGAAAAAAATTTTTGAAAAAAAGAAAAGACCAAAATAGTCGTACCAACAAAAAGTAATCTATTGGTACAGTATTTGGACAAAAGAAAAAACAATTTATATGTATATATATGTATATAAGATATATATATATATATATATATATATATATATATATATATATATATATATATATATATATTCATATAACCGCCAGGAGAAAGCTAATAAGAAAAAAGTGCTCGATACCTAAGTAGAGCCAATAATAAAGATAATTCAGGGCTAAAATCAGATTTTAGCCCTGAAGAGCTTTATGCGAAACTAATAGTAGGTTCGTCTGACTCATTAGATTTATATATATATATATATATATATATATATATATATATATATATATATATATCGGTCTGGTTATTTCCAGGTTACTCTATATTAGACAATCTATCTATCTATCTATCTATATATCAATATATATATATTATATATATATATATATATATATAGATAGATAGATAGATAGATAGATGGTGAAAATAGCCCTGAGTCTTATAGAACATAATTTGCAACTAGATTAAATATCATCTTCAGTGGCTCGACACAGTCTCAAGTCACATTCTATTCATAGACATTATTATAATTTTATGTAAATGCGAATGTCACACAGTTTAATTATAGTTAACAAGTGCTAAATTGACATGAAAGAAAAGGGGAATGAACGCTGTAATTCGGAATTACCTCCCTTTGGATACATACTTTTTGTGTCGACCTACTCTCAAATAATTGAAAACGACTACTCAAAAAGCTGTGACCTCATTGGATTGCAAATTGCCTTATTCTTCAAGGTAAACAGAAGAAAAATAGCGCGTCGATTTTCTGTTTTTACTTTGCGTCAGTAATTAAAAAGCGATCGGATGATAATTATAAAATCTCTCTCTCTCTCTCTCTCTCTCTCTCTCTCTCTCTCTATCTATCTATCTATCTATCTATCTATCTATCTCTCTATCTATCTGTTGCTCTTTCTGTCTATCTATCTCTGTTCCTATCTATCTATCTATCTATCTATCTATCTCATTCTGTCTCTATGTATCTATTTATCCTAGTATGTTCATCTGTCTACCTGTCTGTCTGTCTCTCTCTATTCCTCTATCTCATTTTGTCCCTGTCTATCTATATGTCTATTTATCTATCCTAGTACGTTTCTTTCTTTCTCTCTCTCTCACTCTCACCCCCCTCTCTCTCTCTCTCTCTATTTATCTATCTATCTTGTTCTCGTCATAACTATATATAAATTTCTATGTATATTCTTAACTCATTTTATGTCTATTTATTTATCCCAGTCTGTTTATATCTATCTAATCTATCTATCTATCTATCTATCTATCTATCTATCTATCTATATGTCATCTGTCTGTCTGTGTGTGTGTGTGTGTGTGTGTGTGTGTGTGGTGTGTGTTGTGTGTGTGTGTGTGAAATGAACAACCAGGTGGAATAAGAATTGAAGAATATATTAATTTGGAACGAAATCCTTGCGTGCCAAGAAATTAAGCCAACGAGAATTGAAATGTTAACGAAAGGCAACCAACACGGAAGATTAGAGGGAGAGGAGCGAAGAGAAGAAGAAGAAGAAGAGAGAAGAGAAGAGAGAGAGAGAGAGAGAGAGAGAGAGAGAGAGAAGAGAGAGAGAGAGAAGAGAGTAGAGGATCATCAATATATAAATAGATGTTACGTAGTAGAATGCAGTGAGAACAGAAAAAAGGTAATAGAGTAAAGGAATCAGAGAGAGAGAGAGAGAGAGAAGAGAGAGAACAGACAGACAGACAGACAGAGACAGAGAGAGACAGAGACAGAGAGACACAGACAGACAGACAGAGACAGTCAGATAGACAGAGTCTCTGTGTGTGTGTGAGAGAGAGAGAGAGAGAAGAGAGAGAGAGAGAGAGAGAGAGAGAGAGAGAGAGAGAGAGAGAGAGAGAGAGAGAGAGCAAATGGTAGATAGTTTCTTATATCTCACAGCAAAGTGGAGACTGAAGATTGATGTACTGAAAAAAGCTTCTAGTGTTTCAGAGTTGAAGTCAAAACGAGGCGCTGGCCAATGAAGTTGAGGATGGGGGTGTAGAAGGAGGGAGGAAAAAGAGAGGAAGAAGATGAAAACATATGTGGTTGTCAAGATAAGATGAAGAAAGAAAAGAAAGAAAAAGAAGAAAAGAAAGAAAGAAAAACAGGAAGAAGAAAAAAAAGAAAAATGGCGTAAAAGAGAGAGAAAAAGAATGAACATGAAACAAGAAACTGTAAGAGAAATTTTAAAAAAAGAAAGATACGGGGGAAGAGAAGAGAAAGAAAGAAAGGAAGAGAAGAAGGAAAAGAGAATAATGAGGAAGAAGGAAAGAAGAGAAAGAGAAAAAATGAAATAAAAGAAGAGAAAGATAAGAAAGAAGAAAAGAAAGATGAAAGAAAGGAAAAAATAATAAAAAGTGAAAGAAGAAGAATTAAGAAGAATTGAAGAAAGAAAGAAAGAAAAGAAAAGAAGAAAGAAAGAATTGAAAAAATAAGTGATATGAAGGAAGAAGGAAAAAAAGAAAGAAAGAAAATAAATTGAAATAAAGTAGAGGAAAGAAATGAAAAAAAAACATAGTGAGAAATTTAAAGAAACACAATAAACAAGAAAGAAAGAAGAAAGAAAGAAAGAAAGAAATGGAGAAAGATAGAAGGAAAGAAAAAAAAGAAAGAGTGATAAAGAGAGAAAGAGAAACATAAAGGGATTGAGGCAGAGGAGAAAATAAAAAGTAAATTAAAGTATGGAGAGAGAGAGAGAGAGAGAGAGAGAGAGAGAGAGAGAGAGAGAGAGAGAGAGAGAGAGAATGTTTAACAGGAGAGTGTGAAGGTAAAAGGTTGGAAGAAAGGGAGAGAGAGAGGGAGAGAGAGAGAAAAGAGAGAGGTGCTTAACAGGGGGAGTGTGAAGATAAAGGTTGGAAGAAAGGGATGGAGAAGAGAGAGAGAGAGAGAGAGAGAGAGAGAGAGAGAAAGGGAGAGAGAAAGAGAGAGAGACAGAAATGTTTAACTGGAGAGTGGGAAGATAAAAGGTTGGAAGAAAGGGATGGAGAGAGAGAGAGAGAGAGAGAGAGAGGGAGAGAGAGATAAGGGAGGGGCAGAAGAGATAAGGAAAGAGAGGGAGGGAGGTAGAAAGGAAAGAGTCATAGAAAACACCAAGAAAAAGACATCAGGTGTGTTCTTTGCAGAAATTTAAAGAAAGACAATAAAGAAAGAAAGAAAGAAAGAAAGAAAGGTAGAAAGACAATAAAGAAAGAAAGAAAGAAAGAAAGAGTGATAAATAGAGAAAGAGAAACAGAAAGGGAGTGGGCAGAGGAGAAAATAAAGAGTAAGTATGGAGAGAGAGAGAGAAGGAGAGAGAGAGAGAGAGAGAGAGAGAGAGAGAGGAGAGAGAGAGATGTTTAACAGGAGAGTGTGAAGGTAAAAGGTTGGAAGAAAGGGATTGGAGTGAGAGAGGAAGAGAGAGAGAGAAGGAGAGAGAGAGAGAGAAAGAGAGAGAGAGAGAGATAGAAATGTTTACAGGAGAGTGTGAAGATAAAAGGTTGGAAGAAAGAGAGAGAGAGAGAGAGAGAGAGAGAGAGAGGGGGAGAGAGAGATGCTTAACAGAAGAGTGTAAAGGTAAAGGTTGGAAAAAGGGATTGGAGTGAGAGAGAGAGAGAGAGAAGAGAGAGAGAGAGAGAGAGAGAGAGAGAGAGAGAGAGAGAGAGAGAGAAATGTTTAACAGGAGAGTTGGAAGAAAGGGATGGAGAGAGAGAGAGAGACAGAGACAGAGACAGAGACAGAGACAGAGACAGAGAGATATTTAACAGGAGAGTGTGAAGGTAAAAGGTTGGAAGAAAGGAGAGAGAGAGAGGGAGAGAGAGAGAGGGGAGGGGAGATATATAAAGAAAGAGAGGGAGGGAGGGAGGTAGAAAGAAAGAGTCGTAGAAAACACCAAGAAAAAGACATCAGTGTGTTCTTTGTATATCCAAAGTGTGAAGCAGTTTTTTGGTAGCCGAACAGGAAGTTAACTAAATAGAAATACATCAAAAAGAGATTGAAAGATAGGTAAATAGAGATAGATGGGTGAGAGTTTGGGAAGAGAGAGAGAGAGAGAGGGAAGAGAAGAAGAAGAAGAAGAAGAAGAAGAGAAGAAGAAGAAGAAGAAGAAGAAGAAGAAGGAAGGAAGGAATAAAGGGCGTGCAGAAAGATGAAGGGAGAATCAGAGTGAGCCAGAGACGTGAAGATGAAAATGAGACTGGATGGAAGTCATGTGAGCGATGAAGACATATATGGGCCGAACGTATATAAGGCGCGCTAAACTCTGGAAGAGATTTTTTGGAATGGGAGTTTTGAAGGGAAAGGGTGGAGCAAGACAAAGTACGACGAGAGGCATTTAGAAAAAAGGGCGAAAGAAAGAAATGAAGAAAGAAAGATAAATATGAAAATGAAGGAAAAGGGGGAAAATAGATAGATAGATAGATAGATAGAGAGAGAGAGAGGAGAGAGAGAGAGAGAGAGAGAGAGAGAGAGAGAGAGAGAGAAAGAAGTAGAGTATTGAAATAAAGTACGAAGAAATGAATGAAAGAAAGAAAGAAAATGAGGGAAAGAAGAATATAAATGAAGAAAGATAAATATAAAAATGGAGGAATATATATATATATATATATATATATATATATATATATAGAGAGAGAGAGAGAGAGAGAGAGGGGGGAGAGAGAGGGAGTATTGAATAAAGTACGAAGAAATGAATTTGAGAAAAAGGTGAAAGAAAGAAAATAGAAGAAGAGAAAAAAAGAGAGAGAGAGAGAGAGAGAGAGAGGAGAGAGAGAGAGAGAGAGAGAGAGAGAGAGAGAGAGAGAGAGAGAGAGGGAGTGGGGGTTGAAACAGTGTAAGATAGACAATGATGAGAGTTGAAGACGCGAATAGTTGTGATGAAGCTAAGAAGGGTGGAAAAGTTTGGGGAAAAGTGTTAGTGTCTGAAGAAAAAAAGAAAGAAAGAAAAAAGAAAAACGAAAGAATAATAGAAAAAAGAAAATAAATAAAAAGGCATAAAGAAATGAGAGAATTGAAGAAGGAATTGAAGATAAAGAAAGAAAAAAGGAAATAAGAATAAATATAGAAAGAATGGAAGAAAAGAAAGAAAGAAAGACAGATATAAAATTAAAGAAAAAAGAAAATACAAGCAGAGAAGGAACGAAAAAAGCAAAGATAGAAGAAAGAAAGAAAGAAAGAAGAAAGAAAGAAATGAAAGAAGGAAGAATTAATTAATAAATAAATAAATAGATGAATAAACGAACACTGACAGAAAGAAAAAAAAGCCAGAAAATTAAAAAGAAAGAAGGAAAGAATGAATGAAAGAAAGACAGGGTGGAAGGATGGAAAGAAGGAAGGAATTAAACAAAGAAAGGAACAAAAGAATGAATAAAGAATAACCGAAGAAAAGAAGAAGAAAGGAAAAAGAAAGGAGAAAAAAACAAAGGAAGGTAGAAAAAAAAAGAAGAAAGAAAGGAAAAATAAAGAAAAAAATGATACAGGGAAAAGAAAGAAGAAAGAAAGAAAGAAAGAAAGAAAGAAAGAAGAGAAATGATCGACAGAAAGAAAGATGAAGAAAAGAATAGAAAGGAGAAAGAAGAAGAGAAAGAAAAGAAAACTGTAAAAAGAGAATGAATTTTGGAATTAAATCGAAAATTTGTTCCATTTCGCAAGTTGTCGGCTTTCTGATAAATATATCTATCTATCTCATCATCTTCATATCTATCTATCTATCTATCTATCTATCTATCTCACCTGTTTACAACTATTTATATTACACAGTCTGTTAAATTCTATTCATCTCTCTCAGTCTGCTTATATTTATCTATTTCAGTCTGTTCCGATCTATCTATCTATCTATCTATCTATCTATCTATCTTCCGTGTTTTTCTCACTGTTATTTTCCATAGGTACCTACTTTCATTAGTGTCAGTTACAGGTAATATATTTATGTCAGTGTGCCAGTATGTGGGTAGGTAGAACTGGTAGATATCTAGGGTTCTGGATAAGTATGTAAACTGTTCGTTTTGGAGGACGAATACACTCAGGAATGCAGGTTGTTTTCTTATATATATATATATATATATATATATATATATATATTATATAGAGAGAGAGAGAGAGAGAGAGAGAGAGAGGGGAGAGAGGGGAGTTAGTGAATCAGTCAGTGTATGAGTCAGTCAGTGGGGGATTGCGATAGATAGACTTCAAAGAAAGAGTTACAGAAGTGGGAGAAAATAGCTGAGAAAGAGAGAGAGAGAGAGAGAGAGAGAGAGAGAGAGAGAGAGAGAGAGAGAGAGAGAGGGAGAGTTAGAGTGAGTGAGTGAGTCAGTGGGGGCTTACGATAGATAGAGATACTTCAAAGAAAGGGTTACAGAGGGTGGGAAGATGGCCTAAAAGGAATGAGAGAGAGAGAGAGACAGACAGACAGAGAGAGACAAAGACAGAGACAGAGACAGACAGACAGAGACAGAGAGTGAGAGAGAGAGAGAGGGTGGAGTCCCCGTGATGTAGTGGATAACATTCTGGATGGCGACACCGTAATAAGCGGGTTCGAACTCTAGTCGTGGTATTACGTTCACTTTGGAAAGGTATGAGCTTCCCAATCCGCTCAGCTAAGGGTTAAAGAGTTGTGCTATTGGTCTTCTACAAGGATGCCTCAACAAAGGTTGATATGCCATTAAAGAAACCAAACCAATCCAAACCAAACCAAACTAAACCTCCCCCTCTCTCATTCTCTCTCTCTCTCTCTCTCTCTCTCTCTCTCTCTCTCTACCCTCTTCTCTTTATTATTAAATAACCCACGAAGGTTAATATGCCATTAAATAAACAACCAAACAAAATTAGACCTCTTCCCACATCTCTCTCTCTCTCTCTCTCTCTATTTCTTTCTTTCTCAGCCTTTTCTACTCCAGAGAGAATTCTTGTTAACTCAGAGCATACACCCCTCTCTCTCTCTCTCTCTCTCTCTCTCTCTCTCTCTCTCTCACACACACACACACACACTCTCTCTCTCTCTCTCTCTCTCTCTCTATCTATCTATCTATCAATCTATCTTTCTCAGCCTTTCCTACTCCAGAGAGAATTCTCGTTAACTCAGAGCATGACTCCCCTCTCTCTCTCTCTCTCTCTCTTTCTCTCTCTCTCTCTCTCTCTCTCTCTCTCTCTATCTATCTATCTATCTTTCTCAGCCTTTCCTACTCCAGAGAGTATTCTCGTTAACTCAGAGCATGAATCACCCCCCTCTCTCTCGTTTTCTTTCTCTTTTCCCCCTCTCAGCTATAGGTCAAATAGTACCACTACTGTTCTTCAATGATAGCTTTGGCATTAAGTAACCCACGAAGATTTATATGCCATTAAACATAGAAACAAAACCAAACCTAACTGGTACCACCACTCCGGGTCTGAGTTAATCTGAAAGTAATTGCAGCTTAGCTAATTTTAAACTCCTCATCCCACCACTAATACTACTACAGTTTTTTTACAAGGAAGCTTTGGCATTAAATAATCCACAAAGGTTGATATTCCCTTAAACAAATTAACCAAACCAAACCGAAGAAAGAGAGAAGGATTCGACAAAATAAGGCGATGTATACAAAACAAAAAAACAAACAAAAATAAAATAAAAACAAACAAATGTTTGAGGTGTGTGCAAAAATTCTCAGTAATTTCTAAAAAAAAAAAAAAAGTTATAACTAGCTTAAAGGCTACAGTTAGCGGTCATTAAGTTCAATGCCATATCAAAGCCTTATTATAAACATTATATTACAATTAACTAAAAATAAACTAACGAACACTGACAGAAAGAAAGAAAAAAAATCCTAAAAATTGAAAAGAAAGAAAGAAAGAAAAAGAAAGAAAGGGAGGAAAGAAAGAAAGAAAGAAAGGAACAAAGGAACGAATAAAGAATAATGAAGAAAAGAAGAAGAAAGGAAAAAGAAAAGAGGAAACAAACACAGAAAAAGAAAGAAAGAAAGAAAAAGAAAGAAAGAAAAAAGAAAGAAAAGAAAAAAGAAAGAAAAGAAAAAGAAAGAAAAAATAATAGAAGGAAAAAAAAAAGGAAGAAGAAAATAAGAAAGAAATTCAAATCCTCATTATACACATTATATTACAATGAACTAAAAATAAACTAAGAGGAGGTATATTACCATCGCATTTAATAATTATCGCCCTTTGAAATTTTATAATTATTGACGTGTGTGCTGATGCGGTCTCATACAAGGATTACTTAATTAAAAATTCTGTTCGAAATGACTTAATTCTGTAAATTGGAGCATTTAATGCTATTGCGCTAACAACAATCCCGTTACGATGTGTAAATGTAATGTATATACAAAAATCAAAATCATTATAACTAGCGGGACCTGTGGATATACAACAAAAAGTTTTTTTTTTAAAACAAACAAAACAAACAAAAACCTTTTATTGATCCATTGATTATGCTAGATTTACTGCCATCTCTCATTTTTTTTTGTTTCTTTGATTTTTGGTA
>CM042165.1:44251341-44253841 GCA_023376005.1 Doryteuthis pealeii | reverse complement strand
TTTATTTCAACTGCATAACAGTAATAACCATGTTTTTTACTCATGTCTGAAGATGCTGTAATCATGCTGTTGAAAAAATTATTACAATGAAGCAAATTTAAAGTTTTTTCCTTAATTTATTCTATATATTGCTCTGTCCGTCCACTTACTGGCACATCGAGCTCTCACTGCGGTTTACCTGTTTCATTACGGTTAAATTACGCATGGAATGATCCTCATTGCCATATATATATATATATATGTGTGTGTGTGTGTGTGTGTGTGTGTGAGAGAGAGAGAGGAAAAGGGGGTTGGAATGAATCCGACAGAATGAGGTAAAATATGAGGAATGATAGAACAAAACTCAGACAAAAATGTGTAGTATATTTCGCTGGAGAATTGAACTCGGCTTCTTCAGCTTTTATTGAATTATCAGGATCTCCAAGAAAGGCTACCCCCTCCCCTATCAGGTATTTCTCACCATTCATTTTTCTAGGTATTTCTCACCATTCATTTTTTCTACCTACCTCCCCAACTCTTTTCCCATCTGAGTTCCTTCTCATCTTCCCAAAGATTCTCCTATAACCAATCAAATCTTTCCCTCACCACAAAGCTTAACCACCTACCTACTTCCCCCTTCTATAAAACATTTCTATGATCCGAAAAATTCAATAAAAGCTGAAGACGCCGAGTTCAATTCTCAAGCGAAATATACTACACATTTTTGTCTGAGTTTTGTTCTTTCATTCCTCATGTTTTACCTCATATATAAATATATACTAGCTAAAGTACCCGGTCCATGACCGGACTAAAATGAAATTTGGAACTCCAGGGAGTGAGAGAGAAAGTGAAAGACAGTAGTTAGAGAGGGGGTAAGAGGAAAATAATTCTTGAAACTAAAATCATTGAGAATTTGTATATTTCATATGTATTTTCTGTTTTATAGTTTAAAATTATTACATATTACTATACAACAAATTGAAAGTATTCATTTGTATATTTGTTTTTGTTATTTTTGTAAATTTTGTAACATCACATGTACCTAATAGAACAGAAAAACTTAACAATGTAATATATATTTAAATTACAACTGAATTAGACACATGTAAGGAAAGGAAAATAAGATAAGCAAAAATATTGTTACTTAATGTAATACACGTTCTTGTAAGTATAACCAATTGTTGAAAAATCCTTGTTTTTACAAAACAATTTTAACCCCCCTTCACAAAAAATTTGCCAAAAATCATGTAATTATCCGATTTTAATAAAATTTTCAGTGTTGATTTATCAATGAAGGGAGTTTATAATGCATTAGTTATTTTACTTCAAAACTTTCTGATTTTTTAAGGGCATTTAACTTTGACCGCTCCCACCTATTTTGCGGGCTCAAATATCGGTGGGACCGAAGGGAAAATTGGTGGTACCTACATATATATTTAGATGTGTGTGTGTGTGTGTGTGTATACTAATATATATATCTATATCTATCTAGCTATATATATATATATATATATATATATATATATATATATGAATATTTAAAAAAAAGCATATATATGTTCCGATGTATGTATTTATCAGTTAAAAGTTCGCTCCTTACTTTCAGCTGAAGACGGCCCACGGCTTAAGGAATCGGACTGATGAAAGGTCAGTCGGTTTTCGCTCTCGCTTAGAAGTAGTTGGTAAGTCTAGCCACCCTGATGAGGCGTGAGAAGTCGATACAACCCTGATGACACGTAAAACGTGAAACACCGAAACACACACACACACACACACACACACATATATATATATATATATATACAACATCCCGTGTTTCTCTACTTTTCTCCACACTCACACATACACCCCCCCACATATATATATATGTGTGTGTTTATATATATATACTAATATATATATCTATATCTATCTATATATATATATGTGTGTGTGGTGTGTGTGTGTGTGTGTGTTGTGTGTGTTGTATGTGTGTGTGTGTGTGTGTGTGTGTGAAGAGACGTGAGAGGAGATTGAGACTGAGATAGATTGAGATTAAGATAAAACAAAATTGAATCAGATATAAAAACAAAGCGAATAGAACACTATAGAAAGAGAATGAGATAGAATCAGCTGACATCTAATTCCGTGATGGAACGTCTGTTCAGTCTAAATTATAAGAAAGGATTATTTTCGAATTCAACCCCCCCCCAACCCCTTTCCACCGATGACAGATGGAAGCAGGTGTGCGTTGTACGTCATCATTCACCTGACCTTTAAATATAACACCTGCTATTTATTTTCCTGCAGGATCGGCGGCTGCATTGCACGTCTTGTGTGAAAATGAACGCGTTATAGGGAAGTCCTCATTTCGATAAATAAACTTCCTTTGAACTTCCCTTGAAGAAGAAAAAAAAATTCGTCGGTTTTTTTTTTGTCGTCGTGGTTCAAATGCGCGATGTTATTTGTAACTCACATAACACAGGCTCGTAGCAACGTAGAAATCGACGGCCCGAGTTCAAATTCTGGGCGAGACTGTTTG
>CM042165.1:44241341-44246341 GCA_023376005.1 Doryteuthis pealeii | reverse complement strand
CTTATAATAATAATAATAATAATAATAATAATAATAATAATTATTATTAATAGAAGTCTTAATAAAAAATCGGAAATCTTTAAACAATGTCCTCATAAGAGAAAATTCTTCATAAATGCATGGATAAGAGAAGCTCAACATCCACCCTGAAAAACAATTCTACAATTTTTTACAAAAAAATCTGATATTTCAACAATAAAAAAATGGATTTTCGACAAAGGAACAACACCATCCACCTTTGTATTATGGAAAAAATATTAAAGACTCTACCATATATATATATATATATATATATATATATATATATATATATATATAATATATATATTACCAACTCCTTCGCACGAGCAGGATACGACACAAGGTCAATTTCTTAAGCGGAGGTTTGAATTCAGAGTTTTCCTTCTCCTAGACTGGTTACCTAGCCATGGTAGGTATTTTTTATGTTCATTTCCTGTTGTCTTTCTCTGGTTATATATGTCTGATGACAGGAGGTGTGGTCTAATGGTTAGAGTCATAGGAAATGGACTCGTCGACCCGAGTTCAATTTCTGGATGAAGCTGTTTGAATTTCACATAGCGCTAATACCCTTGGGAAAGGTATGATTCCAATTCTCCCTCCAGCTATGGGTAAATAGCAGGGCAGACTGGTCTCTTTAACCTTGTCTAGGTAACCAGTCTAGGAGAAGGAAAACTCTGAATTCAAACCTGCTAAACTCCGCTTAAGAAATTGACCTTGTGTCACATCCTGCTCGTGCGGAGGGGTTGGTAAATATATATATGTCTGATCACATCTATATATCTATCTATCTATCTATCTGTGTGTTTGTCTATCTATTTATCTATCTATTTCATTCTGTTATATAAAGATAATTAGTATTAATCGACAGAAAGGTGACGAAGCCTGTAGAGGGTGAAACGTAATAGTGAATCTATAAACACTCTACAAAATTGGCTTTTACATCTAATTTCTATGCCATTCTATCTGATATTTTTCGTATCTCCCCATTTATTTGATAAACTTTAAGGCAATGCTTCTTTAAGTAACTTGCATGAGTCATTCGATATCCAAGTGTCCCGAGATTTATGCTTATTCTCCAATTAAAAAAGACTCTACTAGAGTTTCTTTGTGAGCAACAGGATTTCTTTCCGACATTTCTTCTTCTTTTTTTGTAATAGGGAATCACTAGAAAGTATTTGATGGTATTCAATCACTACGTCTCAATGATGACATGAAAAGACTTGCATTTTTGAGAGAAGAAATAGGAAATTGATGTTGTTCATATTGAAAGAAATTCAGACGAATTGTCTGCAATACGTTGCTTATTTAGCTATAATATATACATATATATATATATATATATATATATATATATATATATATATATATATATATATATATAAAGAAGGGGGACTCGAGTTACATATATTATTATTATTATTATTATTATTATTATTATTATTATTGTTATTGTTGTTGTTGTTGTTATTGTTGTTGTTGTTATTGGAATCTAAAAAAGACCTGGCATCAGATTCTGAGAAATGGACAAAAATATTCAAAAGTGATAGGTGTACGAATAATTTCGTTGTTGACTATAAATACATACGCATGGTCTTATATATATATATATATATATATATATATATATATATATATATATATATATATATATATATAAATTGAGATTTTCACATATTTTTCATGTACATAAATCAAGGTTTATATATGAAATAGATTTCCTAATATATATATATATATAAGATTTTGGGATGTTTGTTTATTTTTTAGAAGCATTGGTGAATAAGTATTTATATTTTTGCTTGAAGGCAATTACAATGCGGTATATCGCATACAATTCGATAATTATAGAAGATAAATAACATTGACAAGTGATTCACTTATCAATGTTATTTATCTTCTATAATTATCGAATTTTATGCGATATACCGCATTGTAATTGCCTTCAAGCAAATATATATATATATATATATATATATATATATATATATATATATATATGTATATATATATATATATATTTATATATGAAATATAAATATATATGCGCATCATATATATACATATATATCACATAATAATGTATAATATATATGATACATATATATATAACATATATATAATATAATACATGACGAGTATATACATTCATCTATATAATATGCACATATATGTATTAAATATATATATATATATATATATATATATATATATATATATATATATATATATTATTCTAAGAAATGGGTTAAAATATTCAATATTCATGGGTGTACGAATAATTTGGTCGTTGACTGTATATAAATCCTTAATTCAATATATTTATAAAATCTTATATATATAATTCAATATATATATATATATTATATATATATATATATATATATATAATTCAATATATATATATATAATTCAATATATATATATATATGATTTTAAAATAGATGATTTTACTTATATTTTGCTGTTATTTCACCACAGTAGTGTAATCTAATAACAAATTCTTATATACCATATTATTTGTTTCGAATAATTGAATTTGATAAATTTCTGTTGCAATTGTTCTGCTCTGAAGTTGTTACCGTGTGTGTATATCTTAGACATTTTGAAAGGAGTGACCATTGATGAACGAGCGAAAAGGTTTTTAATATCATCATTTATTTAAATGTATTAGATCTGCAGTCTATTCAAGTAAAATATGATTTTCCTTTCATTTTGCGGTTGGGGGAGCTTCTATGGTGTAACCCTTGTCAGTTGGGGCTTTACACTGACTGCACTTCTGCAGAGGGGGTCCGGCATGTGTTTTTAAGTTTTTTTTTTTAACATGCGTCAAAACAAACTGAAAAATGCCCTGGTTTGAGGTCTTTTTCATTAGTTTTGAAAGCTAAATTTTGAGTATATGAATTTAAGCAAAATTTTTAAAGTTAACCAAAATTTTCAAAGTTGCAAACTATCAGGCATCATTAGACCCGTTAAAGGCTAATGAAAAATACCAAATTCAATGTTATCTTATTAATTTTCGATAGTGTTACACAGTTTTTTTTGTTTTTTAATAACGTGTTTGGAAGTAAAAAAAGGCCCTCAAACCCCGATATCGAAAATTTCCCTAAACTTTTCCAACGTACCAACTATCAGGTAATATGTACGGGCATGGCCCCTAACTGAAAACAACAGTTGGAATGTTAATTTCATAGTTTTAAGGGGTCCGGCAGGTTTTTTTAAGTTTTTTTTTTTACATGCGTCAAAACAAACTGAAAAATGCCCTGTTTTGACGTGTTTTTCATTAGTTTTGAAAGCTAAATTTTGAGTATATGAATTTAAGCAAAATTTTAAAATTAATTAAGACCACCCCAATGGGGCCACCTGTATAGACAGTTTATCAACCATATGGAAATCTGATCTCATTGATAAGTTAAAATGACAATAGAGCCAAGCCGTAGTTGTATCAGTGCTACTGTACGACTGCACCACTTGCACCCTAACGAAACGCCTAGAGAATAAGAGTGGATGGGAGTTGTCTATGACTGCTGCTTCAGATCTTAAAGAAATAATTGAAACAGCACCCCACAAGAAAGCAGCTATACCGCCATTCCCCCAATTACACAAACAACCCGAGTGAGATGAACATGCTATACACTGCTGAAGAAGCAAGGACGAACTAATAAGTGACGTTCTTGTGAGGAAACCTGCACATGGGCATGTCAGTTTGGGCTGTCTGGTAAAAACCAACATTGACCAGTACTGCGCAGATACTGGATGCTGCACAGAGGACCTCCCGAGGGCGATGAATGATAGGGACTGTTGGCTAGAGATCGTCATGGATATCCGTGCTACTAGTGTGACACAGCCCTGTCATCTCGGGCTTTAGAATACACCGACTGCACCTCTACAGAAGGGTAAGACTCCAATGGGGCCACCTGTTGCATGTGGATGGAGACCTGTGATGTTTAAGGACAGATTCCTGGTGGCTGAACAGTCCATGACGTGCAACACTCCACTTAGAGCCTTAGGCTAGATTGGCGGTTGGAAAGGCCACCTCTGATCAATCGGCTGTTCACATCAAACCCAAGCACCTATATGACTGTCCCAAACCTATTGCTCTTATGGCAATCCGCAACCCTTTCCAAGTTGCACACTTACATTCCTTTTCGGGCTAATACCGTTGGGAAAGGTATAACCCCCTCATTCCTCCAGCTAGAGATTGAATAGTACCAATACTGTTATTCTACAAGGATGGCTTTGGCATTAAATAACCCATGAAGGCTTATATGCCATTCAAAGGAACGAAACCATTTTGCAGTTATTTTACCACTGTATTGCAATCTAATAATAATACTTACATACCATATTAGCACAAGGTCAGAATTATAGGACACCCAGTGAGAATCAAACTCACTAACAATGTTCCGTTTGCCTATCCTGTTAACTATTAATAATAATAGTTATCTAGCATAATCCCCCTTTGGGCAGTGTAGTTATTTATTAAGATTAGCTTAGTTCAGTAAAAGGTCAGAAGTATGGGGCTCCCAGTGAGAATCAAACTCACTAACATTAGTCCGTTCACCTACCTAGCTAACTGTTAATAATAATAATAATAGTAATGATGATAATGTTGCATATTCACCGTGGGACAGTGTATGCATTTACTAATATTAACTTAATTTAGCACAAAGTCAGAAGTATGAGGCACCTAGTGAGAATCAAACTCACTAACATTAGTCCACTTACCAACCTTGCTAGACGTTAATAATAATAGTTTATCTAGCGTATTCTCCCATGGGCAATGTAGTCATTTACGACGATTAACACAAGGTTAGAAGTACGGGCACCCAGTGAGAATCAAACTCACTAACATTAGTCCATTCACCAACCTTGCTAGCCGTTAATAATAATAGTTTATCTAGCGTATTCTCCCATGGGCAGCGTAGTCATTTACGACGATTAGCACAAGGTTAGAAGTACGGGCACCCAGTGAGAATCAA
>CM042165.1:44228841-44236341 GCA_023376005.1 Doryteuthis pealeii | reverse complement strand
ATCATTTTATAGTTAACTGTTGTCCATGATGATATTGATGCTTCTATTTAGGAAGGAGTGAAGGATTTTAATTAGCATTTTATAGTTAATAGCTGTCCATAATGATATTGATGCTTCTATTTAGGAAGGAGTGAAGGATTTTAATCAGCATTTTATAGTTAATAGCTGTCCATAATGATATTGATGCTTCTATTTAGGAAGGAGTGAAGGATTTTAATTATCATTTTATAGTTAACTGTTGTCCATGATGATATTGATGCTTCTATTTAGGAAGGAGTGAAGGATTCTAATTAGCATTTTATAGTTAACAGCAGTCCATGATGATACTGATGCTTCTACTTAAGAAGGGCTAAAGGATTCTAATTTGCATTTCATGGTTAACAGTTGTCCATGATGATATTGATGCTTCTATTTAGAAAGGAGTGAATGATTCTGATTAGCATTTTATAATTAACTGTTATCCATGATGATATTGATGCTTCTATTTAGGAAGGAGTGAAATATTCTAATTATCATTTCATTTAAACATTTGTCCATGATGATAGAGATGCTTCTATTTAGGAAGAAGTGAATCATTCTAATTAGCATATAATAGTTAAAAGCTATCCATGATGTCATTGATGCAGCTATCTTGGAAGGGATTAAGGATTCTAATCTGCATTTCATAGTAAATTGTCCATGATGATATTGATGCTTCTATTTAGGAAGGAGTGAATGATTCTAATTAGCATTTCATAGTTTAGGAATGAGTTGATATCTGTGCTACTAGTGTCACACAGCCCTGTCAGCTAGGGCTTTAGAATTACACCAACTGCACCTCTGCAGAGGGGTAAGACCCCCTCCAATGGAGTCACCTGTTAGCTGTGGATGGCAACCTGTGATGGTTAAGTATGAAATCCTGGTCACTGAGCAGTCCATGACATGCAACACTCCACTTCGGCACCTACTTAGGCAAGACAGGCGGTCAGAGAGATCCCATCTGATCAATCGACTGGTCCCGTCAAGCCCTAGCACCTATATGATTGCCCCAATCTCATTGCCCTTATGGCAAGCTGAACCCTTTTTATCATATGTGCTAGAAGTCAATGGCTGAGAGTCATAATGTCCTGGGTATGACATGAAACTCTATCTGATGGTAAAGTTCCAATTCTGGAGCTCTGGGGAATGTGGAGTACGTCTTCATAACCATTACTCCCAGGTCCACTCTGACCTGGATTGGTTTTATCTGTTAGGATCCCTTTTATGGGGAGTAGAAAATAAATGAGTTTAAAAAATGTGTTTAAAAAGAAAACTGTGTACCCATCAAGAATGAATTGAACAGAACATCTTTGGCATAAAATAACCCAACAAGGGTTGACATGCCGTAAAATCCCACCAACCAACTAGTGCGAGATGATGATGATAATTATGATGATGATGATGATATCTATAAATATATATTTTTGATTGAAGCTGATACAAATTATTTAACCTCTACCTCATTTATATTTTTAGATATAAATCGATACAATTTCTATTAAATCAATTGGAGCCTCGATACTTAACAATAATTACCAATGCATTTTTATGGTAAAAATAATTTCTAATGCATTTTTATAGTAATAATCATTGTAATGCTTTTTCATAGTAAAAAACCATTTCCCTTTCATTCTTATAGTAAAAACATTGGTCAATTCATTTTTATAGTAAGGATAATTCCCAATGCATTTTTATTGTAAAAATCATTTCCAGCACATATTTGTAGTAAAAAAAAGCATTGGTCAATGCATTTTTATAATAAAAATCATTTACAATACATTTTTATAGTAAAAACAATTTCCAATGCATTTTCATAGTAAAGAACATTGGCTGCCATTGTTTACAAGATTCTTCTCAGAAAAAGAACAAAGGGACTTACTCTCATTGCTCTGAGAGTTAAGTCCTTTTAAGACAAATGTGAGTTAAGGCCCTTTGTTATTTTTCCAAGAAGAAGCTTGTAAACAATGGCAGCCATCTTTGATTCAACATAATTTTCATGGAGGAAATGCAACGCTTTTCAAATCCATTTTAATGCATTTTTTTAACTCCAAAATATCATAGAATGTCTTTTTAATAACACTTACGTTCATTTCAAATTATGCACAAGTACAATTTTATGGTAGGAATTTAATCACTTAAAGTTCAAGATTACCAAACTAATACCCTTGGAAAAGATATGAATTCAACTATTCTTTCTCCAACTATGGTAAATAGTAGGGCAGATTTTAAACAAAATCATAGTTGAAATATCGGAATTTTTGCTATGAAGAATTCTCAATATTGTACAGTGATATACTGGGATAACATGCTGGACAGTGACACCGCCGTAAGCAAGTTTGTACTTCAGCCATGCTGTTACATTCACTTTTAGACTAATTCCCTTGTGAAAAGTATGAACCTCTTATCCTCTCAGCTCTGAGTTAAATATTTCCACTACTGTTCTTCCTCAAGGAGGTATATGGTGTAATGTTTATCATCATATAAAATGGAATCTGTGGCATGAGTTCAAATCTTAGACAAGATTATTTGCATTTCACATAATGCTTGGGAAAGGTATGAACCCAACTATTCAAATCTGTTAAGCTAAGAAATTGACTTTGTGTCACATCCTACTCGTGCGGAGGGATTCCAAAATTGTCAAGCCATCTGTAAATAACTGAAAATTACAGGAAACATGCGAGTTGGTAATAACAATCAAGAAATGAAATCAAGACAAATTTACCTAAATTATCTCCCTTAGATAAAATCATAAATTATATATATATATATATATTAGATTGCTTAAATATAGATTTATATAATTTTGGTCGAAATAAATATTATAATTATGTGAGTTCTATTGATATATATATATATATATATATATATATATATTTACCAACCTCTCTGCATGAGCAGGATGTGACACAAGGTAATTTTTTAAGTGGAGTTTAACAGGTTTAAATTCAGAGTTTTTCTTCTCCTAGACTGGTTACTTAGCCATGGTTAAAGAGCCCAATCTGCCCTGCTATTTACCCATAGCTGGAGGGAGAATTGGATTCATACCTTTCCCAAGGGTATTAGCACTATGTGAAATAGCTTCATCCAGAAATTGAAATCAGGTCAATGATTCATTTCTAAAGACCCTAGCCATTACCCACACACCTCATATATATATATATATATATATATATATATATATATATATATATACAAGTTTTGTTGAACTGTACAGACAATTCTTGTCGGACAAATTTTTTAATTTCCCGCCTATCCTCCTTCCACTATACCCCTCCCCTTTTCACAACTTGTGCCCCCCCTCCACAAAATAATCACTATTGCATCGCTCGCTAAAACCACTACCATTCCTACACCCTCCCACTAGCAATTGTTATTACCTCTCACTTTTAATTCCTTGCTACTACTCGTTCTCGTTAAAAACAAGACACGAAACCATACCATCGTTTCCTACCTGATGATGGCAAACTGTATTGCCGAAAGCGCTCGTTACACCAGTTACACCCCGACACCAAAAAGATGGCCCGAAAATTAGAAAGGATCAACCAAAAACTTGTCTGACAAGAATTGTCTGTACAGTTCAACAAAACTTGTATAAAAGAAAAAATGCTGCCAAAATACACACACATATATATATATATATATATATATATACTTATTTTTAATTTGGCATGTGACTTGATACTGTAACTGCATCAATATCCTGTCCAGCTGCTCTTCCCCCTTTACCGCATGACCATGCATTTAATTCTTTTTATCATTCTATTAATAAATGTTTTGATCATTAAGTATTCATTCTGATGACTGTCATATAAACTATACTCCGCCCCCATCAATAAACACGGTTCATCTTAATCTAGCCTCCACTAATAATTAACTCTCTGTACCGATCATCCTCAATCTACTTATATATATATAATATATATATATATATATATATAATTGACCACTGTTTTAACACTTCACCGATTTTTTTCAAAACATAAACTAAGCTCCGTTCAACATGTTAATGATAAATAATAACACTTTATTTTTTTTATTTTATTTTATTTTTTTTTGTAATAAAAAACTATTTTGTACCATAACCCCTAGAAAAAACAAATATCCAAATCATAACGGTCTATCTCAACGTTCTATTTCAGCGTTCCAAAATTTTAAAAAAAATTCAATTTTCGAATATTTCTAAAAATCTCTGTTGTTTTTTTTTCCCAACAAATTTTTACATTCAAATAAAATTTCACTCTGATGAAGGTCGATTCTTCTATGTGTGCGAAATATTTTCACACACATAAACTGACCGAAACACATGTGTAAGTGATATCGATTAATGTGATATCGATTAAATTAATTTTATCCATCTACATTTCTTTTCTTTACTCATTTTTCCTCATATATATATATATATATATATATATGTATGTAAAAAAGTCAACGGGGAGGCCTAAAGTCGGTATCAGCCAGTCAGCGAAGGAGTATATCCCCTTTTCAGTAGCACCAGACCAAGGAGATTATTTTAGTATCTGAGGTGGAGCGCCACACCAACCATCAGCTCCTTACTTTACCGCATAGATCCCTGTGCTACTCATACGCTGAGTTGGCAAGAACCAGTATCGAACTAGGAACCTTGTGGTTTCTAGCTGAACGCTCTAGCGACTGAGCTAACCCGGCACTTATTATGGATAATATGGGTGCTATATTTCTAAGCAGATAGTGCTCAATATCATTGATAGAACAGCTGGTTACTGACAGTTTCTTGCCTAGGCAAACTTCAAAAAGAACTTAAAAAAAAAAAAGAAAGCTCTAACTGCATCAGTGTGGATATGTCAATCCTACATTGTGACATCAAACTGACAAAGTCTGGTGGTATCGTGAGATACTGCTGGGGCACTCTGGGTTAGTGGTAATGATGCTTCGCTCCCAAAACCATGCCTGAACCCAGAGTCATCATCTGATGAGGCTTTGTTGGTTGCAATGCTACTGTGTAAATAGCAGTCATTGTATGAAGATTATTTTAAAGTAACCAGATGATTGAAGTTAATGGATTTCTTTTAAGATTTATCCCTGAAATTTTTGCTCATATTCATTAAAATAAAACCAAACAATTAGAAATCCAATAATACTAAGCACATATTTATCAAAATCAAATTTTTAGTATCAATATGCAAATTAACCTTCCAGTTCACACTGTAAACCGCTATTTTGTTGTATATATAAATACAATTGCATGTAAATAGTATGTAGATATGATTAACTGTATTAGTAATGTAAAACAATTTTATAAATAATTGAGGTTTAAATAAAGATAAAATCATGGAGAAAGTGATGTAAATAACTAAGGAATTGTGACTTGGGCAGTGATATAGTTTTGGTTACAGACAGATACACAAGCTCTATTACAATAAGATATAACACTGGCCTGTGTTAATATTTTTTTCCAAAGTTCAAAAGTTTACCAAGTGATATATGATTGCAATTTTATGATGAATTCAAAAATACCATTCATTGTGTTTAGCCAGGTCTGGTTTTTAAGATGTGCTTGAATACTTCACAACAAGTTCTACATCTTATTATAATGGAGATTGTGTGTTTTTCTGTCTGTAACCGAAACTACATTACTACTCAAGTCACAATTCCCTTAATTATTTACGTCAAATTCTCCATGATTTCATTCTTTTAAACCTTCAGTTATTAATAAAAATTGTTTTACATTATTAATACTGTTGACCATATCTATGTACTAATAACATGCAATTGTATTTATATATACAACAAAATAGCGGTTTACAGTTTGAACGAGAAGGCTAATTTGCATATTGATATTTAAAATGTTATTTTAATAAATATGTGCTTGGTATTATTGATTTCTAATTGTTTGGTTTTATCTTAAGAAATATAAACAAAAATCTTGTGGATAAATCTTAAAAGAAATTTATTTACAAGAAGAAATAACTGTAATATTATCCTTTACTTCCTATTTTAACTAAATAGTTAAATTAGGAAAATTTACCAATGAAAGAGGGGAGTAATGGAAAATGATGGAAGAGTTAGTTTCAAAGCTGTTCTATTTTTCGATTATACCCCCTCTGTTCCAAATCTTTTTATTGCATTCTTATTCAGTTTCATTAGCCTTTCTAATTTAATATAATATTTTATTACATTAGAACTTAAATACTTGCACCCAGAGGGTGCATATATTTGCTAGTAATAATAAAACATATTCAAAAGTCTGTGAACTCTACTTGTCACAAATAGATAGAGTTATAATACTGTTCGATACATTACAAGTAAGGACTTGTATTTTTAAAAATTTTGATCTGATTAGAAAAAATGAGTATGGCTATTGGATTCAGCGTTAAAAAGAAACTGCCTTAAAATCAGCTATTATATATTCAACCTTGAAAACAACACAGGTCAGTGTAATCATTACCATTGATAATATAGTTTGCTATCTTTATAAGTACAGTGCTCAATATCAGTGATAGAGCATATGTATCTGATAAGCAAATGGGCAAATGAAACATTTGAGGAATGATCATATTACAATGTCCTTAGAGTTGTGCTAAAAGCGACAACAAAAAATAAAAATGAAGAAGATAGAAATAAAAACTGAATGATAATGAAAACATTTTATTTAGGAAGTTCAAAGTCATTTACATCTTTCAAAACAGATCATTTCCAGATGATAGTTGGCAAATTGTATCGCCTCTTCCCTCGTAAAACTGACCCGCTAGAATAATTATTTCTTGGCAAGTTTATACAAGTCAGTAGCGATTAATCATCCGTTGGGAAAACATCTCAAATTTCAAGCCGACCAGATTTGCTGGCAGTTTTTTCTGTTATTACTAACATGAGTCAAAAGTGTGTGTATATATATATATATATATATATATATATATATATATAATAAGGATATCTACTGAGTCAGACGAACCTACTATTAGTTTCGCATAAAGCTCTTCAGGGCTAAAATCTGACTGAAGAACCCTGAAGAGCTTTATGCGAAACTAATAGTAGGTTCGTCTGACTCAGTAGATATCCTTATTACTTGGCTGTACTTAGGTATCGAGCACTTTTTACAAATTAGCTTCTCCTAGCGGTTATATGAATATATATATATCTTATATACATATATATACATATAAATTGTTTTTTCTTTTGGCCAAATACTATACCAATAGATTATTTTTTGTTGGTACGAATATCTTGGTCTTTTCTTTTTTTCAAAAATTTTTTTCTTCCTGGTTGATGTTTGGTAGTATATTTTTACAATCAAACTCTCTGCCGGGTTTTTTCTCTCCGCAAGGATCTACCAACACGCTTGGTATATTAAATTATATATATATATATATATATGTGTGTGTGTGTGTGTGTGTGTGTGTGTGAAGAAAGGAAGTGAATCCGACGGTATGTAGTATATTAGGAAAAATGAAAAAACACAGGTATAAATGGGTTAAGTGGTGAGTTTATTGGTCGACGCTGCAGTGT
>CM042165.1:44203841-44226341 GCA_023376005.1 Doryteuthis pealeii | reverse complement strand
TCAAGGGGGGCAGTGGAAAAATACGTGACTGTTGGGAACTCTGACCCCTAGAAGCGTTACTCTCACATGCCATGAGAAACACGAGACTAGTTTGATTTGAGATTCAGCCCGGCCGTCAAAGAGCTTAGACGTGCACGGAAAAATATGGGCTAAATAAAAAGCTTGATCAAGGAATAAAATGTCTTGTTAATTTAATTAATTGCAATGACTAAAATCAGCCCAGGAAAAAGAAGCCCTTAGTCAAAAAGAAGAAGCAGTTAGAAGAACCCAATGAGAAGACAAGATGGCAGCCAGAGAAGATAGCAGAAGCAGTAAGCAGAAACGAAGAAACCAAGTAAGTCTCTAATCTCCACAGTGTGTGTCTCTCTCTCATCTCTCTCTCTCTCTCTCTCTCTCATCTCTCTCATCTCTCTCTCTCTCTATCACTGAATAACTCTGCTCTCTCTCTATCGTATACCCGACGATGGGGTATATAACACTAAAATGCCTGAAATGGCAATTCAAATCGTAACAAACACCTTTCACAAGGTTAATAGTTTGAAAGTGAACATAATAGTGTAACTGGAGTTTGAATTCACTTACAATGATGGGTAATTTTCACCTTTAGTTGTCAAAATTCCTAGAAAATAAGGCAATTAGAGTAACCTCGACTTCCACTTTGAACCAAGCTGGTAGCTATTTTGAAAGTCTCCGTGTGAAATAAACAAATCTTAGAAACTTTTTCGAAAACAATACAACTGCATGCTTTAACACAAAAATATCATAAAATGTGTTCTTAATAACAATTAAGTTCATTTCAGATAATTTTATGCAAAGAATTTAGCAAACTGACTTTCATTTTGAAACAAGCTGGTAGCCATTTTGAAAATCTTTCTTGCGGTGAATGCTGAAACAACAAAAACAACATGAGCTGAGTTGGATGAGGACGGCTATTGAACTCAGAACCTTGTAATTCCTGGGTGGATGATCTACCGATTGAGTTAAACTCACTCTATTGTTGTTTAAATTCTGAGAAACTATTATTAATGAAATAATTCAATTTATTTAAATTTTCCAGACCCCTTTTGGAATTGCTGATACCAACCATAATGCTTCAGACAATATCCAATGATAGCCAAAGGTGATGAAAAACAGTTAAAACTAACACAATTTATACCACAGCTAATTTCCTTATTGTGTCAGTTTTGACTCCATATCTGCCAAGCAGTTTCAAAAGTCCTCAGTTCAAAAAGGAAATCATCTGTGAGACCGGTAGGTTTCTCTAACCTTCCTCAGCTTTATTGGCAGCTGAGCATGGAGTTGTTATTATTGTGGCAGGAATTCACCTTGGGTAGGTTGAACTGGATCCATCCATTCAAACATGGAGTGTCATGAGAATAGGAACTATGCAAGCAATCCCCAAAACCCCTCATGTAGATGCTCTTGTTTGCCGCAGATCATCCAGGAGACACAGGGACAATTGGACCAAAAGTAAGTTCTGGTTTCTCTTGGAATTTTTCCCATAGCCCCTTTGGCCAGGTTGTGTCCCTAATACAACTGGGTGCCAGTCCTGTCCACCCTTACTGGCCCTACCAAAAACTCAAGTTTCTGATGGCAAGACTCTGACACTACCATGTTTACACTGTCCTACCGCGATGAGGAGCGGTTGGATTTTAGAAATAATGTGCTAGATGGCTGTTGAGCAAAGAGCTTCCTCCACCCTTTTATAGGTTTTGTTTTTGTCCAGCAGAGTGTCTAGCCACCCTCCTCATCAGACAAAATCTGTGGGGTTACTGGTTTATGATTTTTTACCTAGACTCATATTCTTTTTTTTTCTTTTTTTTAACAAAAAAACAAAAACAATATGAGTCTAGGTAAAAAATCATACATAAAATGAATAGGTAGATATTCTAGCCAAAACAAGACATTTGGTTTATAAGTCCCCAAAATGCACACTGAATTGTCCAATTGGACACATGGCCTAGTGGATAAGGTAGTTAGATTAAGACAGTTCTAAGTGACAGTTATCTTTGGATTCTGGGTTCAATCCTGAGCGGCGGCAGTAACATAGAAAAATAATTAACACAACAAGAAGGTTCCCAACTACGACCAGTTCCTGTTGTACAGATAACAATAAAGATGAGGACAATAGTCCGAATAACGCAGATAATACTAAAGTTTGTGAAATACACTTTAGACCTGTCCACCCTTACTGGCCCTACCAAGAACTCAAGTTTCTGATGGCAAGACCCTGACCTTACCATGTTTACAATGCCCTGTCATGATGAGGAGGGGTTGGATTTTAGAAATAATGTGCTAGATAGCCATTGAGCAAAGAGCTTCCTCCACTCTTTTATAGGTTTTGTTTTTGTCCAGCAGGGTGTGTAGCCACCCTCCTTATCAGAGAAAATCTGTGGGGTTACTGGTTTAGTCACTGATGATCTGACTATGAAACAGGTAGTACTGGGTTACATGGTACCAGTATTGCATTGAGCAATCTGACACAGAGTGAAATCATGGCTGATATAAGTATATGCATAAGGGTGAAAATATCTACAGATGTGATGCCCCATAAAAAGCATTTGCCATTTAATAGGAACACTGTAATCTCCTCATATGACTAAAACAACCAAATGCAAATGTATGCAAATTGGAATACAGGTGGTTGCACGTGGCTCCTGTTGCACAATTTGCAGTTTGTATGTCATTAGGCGCATTTGTCAAAATGCATATATTGATTATATTTTTTGGATATTCTTAACATTTTTATTTCTTGATACAGGGTTCAATATTAATGAGAGCCACTTTGAATTTTTTGATACCTAATCCAAATAGAGCAATGTTTACTAATATTGACTTTTTCTGCAATTAACACTTGAGGGCAGATACAGATATTTACTAAGATGTTGTCTTTCTGATAATACTTTACCTAAAAGGTACCTTTGAGTATAACTCTAGACTGCAGCTAATGGCAAAGTCTAATTCTATAGTTTTGGGGTGTGAAGTACCCCTTCAATCACCATTACTCCTAGGCCCACTTTGACTCAGAGTGGGAGTACCTGTTAGGGTCCTATTTATGGGTTAAATAGAAAAAAATGAGTTTTAAAAAATATCTTTAAAAAGAAATTGAGTTTTGGTTTGGTTTGTTTTGTTTTACGGCATATCAACCTCAGTAGGTCATTTAATGCCGACAAAGTTGTGAAATGATTAGTATTATCTGCGTTATACAAACTATTGTCCTCATCTTTATTGTTATCTGTACAACGTTTCGGCCGATATGCCCTCCAGCCTCCGGCCTTCTTCAGGTATTTCTTGTCGGACTTGGGAACCTTCTTTTCAGACTCGGGAACCTTCTTTTCGAACTTGGGAACTTTCTATGATTTTTTACCTAGACTCATATTGTTTTTTTTTCTTTTTTTTAACAAAAAAAACAAAAACAATATGAGTCTAAGTAAAAAATCATACATAAAATGAATAGGTAGATATTCTAGCCAAAACAAGACATTAGGTTTATAAGTTCCCAAAATTCTCACTGGATTGTCCAATTGGACACATAGCTTTGTGGATAAGGTAGTTAGGTTAAGACAGTTCTAAGTGACTGTTATCTCTGGATTCTGGGTTCAATCCCGAGCGGCGGCAGTAACATAGAAAAATAATTAACACAACAAAAAGGTTCCCATTGTACAGATAACAATAAAGATGAGGACAATAGTCAGAGTAAGCAGATAATACTAAAGTTGTGAAATAAATTTGTTTTTAATGTTTAATACAATTTTGTTTATAAACTCATGTTTTTCTATTCAACCTATAGATGGGACCCTAACAGATACTACCACTCCAGGTCAGAGTGGACCAGGGAGCAATTGTAATGAAGGGCTGCTCCACATTCCCCAAACCTCCAGAGGTGCAGTTTATGCACTCTAACACTCCAGCCGATAGGGCGGAAATTGAGTTTTAAAAATTTTTTGAATATCCATCAAGAATGAATAAAACAAAATGTCTTTGGCATAAACTAACACAACAAGGGTTGATATGCCGTAAAGTAGGCAGATGGGCAATGCCAGGATATTCCTACTCAACATTCTACATGAGTTGTGTCCCCATAACCAAACAATGTGCTGGGATAAGCCTAAGTCTAGTCGACAATGAATGCAATTCCCTAACTTCTGGGCATGAAATAACCCTTCACGGGTTGACATATCATTAAAATCAATCAATAAATCAATGAATAATTATTTTGATCAGCTCAGTTTTCTTCATTTAATGTATACGATAAAAGAAATACGAAAAAAATATTTAAAAAAGAGTTTTTTCATTACCAGGCAATCAGAATCACGTCCAAGATATGTAGGTCCATTACGATACCGTTGATTTCGGGGTCGATCAACTCCGAATTTAAAAGTAGTCAGGATCCGTAGAGATGATTTGCGGAGACGGTGTGTCCACTTGTTAAAGGACCAGAACAGCGTTATTGGAAATCAAGAGAGCCGACCGATAGTTTCTTCTTGAGGAGTTTCATCATTGTCACTGCTGCGTTTGTGTGTACGGCGCAACCATTGCAGGTTGTTGCATTTAACTTTGTTGCGCTCGTTGTTGTGACTAGTGTCTGTCTCATTTTAACTTCTGTCTTCATTAGCTTATTTTGGGATCTGACGGTGTTCAGATATTTTACAGTTACTCGGGCTCTGTTGTTGCAACTGTGTGTGTATAGAACGGAGGCTCAAACTTTTCAGGAAGTTATTTATAGAATTATTCTTATCGCATTTTTGAAGCTGTGCCCATATGTGCTGTCTAGTGAACAAATTGGAATACAGGTGGTTGCACGTGGCTTCTGTTGCACACTTTATTTGTTAATTTGCAGTTTGTATGTAGTTAGGTGCATTTGTCTAAATGCATATATTGATTATATTTTTTGGATATTCTTAACATTTTTATTTCTTGATACAGGGTTCAATATCAATGGGAACCACTTTGAATTTTTTGATACCTCAATTAAATAGTTGAATTTAATCTAAAAACAAATTTCTGATGTTTTTTTTTCAAAAGAATCACACTTTTTGCATAACCGAGTTTCCCAAGTGTTTTAAATCATATATATATATATATATATATGTGTATATATATATATATATATATATATATATATATATATATATATATGCACTTATTTGTTTATCAGATTCTTTACAAATATATTCATATATATAAATCTTAGCAATGTTTAAAAATTTTTATCTAACAGGAAATTGACCAAATTTTGATTACATATATATATAATATATATATATATATATATATATATTATATATATAATATATATTTTTAAATGATCTACCGGTTGTTACTTTTTTGACAAAGCACCGGTCGAAAGGGCCCTTAAGTTCCTTTTTTTTTTTTTTCTCTTTCGAAAAAATATTTAAAAAAATTTTGCTGAACAATAAAGTATGTCGTTATTTTTCAAAATCTTATACAAGTTTAGCTGTACCAAAAATTTGTTTATATATATATATATATATCCAATAGACAGGTAAGTTGGGATGATTCTATTTGGGATCTTCTTTAATTCTCTGTATATCCACAATGCATGCCCATACAGATGCACACCTATAGATTTATTTTCAAGTCCCTATGAGAGCTCAATGCATGATAATTAATTGATCAATTGATTATATACGCACCAAAATATTTTCACTTCCAATAAGAGAAAAGAAACTTAACAGACCATCATTTGCCTGTTATAAATTTATTTCAGCTGGTAACTCTATAAAAGAGTCCATATATATATATATACACACATATATATATATAGCTATGTTTATGAGACTACATAAGTTTTTGCAATAAACATCCACTGTCACACACATGATATATATGTCTACTTATGCGCATATATTCAAATATTTATTTTATAATAATATGTGTATCATACAAATAGATATACAGTGGTTGTACATGAATGTTTCATAGAATGTTGTTGTGTATATATAATATATATATATATAAATATTCATACATATATATATAATATTGTATATTTTCATGTGTAATTATATAGAGAAAAGTACTTGTATGTCAAATTAATTATATAATATATATATTACACATATATATGCATATATATTGAAATAAATGTACATGTATATGTATATAAGTATATATATTAGGTATATATATAATGTGATATATATGCATGATTTTTATCGATGCAGTATGAATAAGGGAAAAATTTTTAAAAACATTTTAGATTTATGTATTGCAAAGTCTTATATGAATGTCTGTGTATATATCTGTTTAAATATGTTTACTTAATATATAAATATCTAGAAAATTTATATATATATATATATATATGTGTTAATATTATCCAATATGTATAAATATGTATAAATGCGTTTATATTATTCAATATGTATAAAGATGTCTATAAGATTCAATATGTATAGAGGTGATTATACTGTTCAATATGTATAAAGGTGTTCATATCAATATGCAAGTATATTCATAATAGGTATATGTTTATATATAAACCAATATGTATATATATATATGTATATATTTATATATATATATATATTTGTATATTATATATATTTTATATTATATTTATGATATGTTTATATTTATATATCAACCAATATGTATATATATATGTATATTAATATTATTATGTGTGTGTATTAGTTTATATATGTACTTATGTTAGCCAATATTATTTAATATTTATTATGGTACTTATATTATTTGTTATAATTTCAAGCTGTTTATGTATTGTTTATGTTCATCAACATGAATCAATCAATATTAATTAAATATGTATACATGATTGTATCAATATATATGTGTCTGCCTTAATATATCTGTGAGTGTTTATTTTCAATTAATAGGCATGTATATAGCAATTAGTATGCATGTGTATCTATGTTTATTAATATGGATCAGAATGTATATATATATATATTAATCAATATATATTATATATATATATATGTATATATATATATATATATATAATTGTATTAATATACGTGTTCTCCTTAATATATCTGGGAGTGATTAGTATAAATTAATAGGCATGTATATATTTAATTAGTATACATATGAGTACCTATATTTATTAATATGGATCAGAATGTATATATATATATATATTATATTATATATATATATATATATAAATGTGTCTCTGTGTGTGTGTGTCCGTGTGTTTGTGTGTATATATATATATTAATCAATTTGTATATATACTGACGGTAATATGGATGTGTGTGTAGTAATATTTTTATTTATATTATTCAATATGAATGCATTTATAATAATAAAATGATATTATAATATAGATATCAATTATATATATTATATATATATATATATATATATATATATATATATAGAGAGAGAGAGAGAGAGAGATTTATATTATGTATGTGGTTCTCTTGATATCTATGTGAATTTATGTTGATCAATATTAAGTGTATATACAAATCAGTCTGTCAATGTATATTTATATTAATCAATATATATTTAGATTAATTGATAAATTGAGGAATATATATATATATATATATATATATATATATATATATATGGATAAAATGTCTTACAGAATGGAAAAGAAATAAGATGCAAAAAACAATTTTGTAGACTATGACGTTGCACTCTTTATGAGCTTCCCCAGATAATTTGGTTAAAAAAAAATCAATTTTAGGAAGAATGTTGGGGAATGTTACAACTATCTATGAGGTTGTCATAGCAATGTAATTAGGAATGTCAAAAGTTATGAAACTTCAAAAAGTCTGAAAAGAAAAAGAAGGAAATGTCTAAATTGTGCTTATGACAGTTATTTAAACTATGAATTAAAGAATTTCAATTCATCACCATTGTGCATGAAGTGAAATAATGTTATAAATATAATAAATTATGATTAATTAGTAAATTAAAATTAGTTAATGTTGTGGGTAAGTTTTTGTCAATTAAGTGTCAATATTCCACTTAATTTAACTTAGATATTAATCTTATATATATATATATATATATATATATATATATATATATATATATTTGTAGTTGTAGAAAAAAAGTTTTTCTCTACCACAGTTTCGGTGTTCAGGGTGCACCTTCCTCAGGAGAACTAAAAATTATAGGTAGGTAATTTTATATATATACTTGTTTGGTCTATAATTATCTTTATTTCTCAAATCTGTCATTTTAATTAGTATAAACTTTAGTCTTTAAATCTAAACTATATATATATATTATATTATATATATATATATATATATATATTAAAAAATATCAATTAGGTATGTGGAATTATTCAATTAAAAAAAAAAAATTATTTTATTGAATGTGCAAATTGTTTTTCAGAAATAAAAACAGGAATTGTTGTTGTTTTTTTATATCCTATATATTATATGTTTGACAATTGTTTACCAATTCTGATATTTTAGAGGTATGACACGTGTTTAATATTTTGAAATCCTCTTCAAACTCTCTGTATGTACCTGTACTTGTACCAGAAGACAATTTGTGTGTATGTGATACTACAACATCTGAACAATACTTAATACAGATATTGAAAGTATAATATATATATATATATATATATATATATGTGTGTGTATATATATATATATATATATAGGTGAATAAATGGATGCCTTAGTTCAAATATAAATATATTTCAGCATTTTTTACCTCATTCAGTCAGATTTGATAACCAGTCTTATTTCTATGAGTTTCCAATCTCACTGATTTTTGGGTTTTTCAAATTTATATATATATGTATATATGTATGTATGTGTTTGCAGTGATGAGTATACAACACCTGTTGACTCAGTCAACACCGATCGTCATGTGTGCCAGTTATGTTCTAAGTTATACAAAACTTTGGCAGGATTGAAACATCATGAACAAGCTCACAAACGGAATAATGAATGAAGGAGTGGCAATCACCTGACAAGACGTTGTGATCAATATTATAATATTCTTATAAGTTAGAATACATTTATATTCATATTAATCAGTGCGTATATATGTTTATTTTGTTTGGTTTAGTTTAATTTGGTTTTACGCAACTGTACAAAATAAATTAATGGAATATTCAATTGCAGACTGCAGAAGTGCCTAGTTGGTCGGTATCAGCCATCAGACTGGAGGGACTCTATCCCTTTTTTCACTAGCACTAGACCCTGGAGTTTCTTTTATTTTCTGAATGAAACACGCACACTAACTACCGTCAGTTCCCCAGCTTCTATTCGGCACAATCAGATTACCCAATCTGTGCTACCTCTACATGCGAAAGTCCAGAACCCGTTTCCTCTCAACGAGTATGCCCGTCGGAAACTGCATGTTCTGATAGGGGTATATCTTCAGAGGCAAATTTGTCTGTTACCACCCAGGCAGGTAATTAAAGACATAAACCTGGACTAAAGGGGCTCTGGTGAAAATTCAAAAGGCATTTTCATCAGTTGTCAGGAATTAACAAGGCTTTGGCGTAACTGTGTCACTGATAACCTGTGGAAAAAATCTGGGGTAAACAGGCATCTTTTTTCCCTGACCTGATAGGCCATCAGGGTTTTTGGGGATCTCTCGTGTAGTTTTCTATTCTGGTGTATACTATGCACTTTCCCAACTATCTTGTTCACGCCAGGATACAATATGGATTTGTGGAGTTGAAAAGGGCTCAGAACCGATCTGCCCCAGGAATGGAATTGCTGGAATGAACAACAAAACACAGTGAGCTGGTTGGAATGAAGACAGCTATTGAACTCAGAACCTTGTATATTATGTGGATGTCTACGATTGAGTTAAACTCACTCTATTGTTTGTTTAAATTCTGAGAAACTATTATAGGAATATAAATTCAATTTTATTTAAATTTTCCCAGACGCCCTTTTGGTATTTATACTGATGCCAGACAAATGACTTCGACAATATCCAATGATAGCCACAGGTACTGAAAAACAGTTAAAACTAACACAATTTATACCACAGGCTAATTCCTTATTGTGTCAGTTTTGACTCCATATCTGCCAAGCAGTTTCAAAAAGTCCTCAGTTCAAAAAGGAAATCATCTGTGAGACCGGTGTTTCTCTAACACTCCTCAGGCTTTATTGGCAGCTGAGCATTGGAGTTGTTATTATTGTGTCAGGAATTCACCTTGAGGGGGTTGAACTGGGATCCATCCATTAAACATAGGAGTGTCATGAAATGGAACTATGCAAGCATCCTCAAACCCTCTATGTAGATGCTCTTTGTTTGCGCGATCAGTCATCCGCAGAGACACAGGGACAAGTTGATTGGACAAAAGTAGGTCTCTGGTTCTCTTGGAATTTTCCCCATAGCCCCTTTGGCCAGGTTGGTCCTTAATACAACTGGGTGCCAGTCGTGGCCACCTCTACTGGCCCTACAAGAAAACTCAAAGTTTCTGATGGAAGACTCTGACACTACCTGATACATAAGCTGCCCTGCCATGATGAGGAGCGGTTGGATTTTAGAAGTATTAGATGGCTGTTGCAAAAGAGTCTTCCTCCACCCTTTTATAGGTTTTGTTTTTGTCCAGCAGAGTGTCTAGCCCACCTCCTCATCAGACAAAATCTGTGGGGGTTACTGGTTTAGACTGGATTTCTTATTTTACCTAGATCATATTTTTTTTTTTCTTTTTTACAAAAAAAAACAAAAACAATATGAGTCTAGGTAAAAAATCATACATAAAAGAATAGGTAGATATTCTAGCCAAACAAAGACATTTGGTTTATAAGTCCCAAAAGTCACACTGAATTGTCCAATTGGACACATGGCCTAGTGGATAAGGTAGTTACTTAAGAATAGTTCTAAGTGAACAGTTATACTCTGGATTCTGGGGTTCAATCCTGAGCGGCGGCAGTACAATAGAAAAATAATTACACACAACAAGAAGGTTCCCAACTAGACCAGTTCCGTTGTACAGATAACATAAAAGATGAGGACAATAGTCCGAATAACGCAGATAATACTAAAGTTTGTGAAATACACTTTAGACCTGTACCCTTACTGGCCCTACCAAGAACCAAGTTTTCTGATGGCAAGACCCTGACCTTACCATGTTTACAACTGCCCTGCTCAATGAAGGAGGGGTTGGATTTAGAAATAATGTGCTAGATGCCATTGAGCAAAGAGCTTCCTCCACCTTTTATAGGTTTTTTTTGTCCAGCAGGGTGTAGCACACCTCTCTCAATATAGACAAAATCTGTTGGTTACTGTTTAGTCCTGATGATCTGACTATGAAACAGGTAGTATAGGGTTACATGGTACCAGTATTGCATTGAGCAATCTGACACAGAGTGAAATCATGGCTGTATATAGTATAATGCATAAGGGTGAAAATATCTACAGATGATATGCTAACCAAAAAGCATTTGCCATTTAATAGGAACACACTGTAATCTCCTCATATGACTAAAACAACCAAATGCAAATGTTTGCAATATTGGAATACAGGTGGTTGCACGTGGCTCCTGTTGCACAATTTGCAGTTTGTATGTTGTAGGTTGCATATGTCAAAATGCATAATATTGATTAATATTTTTTTTGGATATTCTTAACATTTTTATTTCTTGATACAGGGTTCAATATTAATGAGAGCCACTTTGAATTTTTGATACCTAATCCAAATAGAGCAATGTTTACTAATATTGACTTTTTCTGCAATTAACTCTTGAGGCAGATACAGTATTATACAAAGATGTTTGTCTTTCTGATAAACTTTACCCTAAAAGGTATCTTTGTGGTATAAACTCTAGACTGCAGCTAATGGCGAAGTTTAATTCCTGTAAGCTTTGGGGAGTGTGAAGTACCCCTTCAATCACCATTACTCCTAGGCCCACTTTGACTCAGAGTGGGAGTACCTGTTAGGGTCCTATTTATGGGTTAAATAGAAAAAAATGAGTTTTAAAAAATATCTTTAAAAAGAATTGAGTTTTGGTTTGGTTTGTTTTGTTTTACGGCATATCAACCTCAGTAGGTCATTTAATGCCGACAAAGTTGTGAATGATTAGTATTATCTGCGTTAAACAAACTATTTCCTCATCTTTATCTGTTTTGCCGATATGCCCTCCAGCCTCCGGCCTTCTTCAGGTATTTCTTGTCGGACTGGGAACTTCTTTTCGACGTCGGGAACCTTATTTTGCGAACTTTCTATGATTTTTTACCTAGACTCATATTGTTTTTTTTTCTTTTTTAAACAAAAAAAAACAAAACAATATGAGTCTAGTAAAAAATCATACATAAAATGAATAAAGTAGATATTCTAGCCAAAACAAGACATTGGTTTATAAGTTCCCAAAATTCTCACTGGATTGTCCAATTGGACACATGGCTGTGGATAAGGTAGTTAGGTAGACAGTTCTAAGTGACTGTTATCTCTGGATTCTGGGTTCAATCTGAGCGGCCGGCAGTAACATAGAAAAATAATTAACATGACAAGAAGGTTCCATTGACAGAAAAACAAAATAAAGAGAGGACGATAGACTATACAGATGAACGCAGGCTATGATGTGACATTAAAGTTTTTGAAATAAATTTGTTTTTAATGTTTAAATACATTTGTTTTATAAAACTCATGTTTTTCTATTCAACCTATAGATGGGACCCTAACAGATACTACAACTCCAGGTCAGAGTGGACCAGGGAGCTAATTGTAATGAGGCTGCTCCACATTCCCAAACCTCCAGAGGTGCAGTTTATGCACTCTAACACCCCACCGATAGGGCGGAAATTGAGTTTTAAAAAATTTTTTTGAATATCCATCAAGAATGAATAAAACAAAACGTCTTTGGCATAAACTAACACAAATCAAGGTTGATATGCGTAAAGTAGGCAGATGGGCAATGCCAGGATATTCCTACTCAAACATTCTACATGAGTTGTGTCCCCAAACCAAACAAGGTGTGGGATAAGCCTAAGTCTAGTCGACAATGAATGCAATTCCCTAACTTCTGGGCATGAAATAACCTCACACGGGTTGACATATCAATTAAAATCAATCAATAAATCAATGAATAATTTATTTTGATCAGCTCAGTTTTCTTCATTTAATGTATAACAATAAAAGAAATCGAAAAAAATATTTAAAAAAGAAGTTTTGCATTACCAGGAGCAATCAGAATCACGTCCAAGATATGTAGGTCCATTACGATACCCGTTGATTTCGGGGTCGATCAACTCCGAATTTAAAAGTAGTCAGGATCCGTAGAGATGATTTGCGGAGACGGTGTGTCCACTTGTGTTAAAGGACCAGAACAGCGTTATTGGAAATCAAGAGAAGACCGACCGATAGTTTCTTCTTGAGGAGTTTCATATTGTCACTGCTGCGGTTTGTGTGTCAGGCGCAAACCATTGCAGGTTGTTTGCATTTAATTTTGTTGCGCTCGTTGTTGTGACTAGTGTCTGTCTCATTTTACTTCTGTCTTCATTAGCTTATTTTGGGATCTGGCGGTTGTTAGATATTTTACAGTTACTCGGGCTCTGTTGTTGCAACTGTGTGTGTATAGAACGGAGGCTCAAACTTTTCAGGAAGTTTATTTATAGAATTATTCTTATCCAGATTTTTGAAAGCTGTGCCATATGTGCTGTCTAGTGAACAAATTGGAATACAGGTGGTTGCACGTGGCTTCTGTTGCACACTTATTTTGTTAATTTGCAGTTTGTATGTAGTTAGGGTGCATTTGTCTAAATGCATATATTGATTATATTTTTTGGAATTCTTAACATTTTTATTTCTTGATTACAGGGTTCAATATCGAATGGAACCACTTTGAATTTTTTGATACCTCAATTAAATAGTTGAATTTAATCTAAAAACAAATTTCTGGATCGATGTGTTTTTTTCAAAAGAATCAACTCTTTTTGCATAACCGAGTTTCCCAGTGTTTTAAATCATATATATATATATATAGTTATACTATATATATAGTATATATGCACTTATTTGTTTATCAGATTCTTTAAAATATATTCATATATATAAATCTTAGCAATGTTTAAAATTTTTATCTAACAGGATTGGACCAAATTTTGATTACATATATATATATACATATATATAAATATATATATATATATATATATATATATTTTTTAAATATCTACTGGTGTTACTTTTGAAAGCACCGGTCGAAAGGGCCCTTAAGTTTCTTTTTTTTTTCTCTTTCGAAAAATTTTAAAAATTTTGCTGACAAATAAAGTATGTCGTTATTTTTTCAAAATCTTATACAAGTTTAGCTGTACCAAAAATTGTTTATATTATATATATATATATTAATATTAATTACATATCAATAGACAGGTAAGTTGGGGATGATTCTATTTGGGATCTCTTTATTCCTGTATATCCACAATGCATGCCCATACAGATGCACACCTATAGATTTATTTTCAAGTCCCTAGGAAGCTCAATGCATGATAATTAATTGATCAATTGATTATATACGCAACCAATATTTTCACTTCCAATAAGAGAAAAGAAACTTAACAAGACCATCATTTGCCTGTTATAAATTTATTTCAGCTGGTAACTCTATAAAAGAGCCCATATATTATATACACACATAATATATAATAGCTATGTTTATGAGACTACATAAGTTTTGCATATATACATCCACTGTCACACACATGTTATATGTCTACATATGCGCATATATTCAAATATTTATTTGTAATATGTGTTCATCACAATAGATATACAGTGGTTGTACATGATGTTTCATAGATTTGTGTGTGTATATAATAAATATATATATATTCAACATATAATATATATTGTATATTTTCATGTGTAATTATATAGAGAAAAGTACTTTGATGTCAAATTAATTATATATATATATATACACATATATATGCATATATATTTAAATAATGTACTGTATTGTATATAGTTATATATATTAGGTATATATATATATGTTGAATATATGCATGATTTATCGATGCAGTATGAATAAGGGGAAATATTTAAAAACATTTTTAGATGTATGTATTGCAAAGTCTTATGAAGAATGTCTGTGGTATATATCTGTTTAAATATGTTTAGCTTAATATATAAAATATCTAGAAAATTTATATAATTATATATATATATAATATAAATTTAAATAATTATATGTGTGTAAATAAGTATAAATAGTATAGTTTTATATTATAAAAAGTAAAAGGTGTTATATTAGAATATCAATATGATATACGAGAATGTTGATATTACTAAAAGTGTTCAAATATTCAATATGTATAAGGGTGTTCATATCAATATGCAAGTATGTTCATAATATGTATACGTTATATATAAACCAATATGTACATATATATATATTGTAATTATTTATATATATATATTATGTATATTGATAAGTATATTCATTTCATAGGTTAATTTAGTAATGCATATGAAATTCAAACAGCTTCGGCAGGAATTGAAACTCAGGTTGATGATCAATTTCCTATGACTCTAACCATTAGAACCTCATATGTATATATATATATATATATATATATACACAATAGTGTACATATTATATTACACACTTTATATATATATATATATATATATATATTCCCAAAATCCGGTAGAGCTCTCTTGGAGCAATTTTAATTGACTTTCACCACTAGCATAATAAAGCAAGGCTCATCTATTGTTTTACAGATTTTAAAACTCTCTGGTGATCATAAAATATATACACCAATGTTATTTATTTATCAGTAAAAACACTGTTCTTACACGGCCGAGAGGTTTAAGAACTGGACTGATGAAAAATCAGTCAAGTTTCGCTCCCGGCAAAAAGTTGGTTTCTGGGGTCTAGCCTCACGAGAGATGTGAAACATCAAAGCACAGTGTCTGTGAATGACTATTATATATATTATATTTATATATATATATATATAATACTAATAATATTATTATCAGAGGAAAAATAAAGGGTCAACCATGGTTTCAATCAAATTGAAATGATTTTCTTCAGGATAATTTGTGTAATTTAGTCAGACCAATGCGACAGAAAAGTTAAAGCGGCAATTGGATATCTCTCTCTCTCTTTCTCTCTCTCTATATATTATATTATATATATATATATATATATATGTTGGTGTGTGGTGTATGTGGTGTGTGTGTGAATAGGCATGTTTGGAATCTTATTGTTTTCAAGATTCTTTTCTTTTTTATTTCAAGTTTCCTAACAATTCTTTGATGTTATCATCTGAAAAGTTGTTAATTAGTTGTCCAAAAGATTTATGATTGGCAGACCAAGTACTTTCGGATTCTTTTTCTTAATAATGATTCAGAAAAGAACTGAAAGTACTTGTCTAAACAATTAAAACTCTTTTGGACAACTTTTAACACTTTCAAGATGATAACATCAAAAGAATTGTTAGGAAACTTGAAGAAAAAAAAACAAACTTGAAAACAATAAGGATTCTCTTATGTTTAACCAAAATTTGTTTTGAAAATATTTATATATATATACATATATATATTTATATATTATATATATAATCAAAAGTCCAGAGAAGAAATCTTCTTACGACAAAAGAGTTTTATTTAAACAAACCAAGTCGCAGTTTGAGAGCTCAATGTGTGGCTCTTAAATGTTAGAGTCACAGAGCAAATATATGAGTAAAGAAATAACAAAAGACTTAGAGATTTAGCATTAGAGTCTATTTTCAGGAGCTTAAGACAAAATAGTTTAATCTCCCGACTCATCAGATGCGAATGAATATAATATATATATATATATATATATAGAGAGAGAGAGATAGAGAGAGAGAGAGAGAGAGCATACACTAACTGTATCTCTTATATTTTTTCCTTCTCCTAGACTATTTATATCTCCTACAATTTACCCTCAGATTGATCTAATGTGTTAAGTCATTTTCTGTATGTATATCATTACATCACCCTTGTGCTTCATAGTTTGAATAGATCAATGGTAATGAATATCTTGCAAATTCAGATAGAACTTATTTACCTAATCTCCTAATAATAATGAAGATGGGGATCTTTAGCCCAAACAGTTCAATTTATAATATGATCATTTGATAATACAAGAATTATCAGATCCCACTATGGTTTGTTTTCTTTATTAATGGCATATCACCTTCAAGGGTTATTTAATGTTAACACAATCCTTGTATATATTTACCAATGTTCGATTGGATAGGATGCCACAAGTAATATCCACAGTGAAAACTGTATTCAATTCAACAGTGGAGCTAATGTTACAATTTATGGTGTCATAAATTGTTGACAGACCCTGTAGTTGAATTCAAGGGGGGCAGTAGAAAAATATGTGACTGTTGGTAACTCTGACCCCTAGAGGTGCTAATCTCGCATGCCATGAGAAACACAAGACTAGTTTGATTTGAGATTCAGCCCGGCCGTCAAAGAGCTTAGACGTGCACGGAAAAATATGGGCTAAATAAAAAGCTTGATCAAGGAATAAAATGTCTTGTTAATTTAATTAATTGCAATGACTAAAATCAGCCCAGGAAAAAGAAGCCCTTAGTCAAAAAGAAGTAGTTAGAAGAACCCAACGAGAAGACAAGATAGCAGCCAGAGAATATAGCAAGAAGTAGCTGGTAGCCATTTTGAAAGTCTTTGTGCAAAATACACAAATCTTAGAAACTTTTTGAAAACAATACAACTGGATGCTTTAACACAAAAATATCATAAAATGTGTTCTTAATAACAATTAAGTTCATTTCAGATAATGTGCACGCACAATTTAATACTAGGAATTTTGACAACTAAAGGTGAAAATTATCCTATGATGTTGCAGTCAAGCACATTAACCACTAATCCACAGGGACTCTCCCGCTATAAAAGCCAAGATGAAGATTCTTCTTTAAGTAGATCATTGTACAATATTGATGATTCTTTATACCAAAAATTAAGATATTTCAATTGCAGACTGCAGAGTGGCCTATTGTCGGTATCAGCCATACAGCGAGGGACTCTATCCCTTTTTCACTAGCACTAGACCAGGGAGTTTTTTTTTCTGAAATGAAGCGCCACACCTACCGTCAGTTCCCCACTTTATTGCACAAATCAGATTACCCAATCTGTGCTACTCATCGAAAGTCCAGCCGCTCCCCAGAGCTATGCCGTCCGGAACTCATGTTCCTGATAGGGTTATCCAAGGCAAATTTGTCTGTTACCCAGTGGTATTAAAGACAAAACCTGGCTAAAGGGGCTCTGGTGAAAATCCAAAAGGCATTTTCATCATTGTCAGGAATTAACAGCTTTTGGCGTACGTGTCACTGCATCTGTGAAAAATCTGGGGTAAACAAGGGCATCTTTTTTCCCCTGACCGGGATAGGCATGCAGGGTTTTGGGGATCTCTCGTGAGTTTTCTATTCTGTTGTTACTCCTTTCCCAAACTATCTTGTTCATCCAGGATACAATATATTTGTTGGATGGAAAAGGCTCAACCGACCCAGGATGAATGCTGAAACAACAAAAACAACATGAGCTGAGTTGGATGAAGACAGCTATTGAACTCAGAACCTTGTGATTTATGGGTGGATGCTCTACTGATTGAGTTAAACTCACTCTATTGTTGTTTAAATTCTGAGAAACTATTATCAGTGAAATAATTCAATTTATTTAAATTTTCCAGACCCCTTTTGGTTTTACTGATGCCAACCATAATGCTGCAGACAATATCCAATGATAGCCACAGGTACTGAAAAACAGTTAAAACTAACACAATTTATACCACAGCTAATTTCCTTATTGTGTCAGTTTTGACTCCATATCTGCCAAGCAGTTTCAAAAGTCCTCAGTTCAAAAAGGAAATCATCTGTGAGACCGGTGGGTTTCTCTAACCTTCCTCAGCTTTATTGGCAGCTGAGCATGGAGTTGTTATTATTGTGTCAGGAATTCACCTTGAGTGGGTTGAACTGGATCCATCCATTCAAACATGGAGTGTCATGAGAATAGGAACTATGCAAGCAGTCTCTAAAACCCCTTATGTAGATGCTCTTGTTTGCTGCGGATCATCCAGCAGACACAGGGACAATTGGACCAAAAGTAAGTGCTGGTTTCTCTTGGAATTTTCCCCATAGCCCCTTTGGCCAGGTTGTGTCCTTAATACAACTGGGTGCCAGACCTGGCCACCCTTACTGGCCCTACCAAGAACTCAAGTTTCTGATGGTAAGACCCTGACACTACCATAATTACACTGCCCTGCCATGATGAGGAGCGGTTGGATTTTAGAAATAATGTTGAGCAAAGAGCTTCCTCCACCCTTTTATAGGTTTTGTTTTTGTCCAGCAGGGTGTCTAGCCACCCTCCTCATCAGACAAAATCTGTGGGGTTACTGGTTTAGAACTCGGGAACTTTCTATGATTTTTTACCTAGACTCATATTGATTTTTTTCTTCTTTTTAGCCAAAAAAAAAACAAAAACAATATGAGTCTAGGTAAAAAATCATACATAAAATGAATAGGTAGATATTCTAGCCAAAACAAGACATTTGGTTTATAAGTTCCCAAAATTCACACTGAATTGTCCAATTGGACACATGGCCTAGTGGATAAGGTAATTAGCTTAAGATAGTTCTAAGTGACAGTTATCTCTGGATTCTGGGTTCAATCCTGAGCGGCGGCAGTAACATAGAAAAATAATTAACACAACAAGAAGGTTCCCAACTATGACCAGTTTCCGTTGTACAGATAACAATAAAGATGAGGACAATAGTCCGAATAACGCAGATAATACTAAAGTTGTGAAATAAACTTTAGACCTGTTCACCCTTACTGGCCCTACCAAGAACTCAAGTTTCTGATGGCAAGACCCTGACCTTACCATGTTTACACTGCCCTGCCACAATGAGGAGGGGTTGGATTTTAGAAATAATGTGCTAGATGGCCATTGAGCAAAGAGCTTCCTCCACCCTTTTATAGGTTTTGTTTTTGTCCAGCAGGGTGTCTAGCCACCCTCCTCATCAGACAAAATCTGTTGGGTTACTGGTTTAGTCGCTGATGATCTGACTATGAAACAGGTAGTACTGGGTTACATGGTACCAGTATTGCATTGAGCAATCTGACACAGAGTGAAATCATGGCTGATATAAGTAAATGCATAAGGGTGAAAATATCTACAGATGATACCCCATAAAAAGCATTTGCCATTTAATAGGAACACTGTAATCTCCTCATATGACTAAAACAACAAAATGCAAATGTATGCAAATTGGAATACAGGTGGTTGCACGTGGCTCCTGTTGCACAATTTGCAGTTTGTATGTAGTTAGGTGCATTTGTCAAAATGCATAATATTGATTATATTTTTTTTTGATATTCTTAACATTTTTATTTCTTGATACAGGGTTCAATATTAATGAGAGCCACTTTGAATATTTTGATACCTAATCCAAATAGAGCAATGTTTACTAATATTGACTTTTTCTGCAATTAACTCTTGAGGCTAGATACAGATATTTACAAAGATGTTGTCTTTCTGATAACACTTTACCTAAAAGGTATCTTTGGGTATAACTCTAGACTGCAGCTAATGGCGAAGTTCTAATTCTGTAGCTTTGGGGAGTGTGAAGTACCCCTTCAATCACCATTACTCCTAGGCCCACTTTGACTCAGAGTGGGAGTACCTGTTAGGGTCCTATTTATGGGTTAAATAGAAAAAAATGAGTTTTAAAAAATATCTTTAAAAAGAAATTGAGTTTTGGTTTGGTTTGTTTTGTTTTACGGCATATCAACCTCAGTAGGTCATTTAATGCCGACAAAGTTGTGAAATGATTAGTATTATCTGCGTTATACAAACTATTATCCTCATCTTTATCGTTTCAGCCGATATGCCCTCCAGCCTCCGGCCTTCTTCAGGTATTTCTTGTCGGACCTGGGAACCTTCTTTTCGGACTCGGGAACCTTCTTTTCGAACTTTCTATGATTTTTTACCTAGACTCATATTGTTTTTTTTTCTTTTTTTAACAAAAAAAAACAAAAACAATATGAGTCTAGGTAAAAAATCATACATAAAATGAATAAATAGATATTCTAGCCAAAACAAGACATTTGGTTTATAAGTTCCCAAAATTCTCACTGGATTGTCCAATTGGACACATGGCCTAGTGGATAAGGTAGTTAGGTTAAGACAGTTCTAAGTGACTGTTATCTCTGGATTCTGGGTTCAATTCTGAGCGGCGGCAGTAACATAGAAAAATAATTAACATGACAAGAAGGTTCCCATTGTACAGATAACAATAAAGATGAGGACAATAGTCTGAATAACGCAGATAATACTAAAGTTTTGAAATAAATTTGTTTTTAATGTTTAATACAATTTTGTTTATAAACTCATGTTTTTCTATTCAACCTATAGATGGGACCCTAACAGATACTACCACTCCAGGTCAGAGTGGACCAGGGAGCAATTGTAATGAATGGCTGCTCCACATTCCCCAAACCTCCAGAGGTGCAGTTTATGCACTCTAACACCCCACCGATAGGGCGGAAATTGAGTTTAAAAAATTTTTTGAATATCCATCAAGAATGAATAAAACAAAACGTCTTTGGCATAAACTAACACAACAAGGGTTGATATGCCGTAAAGTAGGCAGATGGGCAATGCCAGGATATTCCTACTCAAAACATTCTACATGAGTTGTGTCCCCATAACCAAACAAGGTGATGGGATAAGCCTAAGTCTAGTCTACAATGAATGCAATTCCCTAACTTCTGGGCATGAAATAACCCTACACGGGTTGACATATCATTAAAATCAATCAATAAATCAATGAATAATTATTTTGATCAGCTCAGTTTTCTTCATTTAATGTATACAATAAAAGAAATACAAAATAAATATTTAAAAAAAAGTTTTTTCATTACCAGGCAATCAGAATCACGTCCAAGATATGTAGGTCCATTACGATACCGTTGATTTCGGGGTCGATCAACTCCGAATTTAAAAGTAGTCAGGATCCGTAGAGATGATTTGCGGAGACGGTGTGTCCACTTGTTAAAGGACCAGAACAGCGTTATTGGAAATCAAGAGAGCCGACCGATAGTTTCTTCTTGAGGAGTTTCATCATTGTCACTGCTGCGTTTGTGTGTACGGCGCAACCATTGCAGGTTGTTGCATTTAATTTTGTTGCGCTCGTTGTTGTGACTAGTGTCTGTCTCATTTTAACTTCTGTCTTCATTAGCTTATTTTGGGATCTGGCGGTGTTTAGATATTTTACAGTTACTCGGGCTCTGTTGTTGCAACTGTGTGTGTATAGAACGGAGGCTCAAACTTTTCAGGAAGTTATTTATAGAATTATTCTTATCGCATTTTTGAAGCTGTGCCCATATGTGCTGTCTAGTGAACAAATTGGAATACAGGTGGTTGCACGTGGCTTCTGTTGCACACTTTATTTGTTAATTTGCAGTTTGTATGTAGTTAGGTGCATTTGTCTAAATGCATATATTGATTATATTTTTTGGATATTCTTAACATTTTTATTTCTTGATACAGGGTTCAATATCAAT
>CM042165.1:44198841-44201341 GCA_023376005.1 Doryteuthis pealeii | reverse complement strand
CTGTCTATGTATATTCATATTAATCAATATATATTTAGATTAATTGATAAATTGAGGAATATATATATATATATATATATATATATATATATATATATATATATATATATATGGATAAACTGTCTTACAGAATGGAAAAGAAATAAGATGCAAAAAACAATTTTGCAGACTATGACGTTGCACTCTTTATGGGCTTCACCAGATAATTCGGTAAAAAAAAAAAATCAATTTTGGGGAGAATGTCGGGGAATGTTACAACTATCTATGAGGTTGTCATAGCAATGTAATTAGGAATGTCAAAAGTTATGAAACTTCAAAAAGTCTGAAAAGAAAAAGAAGGAAATGTCTAAATTGTCCTCATGACAGTTATTTAAACTATGAATTAAAGGATTTCAATTCATCACCATTGTGCATGAAGTGAAATAATGTTATAAATATAATAAATTATGATTAATTAGTAAATTAAAATTAGTTAATGTTGTGGGTACGTTTTTGTCAATTAAGAGTCAATATTCCACTTAATTTAACTTAGATATTAATCTTATATATATAAATATATATATATATATATATATATATATATATATATATATATATATATATATATGTATTTGTAGTTGTAGAAAAAAGTTTTTCTCTCTACCACAGTTTCGGTGTTCAGGCTGCACCTTCCTCAGGAGAACTAAAAATTATAGGTAGGTAATTTTATATATATACTTGTTTGGTCTATAATTATCTTTATTTCTCAATCTGTCATTTTAATTAGTATAAACTTTAGTCTTTAAATCTAAACTATATATATATATATATATATATATATATATTAAAAAATATTAATTAGGTGTGCAAAATTATTCAATTTAAAAGATTTTTTAAAATTTTATTAAATGTGAAAATTGTTTTTCAGAAATAAAAATAGGAATTGTTGTTGGTTTTTTATATCCTATATATTATAGGTTTGACAATTGTTTACCAATTCTGATATTTTGGAGGTATGACACGTGTTTCATATTTTCAAATCCTCTTCAAACTCTCTGTATGTACCTGTACTTGTACCAGAAGACAATTTGTGTGTATGTGATACTACAACATCTGAACAATACTTAATACAGATATTGAAAGTATATATATATATATATATATATATATATATATATAGGTGAATAAATGGATACCTTAGTTCACATATAAATATATTTCAGCATTTTTTACCTCATTCAGTCAGATTTGATAACCACTCTTATTCCTATGAGTTTCCAATCTCACTGATTTTTGGTTTTTCAGATTTATATATATATATATATGTATATATGTATGTATGTGTATGATGGGTATACAACACCTGTCGACTCAGTCAACACCGATCGTTATGTGTGCCAGTTATGTTCTAAGATATACAAGACTTTGTCAGGATTGAAACATCATGAACGAGCTCACAAACGGAATAATGAATGAAGGAGTGGCAATCACCTGACAAGACGTTGTGATCAATATTATAATATTCTTATAAGTTAGAATAGATATATATTCATATTAATCAGTGCGTATATATGTTTATTTTGTTTGGTTTAGTTTAATTTGGTTTTTACGCAACTCGTTTGCCACAGGTAAGATGTGATAAATGTGTGTAAATATAGCGCATCCAGCGAGGCTCAAACTCGCTATTCAGTAGTAATGGATCAGTGAGACTAGGATACCCTATATACACTTGTGTCAATATCTATATATATGTATTTGTCAGTATGTATATGTGTGTTTATAACAGGTAAGATGTAATAAAAGCTTGTAAATATCAAGCATCCAGTGAGGACCAAACTCGCTATTCAATGGATCAGTGAGACTAGGATACCCTATATATATATGTATATATATGTACATTCAGGGATTGACATTTTCTCCATTCGTTTAGCCTTACATTTGAACATATATGCCCACCTAAAATTCATTAATTATTAACTAATTAATTTTCAAAATTAGGTACGACTTCAATTAAGCACATATCCTCCAAAAATATATGTATATGTATTTGTCAGTATATATATGTGTGTTTATAAGTTCGCAAACTCATATGTATGTCACAGAGTTAACACTTCCTTTAGCAGAGACTTGAAACTGTTCCCGTCAACATGAATCGGAAAAGTATGAAGATCTACAATGTTTAAGAAGTGGGTCAAAGTCAGATGCAGTGGTTTTATGGCTAGTTCAACTTTCGAATATCTGAAGAAGCCCACAGAAAAAAAAAAAGGGTGAGGCTCCAAGATCAGTATGGATCTGATATTCACGAACTGGGATGTAAAGGCTACAAAACCTGGTGTTATAAAACTAAAAATCGTGAGGTACTGCTGGGGTACCCTGGCTTAGTGCCAATATTGCTTCAATGTTGATACTATGTCTGACCCTTGGGTCATCACCTGATGTAATTTTTGTTGGTGTCACTGCAGTTATCTTTGCAGTCACAGTTGTATTAATTTATTATTATAGATAAATATGCATATATATA
>CM042165.1:44191341-44193841 GCA_023376005.1 Doryteuthis pealeii | reverse complement strand
GTAATAATCACGATATTTCAATTTTATAGATTACCAAACGAGGGTAAATTCACTCACGGGGAACTGAGGTTTCACATAATCAGATCCTTTCAGGGAACTTTTTGGCAATTTCCAAGGTTTTCAAACTGAAGATCGAATACGTGAACTCAGCTTGTGAGGGAATTTACTTGTTTTATTTTATTGTTATTTTATCCTTTCACCGAAGGTCTTGAGGTGGGACAGCAAGAATTTCTTCAAGTTTTTCCAGGGACTCTTATAAGTTGATTTCTAGACCCGGATTTTAAACAATTGCTTGTGTTTTGGAGATGAATTCGATTCTTCCCTTTGATTTCCATTTCCTCCAGTCTATCCTTTGTTCAGGTTCAAGTATTTTGGTTTTCTACTATACTATCTACTACTAACTACTCATATAATAATAATATTTTAATAATAATAATTAATAAATGAATAATTAAATAATCTAAATGGGACAAAGAAAGGATCAGAAACAGATTTGACAAAGGATAACGATAGAAAAGAAAGTTATTTATTTTTTGACATGCCCTACAAAAGAGAGCTACTTCGGACGGCGCGCGGTTAGAGGACGATAGAGTATAGTTTATATGTGTTCAACGGAAAGGAAAGGCGGAGAGGGGTCTGCCACATTAGGAGGGAGGTAAGTGTTTGCTAGAAGAAACCTCAATCAACAAACTTGTGAAGACCTTACCCACAAGGAAAGAGGCAACAAAATTACTTTATGGGGCCAACAATAGTATAGAAGTGGTACACATGGACAAACAGGAAATAACAACAAAGGACTAGAAAAACAAAAAATTGGGGAGAAAAAAACAATTTTATATTGGGACACTTCAAACAACAAATCCGAGAGCGGTTTTGCACGGTTGAAAGACTTTGGGACATGGTAAGAAAAGAAAACCTCAAAAAAGAGGAAGCAAACTGAATCATTAATAAATGCTGCACAAAAATAATGCACATAAGGACAAACATAAATCAAAGCGAAATTGATTAAGACCCCAAACCAAATAGTAATGTAGGGACTTGCAGTAATAAGAAGAAAACGGGGGACTGTAAACCCATGTACTCTGTGGAATGTAGGCCAAAACTGCACAACGGGAGTTACAAAAACTAGACCACGGGACTGGGTTGGGAAGGTGATTCCACTGGGGAATTATGCAAAAAATTAAATTTTGACATAACACCAAATGGTATAGTGCATTAAAACCAGGAAAATATGTTTCTTGGGAACCGAAAACACAATAAAATTCTTCTGGGACTTTTTGAAAATAAAAAAACGGGATTCACCTTATCCCAGCAAAGGAAGAAGGAAGGAACGCAGGACCTAAGTGTTGATAAACAAAAAACAGGAAAGAAACCTTGTTTCAACTACGTGGGATTTTGCCAAGGTTCCAGCAGATCACAGGGTGAAGCTAAAGGAGAAAAATTGAAAAAATTGGAACAATATTCTGTACCTTGCCAGAGAAAAAACTGAAAAAGTTTTATTCGGAAATTATTGAAAGGGTCAAAGTGATACCAATTTGTTAGTTCACGTGGCACTTGGGAACGGTTCCCAAAGGCATTGCGCGGAAAGGGGTTTTGGACAGTTGGGGGAAATCAGAGGGGAAGGATTGATACCATTCAGAACACTTGCAAACCCTTGCAATTCTTTGCCAAATACTTTCAGAACGGATTTTGCCTGGGAGACCTGGGGACCGCACTTGGCTCGGTCTCCACTCAGACCTTCCCAGTAAAAGGACCATCAGCTTAATGCCTTGATTGTGAAAACTCCGAAAAGGGGAGTAAAATAATTAATTATAAATCATGGTTCAAGGAACGAGGGGAAAACATCAAAGAGGGGAGCCAAAGTGACTGAAACATTCACGTAAATATTCCGCTGCACAAAATACGTCCGCTATCTCCCCAGAACTACAAAACCACTTATATCAACAAGCAAATTGTGAACGGACCGCAACCAAAAAACCAGGTAAATGTAGGGACTATCGCGGTGGGACGGAAATCCGAGGGGGACTTTGTAAACCGTATTTATTATCTTTTTTGTGGGTTCTGAATGTCAGCAATAACATTTTTCCTTTAGCCCTCACCCCCCCCCCCCCGGAATTATGCAATAAAACTAAAAATTTTTGCCCCCCATTTCAACAAATAGTATAGGGCATAAACCCGACCCCCCCCCCCTCCTCCTCCCCCTCTCCCCGGAAGAATGAACCCCCCACCCCCCCGCCCCCCCCCCCACCCTTAATTTCTGGGACCCCCCTCCTCCCCTCCGCACACCCCCCCCCCCTTACAACGCCCCCGGGATTAACCTCCCCTAATAATTTTTTTTTTTTTTTTTTTTACCTTTTCCCTTGCCCCCCTTTTTTCCCCCCCCCCTTTTTATTCCCAGCAAGGGGGTGTTTTGTAGGTGTGGGGACCCAGGAAAAATTTATTATTCATTTTAGGGTTGTTTGGATTAATAAAAAGAAAGACATTCTCTCTCTTTTTTTTG
>CM042165.1:44166412-44168912 GCA_023376005.1 Doryteuthis pealeii | reverse complement strand
GCCCACACCACCTCTTTTCTCTCTGCATCTCTTCTTCCTTTTCTTCCCCTTTCATCATCCATCAACCACCTGCTCCTCTTTTTTTTTCTGCATCGTCATCATCTCTCTCTATCACTCTTTTTCTCATTCTCACACACACACACACACACACACACACAACACACACACTCTCTCTCTCTCTCTCTCTTCTCTTCCTCTCTTATCACCCACGTTCTCCTTCGATTAACCCTCCTCCTCCTCTCCTCTTCCTACTTCTCCTCCTCCTACTTCTCCTCATCGCCCTCCTCCTACTCTGTGTTTCGAGTAGATGATCCAATGATTTCACTGGTCGTCGTCCGTCTGTTCTTTTCTCTCTTTCCGTGAAGCAACCCGCCCTCTTTTGTTTTACTTTCACTTTCGTGGCATCTCTTCTTGAGATACAATCGCTCGGCGTCGTGTTTATCACACACGCACAAACACACGCACACACACACAAAGACTGCCTTTATAAGTATGTAAGTAAAATATGTAAAATTTGGGATTGGTGGACACATATCTATCTATCTATCTATCTATCTAACTACGTGCTCATATGAATTTCTCTCTCTCTCTCTCTGTCTATCTTTCTCTCTTTCTTTCTCTCTTTATCTATTTATATATCAATCTATCTACCTATCTATCTAGATCTGTTCATATCTATCTATCTATCTATCTATCTGTCTCTGTCTCTGTCTATCTGTCTCTCTCCCTCTTTCTCTCTCTCTCTCTTTCTCTCTCTCTCTTATATATATATATATATATATTATATATATTTGGAGATATGTGCTTAATTGAAGTCATACAAATTTTGAAAATTAATTAGTTAATAATTAATGAATTTTAGCGGGATATATGTTCAAATGTAAGGCTAAACAAATCGAGAAAATGTCAATCCCTGAATGTAATTTCGACCCTAATAGAACATTTTCAAAATTAAGGTATGACTTTCAATTAAGCACATATCCTCCAAAAATTGTCGCTAAGAGAGCCATATCCAAATAGACACATTGTTTATTACTCACTCTCATATAATATTATATATATATATACTACTATATATCATATATATAGTATATATATACACGCTCTAACCATTACACACGCATATATATATTATATATATTACTATATTATATATATATATATATATGCGTGGTGTAATGATTAGAGTCGTAGGAAATGGACTCGTCGGATCCGTTTCAAATCCTGGACGAGACTATTTGCATTTCATATAGCAAAGAAGACCATGGGAAGGTATTTGTATCCAACTACTCTCCCTCCAGCTATAGTAAATAGTAGGGTATACTGGTCTCTTTAACCTTGACAGGATAACTAGTCTCAGAGAAGGAAAACTCTGAATTAAAACCTGTTAAACTCCGCCTAAGAGATTGACCTTGCGTTACATACTGTTCGTGCGGAGTGGTTGGTAAATTAGATATAAATTTATATCTCAGTATGTTCCTATCTATCTATCTACACACACACACACACACACACATCACACCACTCACACGACATATATAACATACATATATATATATTATATATATATATATATATGTGTGTGTGTGTGTGTGTGTGTGTGCTCTGTCTGTCTATCTATATATGTATATGATTGTCCAGTGGCGTAAAGTCTGTATCAGCCAAACAGCAATGGAGTCAATCCCCTTTTCACTAAACGCTAGACTTGACCAAGGGATTGGTTTTAGCGTCTGAGATGGATAGCCACACTACCATAAGCTCCTCACTTTTACCGCACAGAACCCTGTGCTACTCATATGCACACCACACACACACACCACACACCACATATATATATAATAAGTTTTTCCGTGGCCAGTGCTATGAAGTAATATGTATTTATGTGTGTGTATGTGTGGTTGTGTGCAAAAATTTTGTGTAAAAATATGTTAAATCATATCTGACGTATGGAGAAATGTAATTATATATATATATATATATATATATATATATATATAATATATATATTATATATTTATATATAGAAGAGAGAGAGAGAGAGAGAGAGAGAGAGAAAGGAGAAAAGAAAAACTATCAATAACCAAGCGCTATTGAGTCCATGCCCACGCTACTGTATTTAAATTTATTTTACTTTAAAGAAAAAACATTTAACTCCTGCCTTGGAGCAATTTCGTTGTTCAGCTGTGGCTTCTATCTCCAGCAGCGCCGCGGTTGCATAACACCGAGGAAACAATATATATAATAAAGCTTCACTTATGATTCAATATCACCCAGATGCAGGGATCATAGAACGAATCATTCACTTTCACTTCCGTAAATTAGCCCTAGACTCCCACATCCAGCTCTCTCTGCCAAGGCTCCATCGTTCACAGCTACAAACAAAACGTATTTTCGATAGGAGAGTCATACTTGCATACCCTTCAACATTCCTTGTAGCTTAAAATGTATGGGCTGAATGCTAAACTGTTAACCTCATTACTCACATACATTCTCGGTCCGC
>CM042165.1:44131866-44161866 GCA_023376005.1 Doryteuthis pealeii | reverse complement strand
CAGAATGTATTGTTAGTGAGTTCGATTCTCACTGGGTGATAATTTTATTAGATTTGTAATTCACGAGCTGGGATAGCAGAATGTATTGTTAGTGAGTTCGATTCTCACTGGTGATAATTTTATTAGATTTGAAATTCACGAGCTGGGATAGCAGAATGTATTATTAGTGAGTTCGATTCTCACTGGGTGATAATTTTATTAGATTTGTAATTCACGAGCTGGGATAGCAGAATGTATTGTTAGTGAGTTCGATTCTCACTGGGTGATAATTTATTAGATTTGTAATTCACGAGCTGGGATAGCAGAATGTATTGTTAGTGAGTTCGATTCTCACTGGGTGATAATTTTATTAGATTTGAAATTCACGAGCTGGGATAGCAGAATGTATTGTTAGTGAGTTCGATTCTCACTGGGTGATAATTTTATTAGATTTGTAATTCACGAGCTGGGATAGCAGAATGTATTGTTAGTGAGTTCGATTCTCACTGGGTGATAATTTTATTAGATTTGTAATTCACGAGCTGGGATAGCAGAATGTATTGTTAGTGAGTTCGATTCTCACTGGGTGATAATTTTATTAGATTTGTAATTCACGAGCTGGGATAGCAGAATGTATTGTTAGTGAGTTCGATTCTCACTGGGTGATAATTTTATTAGATTTGAAATTCACGAGCTGGGATAGCAGAATGTATTGTTAGTGAGTTCGATTCTCACTGGGTGATAATTTTATTAGATTTGTAATTCACGAGCTGGGATAGCAGAATGTATTGTTAGTGAGTTCGATTCTCACTGGGTGATAATTTTATTAGATTTGTAATTCACGAGCTGGATAGCAGAATGTATTGTTAGTGAGTTCGATTCTCACTGGGTGATAATTTTATTAGATTTGTAATTCACGAGCTGGGATAGCAGAATGTATTGTTAGTGAGTTCGATTCTCACTGGGTGATAATTTTATTAGATTTGTAATTCACGAGCTGGGATAGCAGAATGTATTGTTAGTGAGTTCGATTCTCACTGAGTGATAATTTTATTAGATTTGTAATTCACGAGTTGGGATAGCAGAATGTATTGTTAGTGAGTTCGATTCTCACTGGGTGATAATTTTATTAGATTTGTAATTCACGAGCTGGGATAGCAGAATGTATTATTAGTGAGTTCGATTCTCACTGGGTGATAATTTTATTAGATTTGTAATTCACGAGCTGGGATAGCAGAATGTATTATTAGTGAGTTCGATTCTCACTGGGTGATAATTTTATTAGATTTGTAATTCATGAGCTTGGATAGCAGAATGTATTGTTAGTGAGTTCGATTCTCACTGGGTGATCATTTTATTAGATTTGTAATTCGCGAGCTGGGATAGCAGAACGTATTGTTAGTGAGTTCGATTATCACTGGGTGATAATTTTATTAGATTTGTAATTCACGAGCTGGGATAGCAGAACGTATTGTTAGTGAGTTCGATTCTCACTGAGTGATAATTTTATTAGATTTGTAATTCACGAGTTGGGATAGCAGAACGTATTGTTAGTGAGTTCGATTCTCACTGGGTGATAATTTTATTAGATTTATAATTCACGAGCTGGGATAGCAGAACATATTGTTAGTGAGTTCGATTCTCACTGGGTGATAATTTTATTACATTTGTAATTCACGAGCTGGGATAGTAGAATATATTGTTAGTGAGTTCGATTCTCACTGGGAGACAATTTCCTTAGCTTAGTCATTCACCTCCTTAGCAGAAGGAGAAAGTGAAAGAAAAAAATATATAAGCAACACCAGAGAATCAGGATTTACATTTTTAAATTTTATCTGGGACGATATGAACGGTCTCATTTTTAACAAGGGGGTATTGCAAGATGATAACGGTCGGGAGATTAAGGAACACGATAATAATAATAATAATAATAATAATAATAATAATAATAATTTGCGTCTTTGTTTCTTTTTTTACCACGAGGAAATTAACAATCACCAATGTCCTGGGTATGACGTTAAACTGCATCTAGTGGTGATGTTTCCAATATTGGAACTCTGGGGAGTGTGGAGTACCCCTTTATCAGCATTATTCCCAGGTCCACTCTGATCCGGAGTGGTAGTCCCTGTTAGGGTTCCATCTATGGGTTTAATGGCTAAACAAATGATTTAAAAAAAATTGTTTAAAAAAGTTGAGTTTGAAAAATTGAATACCCAACTAGAATGAATAAAATAAAACGTTTTAGGCATTAAATAACCCAACAAGTGTTGACATGCCATAAAATCCAGCATTAGATAAATAAAAGCCATCATTGATTGTTTAACCAAGCAAACCAGGAAGAAGATTAATAATATAAGAACTTTTACAAATAGCAACAACACTGTAACCAAAAATAAAAACGACATAAATATTCATAAGGCGTGGACTTATTTTTAGACAGCGACATATTCATACTGTATATACTCGTGTATCATATGACGTTTTGACATCTAAATTCTAGCCTAATATTAATGGGTCGCACCCAACTCAAGATAGAAACTTTTTGTGTAAAAAAGGCCTAAAGTCGGTATAAGCCAATCAGCGAGGGAGTCTATCCCCTTTTCACTAGCGCTAGACAAAGGAGATTGCTTTTGCGTCTGAAGTGGAGCGCTACACCTGTCATCAGCTCCCCAGTGTTGCGTTATTAGAGTTGCTCGGATAATTAAGGATCAGTTTTAATAAAAAATAAAATATGGGTGAAGAAGAAGGACATAAAAATTTTTGAAAAATATTTTTAAAGAAACAATTTATTTGGAATGGAGTTTGTTTAAAATGTTTGTTGAAATTCCATCAGAGAATTGCTGGGGTTGAATATTTTCGGAAGAATTATAAGCGTTCTGACCAGAGGAATGACGAACGTTTTTGTTTTATTCATTCTTGATGGGAACTCAGTTTCTTTTTCTTAAACTCTATTTAAACACATTTTTCAAACTCATTTTCCCTATTAAACACATAGATGGGACCTTAACACAGAGTGGACCAGTGAGTGATGAAGGGGTACTCCACATTCCCCAAAAGCTCCAGAATTGGAACTTCACCATCAGATAGAGTTTAAAATCACACCCAGGACATTAAGGCTCTCAGCCACCGCCCTCGGGCATATATAAGATAAAAATGGTTGGGACTTGCCATAAGGGTAATATGACGATGTGACCAGCCGAAAAAAATGGTTTATTTGATCATGGTGCAGAGCTTTGTTTTCAATTACATCCCCGGACAGATAGACAGACAGAGTCCCCACGAATATTGTATAAGAATTATCGTCGTCAGGGTGTCCTAGTTTCGGTATCAGCCAGGCAGCGAGCGAGTATCACCCTTTCACTAGCGCTAGACCAAGGAGATTGTTTTAGCATCTTAGGTGGAGCGCCACAACTACCATCAGTTCATCACTTTACCGCACAGATCCCTGTGCTACTCATACGCTGAGTTGCGAGGACCGGAATCGAACCAGGAACCTTGAGGTTCCCAGCCTGACTCTGTACCGACTGAGCTAAAAAGCTGTAGTTTAACATATTTTTTCTCTGAATGTTTGAGATGAGGCTTAATGATTAGTATTATCTGCGTTATTCGGACTATTGACTCCCGATTACGACAAGAAGGTTCCCGGTTACGACAAGAAAGTTCCCGAGTCCGAAAAGAAAGTTCCCGAGTTCGAAAGGAAGGTTCCCGAGTCCGAAAAGAAGGTTCCCGAGTCCGACAAGAAATACCTGAAGAAGGTCGGAGGGCATATCGGCCAAAACGTTGTACATTTAACATATTTGTTAAATAACCGTTTCTAATGTTCGTAGCAGTTTTACTTTTATTTGATATAATATTAAAATAAATAGAAAAAATTATAACGACAACGCGTTTACAAGATGTTTTTTGTTTGTTTTCAATTCATCGATCAGTTGAATATTAATGACATTCTTATTGATTTTAAATCTTTCATTAAATCATCCCTTTTGTGAAAATAACCCTTTAAGATAATGTTCATTAGAATACACAACGGCCCAGAGAGGACAATAGAGGCTTAATCAGTACATTTCTTTGTGATTTTACTGTAAAGATATTTCAGCTCATTAAATAACACTTCTTCTTCTTCTTCTTCTTCTTCTTCTTCTTCTTCTTCTTCTTCTTCTTCTTCTTCACACCTTTTGAGTTTTCACATCAGCGTTAGCTGATGGCCATTCACTGGAGTCTGAGTGACAGCAAGTCTCCTCAGTTCTCCAGGACTATTCTGAGTATTCTGGCAGATTGAAGCAATGCAGTATTCTGGATGGTCTCGATTCTCCCTCTGATTCTCAGATTTTCCAAACTTTTTTTCCAATCTTTTTGGGACCGTTCCAAGTGCACCAACTACAATTGGTATAACTTTGAAATATTCCATAACTTTTTCAGTTCTCTGGCAAGGTCCAGGTATTTGTCCATTTATTAATTATTATTATTATTATTATTATTATTATTAGTTTTCACACCTGCCGTAGCTGGTGGTTCACTGGAGTCTCAACAAGTCTTCAGGACTCTTCTTCTGAGTATTCTAGCCGATCTTAACAGTGCTGTAATTTTGATGGTCCCGATTCTTCCTCTGATTTCCAATTCATCAAATTTACTTTCCAGAGTTTTGAGAAGCGTTCAAAGGGCATCAATCCTAATTGGTACGACCTTCCCCTTCATGTTCCTCAGGTCTCCAAGACTCTCCTGAGTATTCTTGCCGACCTTAACAATGCTGTTATCCGGATGGTCTCACTTCTTCCTCCGATTTCCAGTTTCTCTAGTCTTTCTAAGATTTTGGAGACCGTTCCAAGTGCACCAAATACTACTGGTATCATTTTCACCCACATATTCCACAGTTTTTTCAATTCTCTAGCAAGGTCCAGGTATTTGTCTATATTATTATTATTATTATTATTATTATTATTATTATTATTTACTCCTTTTGCGTTTTCACATCAGCATTAGCTGATGGTCTTTCACTTGAGTCTGAGTGACAGCAAGTCTCCTCAGGTCTCCAGGACTCTTCTGAGTATTCTGGCAGATTGCAGCAGTGCAGTGTTCTGAATGGTTTCAATCCTTCCTCTGATTCCCAAACTTTCCAGATCCTTTTCCAATCCTTTTGGGACTGTTCCAAGTGCACCAACTACAATTGGTATCACTTTCACTTTCATATTCCATAACTTTTTCAGTTCTCTGGCAAGGTCCAGATATTTGTCCCTTTAGGTCCAGATATTTGTCATTATTATTATTATTATTATTATTATTATTATTATTATTATTATTATTTCACTCCTTGCGAGTTTTTCCGTGGGGTATGAGTGACAACAAGTCTCCTCAGGTCTCCAGGACTCTTCTCAGTATTTTAATAGTACTTTTCTGTGGATGGTATCGATCTCTTACTCTGATTTTCAGTTCCTTCAGGCTTTATTTCCCAAACCCTTGGTTGGTTGTTTAGTTATTTTCTTTTACAGCATATCAACCCTTTTCGGGCCATTTAATACCGAATCAAGTCATTTTTGATCTCAGGTTACTTACAGTACATGCTGTTGCTTAAATGTGTTGAACAGATTCTTTCCGTTGTAACATTTTCACAATAGGCTTATCGCACGATAGTAGATGCTATCCAATGGTGAGCAATATGATGCTTATTCATCATATTATTTTGTTGAGTTTTTAATTAGTTTTTAATCATCTCCTTCCCCTTACCGGGATATGCACGCGGTGTTTGGGGACCTCTTATGAATTTCATATTCCATTGATTCCGTCCATGAATTCACCACATGTAAATTCGTTGGATGGAGCCGGCTCAACCAACCCAGGGCGAATACTCAAACAGAAACAGAGAGAGAGAAATCAAAAGGGTGATCATGTCTATACCACAAAACCAACCAACCAGCCAACTAGTGTATTGAGTTTAACTCGTACCGGGTGTCCTAGAGTCTTACTTTTAATTAACAAATTATATTTTAAATTATCTTTTGTCTTTGTCAATATTATTCTTTAGGAATTATTCAAAAGGTTATGACACTGGCATCAGAGGCCACTATCGGCAGAGATTGCTTTTATTTGTTTTAGATAATTGAACGGAGGTTGAGTGATATAGGTTGAGTAGACGTAGAAGGAGGGCGGGAGAAATAATATGGAACAGAGAGAGAGAGAGAGAGAGAGAGAGAGAGAGAGAGAGAGAGAGAGAGATAAAAGATGGTTTTGAAATGTAAACACTGAGGGCTTTTAAGCGATAGAATAAATTATTGACATCAATATATCTATATAAACGTGTTTCTATCGAACAAAATTGACTCTCTCTCTCTCTCTCTCTCTCTCTCTCTCTCTCTTGTTTGACTGTCTGTATGTCTGTATGTCTCCCCTCTCTCTCATTCCATTCATATCTATCTACATTCCTTTCTCTCTCACCTTCTTCTTTCTATCATGCAAATTTTTTCATATCTATTTATCTAAATTTGTTTATATCTATCTTTCTATATAAATTCATCTCCCTCTCTCTCTCTCACCCTCTCTCTCTCTTAATATATATATATATATATATATATATATATATATATATATATTTATAGTCACTAATACATTTAAAAGTCTGTTTTACCAATGGTTTCAGAACATCACTTTTAGGTGATTATACGTCTATATAGGGGCCGGGTTAGCTCAGACGCTAAAACAATCTCCTTGGTCTAGCGCTATTGAAAAGGGGATAGACTCCATCGCTGACTGGCTGATACCGACTTTAGGCCGCCCCAACGACTATATATATATATATATATATATATATATATGAGGAAAATGGGATTAGAATGAATTCGACAGAGTGAGGTAAAATAAGGAATGAAAGAACAAAACTCAGATAAAAATGTGTAGTATATTTCGCTGGAATGTTAAATTCTGCTTCTTCAGCCTTTATTGAATCATTAGGATCATACAAATGTTTTATAGAAGGGTGAAGTAGGTCCTCACCATTTATTATTTCTACCTACATCCCTCCACTCTCTTCCCATCTGTCTCCCCCCTTATCTCCCCCAAAGATGTCTCCTATAATCAATCAAATCTTTCCCTCATTACAAAACTTACCCACCTACCTATATCTCCCTTCTATAAAACATTTGTATGATCCTAATGATTCAATAAAGGCTGAGGAAGCGGAATCTAATATTCCAGCGAAATATACTACACATTTTTGTCTGAGTTTTGTTCTTGCATACCTTATTTTACCTCATATATATATATATATATATATATATATATATATATATATATATATATATTTGGGAGATTATGTGCTTAATTAAAGTCATACCTAATTTTTTAATTAATTAATTATAATTAAATGAATCATCGGTTATCGGTTTAAATGTAAAGCGTAAACAAATCGAGAAAAAGTATGCACGCCTGATTCATTTAATTATAATTAATTAATTAACAAATTAGGTATGACTTTAATTAAGCACATAATCTCCCAAAAATTGTCGGCCTTCACCATTTCAAACACATCGTTTGACCACTTCATATATATATATATATATATATATATATATATATATATGTAAACGTAAACAAATATGGTTATTTTCAGCCGACAATATTTGGGAGAATATGTGCTTAATTGAAGTAAAACCTAATTTTTTTGAAAGTTAATTAATTAATGATTAATTAGGCGGGATTTAACTACTTCAATGTAAGGTTAAACAAATCGAGAAAAATCAATCTCTGAATGTCGAAATGTACATTCAGAGATTGATATTTCTCGATTTGTTTAGCCTTACATTTAAGTAGTTAAATCTCGCCTAATTAATCATTAATGAATTAACTTTCAAAAAAATTAGGTTTGACTTCAATTAAGCACATATTCTCCCATATATATATATATATATATATATATATATATATATATATATTCTTTCCTTTGGCAGTGACATACGATGATGGAATTTTTGTCTGTTAAGTTTGATTTAATTGTAAAAAAAACATATATGTTTCTGATCTAATTTTGAAAATCCACTTAGGTTTCCTGTTTGTTGCTACCTCGGTATTTCTTCATTTAAGGAATGGCTGGGCAAGGGCAGATATCAACACCAACGGAAAATGGTGGAAAAGTATCGGCGAGGTTTGCGAAACGAAAACATGACTACCCTCATCCTCAAAATTAAATAAATAACTTCACATACGAAACGACTTGCTGAAAATGAAATTAAAAATAAATCTATCAACAGATAACTTATCTTTCATTTTACGGAATCCTACACACTAACACACACACACACTCATACACACACATACACACAAACCCACACTTACATTCATATTTTTTTGGGAGAATATGTGCACATATTCTCCCAAAAATTGTCGGCTAAAAAAAAGGCCATATCATAAACACATCGCTTGTGTATTTACTTCTCATTACATTTATATGTATCTTATTATAATGGAGATTCGGATTTGTCTGTAACCATAACTACGTCACTGCTTACATTTCAGTACCCTCAGGATTGCGTAAGTTTATCAATGTGTATTGGTTTAGCTCAGCCAGTAGAGCGTCCGACTAGAAAACACAAGGTCCCTGGTTCCATACCGACCCTCGCCAACTCAGCGTATGAGTATCTCATGGGTCTGTGCGGTAAAGTGAGGAACTGATTGTTGGTGTGGCTCTGCACTTCAGACGCCAAAGCAATCTCCTTTACTTTATTTAATCAATAGTTAAAATCATTGTAGGAAGCGCGTGGTGTAATGGTTAAAGTCATAGGAAATGGACTCGTCGCCTCGAGTTCATATCCTGGACATGGTAATTGCATTTAACTTAGCGCTAATACCCTTGGGAAAGGTATGAATTCTACTCTCCCTCCAGCTATGGGTTAATAGTAGGGCAGGCTTAGCTCTTTAACCTTGATTAGGCAACCAGTCTAGGAGAAGGAAAACTCTGAATTCAAACCTGTTAGACTCCGCTTAAGAAATTGACCTTGTGTCACATGTTGCTCGTGCGGAGGAGTCGGTAAAAATATATAAATATATAGTTAAAATCATTAATACATAGGATAATCTTATTTATTAACGATGACTCAATGAAATTCTGAGTTAGATTTGCCTCCAAACAGCACATGTTATTAGTGCTTTTAAAATCCAGCAATGTGTCTTATATATCTCTAAGAAATAAAGGTTCACATAATATATGGTGTGGTTAATTTGCATACTGGTTTTAACAAAACCACATTCAATAAATAATTACTTGGTGTTATTGATCTCCAATATCATTTTTTATATTCTTCAACGTATTAAAATCAATCCTATGAATTATTTCATATAGAAACCAATTAATCTTTTTATATGCGTTCCTATTTAATTTCGTTAGTCTTTCTAATTGTAGTAAGCTAGGAGCAGAAGTTTAGCTTGACCATACGTAGAACGTAGCTAATGAACAAATAAAAGCAATAGACTGCAATTTTTATAGTTGTATTGATCGTAGTAGTAGTAGTAATATTGATAATAACTAGAAAAAAGGGTAGCGGTGGGAGTAACATAATAAGTCTCACAACACTAATCTAATATATTTCATTACATTAAAACTTAAATACTTACTCCCGGAGGGTGTATATTCTTGCTAGTATATGTAATTCAAATTATTACTGAATTAGCAGTTTATACTTCGCACGTGAATTTCTTGGAAATTCTATTCTCGTTTTCGTTCGGTGAAATGACATGTCCTCTTGATAGTTAATTCGAATCTTACATTATTGAATTAACGCCTTATTTCCGGAGAGGTTTTCTTTCGGTAGCTGGTTGGGAAACGGTACGTATCAACAAAGAACGAAAAAGTTGGAAAAGTATTGCCAAGGGTTGCAAAACGAAAACATAACGAAGCCTACCCAGAAAATTAAATAAATAGCTTCACATACGAAACGAGCAGCTGTAAATTGAAATTAAATGTAAATACATCATCTGATAACGTATCTTTCATTTTACGGAATTCTCATGCATGTCACTTAATATCATGGGTAGTCTACACATTCCACACATAACGGCGATTACACACACACGCACACTCTCACAACGAAACTTAAGGATAGAAGTAACTCAGCAGTTAAAAGGTAGCAGCGAGCTCGAAGGGGTAAGTCGTGTTATACACGCGGTCCCTCAACTGCGCAGATTGTCTGGGTTGGGGATTTGGAAATAAAGTAACATCAACGTAAATCGAAGTCTTGTGTTTATTACCTAAAAACTAACAATGACACAGGGCTTCTGATAAAGAGAAATCCCTAACAGAAAACCAGACCGAAGTCCCCCCGACAACTCCAGACGCAAGATGTTAGAACCAAAGCCGACCAGAAGAGAAGACGACTAGAAGTAAGAAGAAAAGGGTATACAACATTATATCGATTTGGTATCGTGAAAACGTCACTATGTAACATATGTAAGTGTAGCTAAATTTTGAATCAAAGTTCGTTGAAGATTCAAATAATGGGTTTAAATGGAAAGTTACCGTTAAGTTATTGACAGCAGTTAAGCTTTCGCTGACCTGTACGCCGACTTCTGATTGGCTGAAGGAAAGGCGTGTGAAAGGGAACTGGTCTAGTAAGTGGATCTCAGCAGTTAGTCAACGGAAGCAGACATAGAGGTCTTCCGCCCCTAAGATGTCGGCTTCTCATCTCGCGGTTCGAAACATTTTTGGGCTGTGGTTCTTAATAAAGAAAAAATAACAACAAAGTCTTGCTTATTTATTTCAAACAATAATTGAGCACAGATGACCAGCCCGACAGAGTGAGCGTATGGAAGTGATAACACTAATTTGTTTCAGTCGAACATAATGAAAAGATGAAAAGGGGGAAAGAAAAAGAAAAAAATGGGCAAGAAAGAGTTAAACTAAGATTAAATTATTTTTTTTTTTTAAATTGAAAGAGATCACTAAGTAGGGCTGAGCCCATTTTAGTAGTGACCACCTCAAGCGGAGGTTTGAATTCAGACATTTCCTTCTCCTAGACTGGTTGCCTAACCAAGGTTAAAGAGCCCAGTCTGCCCTACTATTTACCCATAGGGAGAATTGTTGGATTCATACCTTTCCCAAGGGTAGATTATTATACTTTTTACAAATTAAACTATTTAGCAATAACTCTTAAGTAAACATATCAAACATTGTAATAATTAAATTATCATACTGTAGTATATCCACAGCTACTGCTAGTAAAAATAATAATATTTCAATGTCCTCTCTTTTAAATGGCGATAATTCTATGTATGTGTATCCTAACTTAGCCCTTTGCTGGCTTCTCTTTCTTGAAGCCAGATCACAACTTTTCGGAGGTGCTTGTTATGTAATGGTTATTGTCATAGGGAATGGACATGTTCATAATTCAAATTACCATAATTGAATTAATGAATCTTTATTGATATCTTCGGTCGTGAATTTCTTGGAAATTCTATTCCTGTCCACGTTCAGTGTAATGATGTGTCAACTTGCTATTTAATTCAAATCTTTCGTTATTGAATTAACGCCCAGAGAGAGAAAGAAAAAATGAAAGAAACAAAGAAGAAAACAAAAAGCAAAGTATATAGTCAGTAACAAGAAAGATATACATAGATAGATAGGTAGGTAGAGAGAGAGAGGGGGGAAGAAAAAAAACAAAAAAAACTGAAGGCAAAAAATAAATTTAAATAAGGAGAAATATAAATGAAAAATAAAAAAAGAGGCAGAAATAAAGAAAGTAAGCAAGAAAGAAAGAGCAATAAAAAAGAAAAAAAAAGAGAAAACCAAAGAAAGAAAGAAAGAAAGAAAGAAAGAAAAAAAAAAAGAAAGAATAAAAACAAGAAAAGTATAAAAGCAAGAAATAAGAGAGAGAGAGAGAGAGAGAGAGAGAGAGAGAGAGAGAGAGAGAGAGAGAGAGAGAGAGAGAGAGGGGGAGGAAAAGGAAGAGAAAGAAAGAAAGAAGCGAAAAAAAGTAAAAACAACCGCATTACAGTTTTATCGCCTAACATTTATCTGACCGGAAATTGGATCAACTTCCGCTCTCTTGAATAGAAAAAGCGGGAAAAGATCTTGCTCGGAAATCAAGCTCTAACAGTCCATAGATTTCCGGTTCGAATAAAACTGTAATTATTGCATCAGTTATTCAAATGTCATTTGAAATAAGGACAATACTAAAAATCATTATTACTAATCTAATAAAAATAAAACAATTTAAAATGAAACGATCATAAAATTAGTGAGAATGAATATCAGTTGGACACATGGCAACAGATAATAGGGTCGAGTCATATCGTATATCGGCATTGCAGTCTCGGAAGACTATATAGTCCTTGTGCCCCTGAAGTTACAGCGCCTCCTATAATTTTCACTTTGTGTTTTTATTTTTTATTTTTATTTTATTTGGAAAAACAAAACCTTGATTTTCTTTCTCTCCCTTTATCTATTAAAGGATCGAATTAATACAGTTCGAAGTGACAATCATCTCTAGGTTTCAGGTTCAATCATAGCCAAGGGCGATAATAACATTGAATACTTAACACAGCTTAACATTTGTACCCGGTCATGTTTAGAAACGAAGTGGGCAGGGGTTTGCGAACTTTGAAGTCTTAGGAGGGGGGCGTAATTCTGATTAGTAATTAAAAATGGATTTCCTTTTAAAATAATTATCAGCCACACAATAAAATTACAAAGAAAGAAACCAAATTTGTCTGAATATTTTAGATAATGCTTGATAATCTGTATTATTTGGATTTTTCGGACTGTTGTCCTCGTCTTTATTGTTATATACATATGGCGTAATGGATATAAGTGTTGAGTTAATATAGTTCTAAGTGACAATCATCTGTATATTGCGGTCAAGTCATGCTGAAATCTCCGGTCCCCACTCGATGGACAATATGACCTTTAGGCACCCCTTTTGCTTTGCTGATTCATAAGTACATTTTTTCATTTACACCGTCAACATCCGGTTGTTTGTTAACAGACGATTTTTAGAGGATTTAAAAAAATTATAAAACTAACCCCTAACCCTAACCCTAACCCCTAACAAACAACCGGATGTTGACAGTATAAAATAAAAAAATGTACTTATGAATCAGCAAAGCAAAAGGGGTGCCTAAAGGTCATATGGTCCCGGTTGATCACTGGAGTTAAACGGCGATGAGCCTGTTTAATACTTAATTGGGTGACCACTTAAGCAACAACAGGTACTGTAAGCAACACGAGTCCTTAGTTTATCAAAATTAACTTGATTCAGCTGAACTGAACTTTAATGTTTCTTGCAGTTACTGTTACTGCTGCGACAATCACCTGGTTCGGTTAAACCGTCTCCAAGCAACGAATTCACCGCATCTCGAACGCAAACGCTACACCATGACGTCCACAGTTGTCAATAGGGCCGCTGTGATATAGATGAAAGAATACATCAGCCTGTGGGATTTTGATGGCACAGCAGCAGCTATCCGGTAACCGTACCTCTGAGAGGCAGGCGACATTCAATGCCATTCTGATGAAAGGAGCGCATCGTAAGAGCTTGTGTTTCTTCAAGTTTTAGTGTTCGGACATTCCAGCAATGCGAAATGATGAAATTCTCTGTGATGGAACATCCCAGCTTGCTAATTTGACACTTGCACCAATGGGACAGTAGACGTGTCAGTTCTTTTGGAAGGCCTAGCAGAAGTCGTATTCGAAATTGTAGGTGAATTTGTCAAAGGAGTATCAAGGGAATATAAAAATTAATGTAACACACTTTAGAAGATGGTTTGCCAGTAAAACGAGTGTATTAGATGCAAAATTGTATACGTCTTGATTGCGTTAGATGGGTAGAGACACACTCGTGTGTAACGCTTAGGAAACTGACGCGGCAACCCGAGTTCAAATCCTAGACGAGGCTGTTCGCATTTCACAAAGCGATAATACCTTGTGACAGGTATGAAGTCAACTCAGTTTAGCTCAGGTGGTAAAGCGTGCCTTGGAACCACAAGGTTCCTGGTTTGATATCGACCCTCGCGGTAAAGTAAAGGAGCTGATGGTAGATGTGGCGCTCCAATTTAGGTGCAAAAACAATCTCCTTAGTCTAGCATTAGTGAAAAGGGGATAGACTCCCTCGGTGTCTGGATAATACTGATTTTAGGCCACCCCACGACTTTACTTTTTTTTTATTCTCCCTCCAGCTATGGTTAAATAGTAGTACAGACTGAACTTTTTAATATTGGGTTTTTACACCTCCCATGTATGCGGGTTAGACACACGGACCGATTTATGTGGGACCACCCACGAACCGAAGCCCATGGGATGGCAGGTGCAAAAATGCGTGGATCCCATCGGCATTCGCCCTCAAGGGAGTGGCCTCAGGCACTGCGCAATAAACCCAGCCCTACCTTTTTAAATGAAGAGGGCAGGTGTTGCCTGGGGAAGACCCCCCCCCGCCCTGGATCACGCCGTTATTTATCTTATAGGTTCAGAGGCCGGGTAAGTAAGACTCTTTAACCTTGGAATCGCAACCAGTCTGAATTCTGAATTTCTAAATTCAATTCCGTTAAACTTTGCTTAAGAATTTTCCTTGTGTCACATCCTACTCGTGTGGAAGGTTTTGGTAATTACATATTAAAAAATTCACCTCCATTATTGAATAAAAGTCTTCTATCCGAAATTAAAGAATTTTCTATGGTCATTTTGACATTCATTGTGGAATGAAAAATTATTGATTTATTGATTTTGTTTCTTTGTTTTTAAGAGACAGTCATTGCCATTGGAAATTAATCGGCAATTCTAATCGAGTTAAGAAAAGGAGAATGTCCTTTTAATTGTGCCATAAAAATAATGCAAGGAGTGACTAATCGTTCGCCTTAAAAATATCGTCAAATTTCATGGATTATGAAAAGCTGAGGAAGCAAAAAATAAAATAGAATAAAAAGAGATGAGGTTGAAATAGAAGAATTTCAGAAATAAAGAGTCAAAGACTTTCATGGAATTGCAGAAGAGGAGAAAGGTGGAACTTGGAAAAAAAACAGGAGGAAAACAAGGAGGGAAAGAAGGAGAGAAAACAGGAAACAAGGAGGAAAGAAAGAGGAGGAGGAAAGGAGGAGGAAAAAAAGGAAGGAGGGAAGGAGGAAAAACAGGAGGGAAAGGGAGGAAAACAAAACAAAGGAGGGAAAAGAAGGAGGAAAACAAAGGAGGGAAAGAAGGAGGAAACAAAGTAGGGAAAGAAGGAGGAAAACAAGAGGGAAAGAAGGAGGAAGGAGGAAAAGAAGGAGGGAAACATGAAGAGGAAAACAAAGAGGAAAACAAGGAGGAAAAGAAAGGAGGAAAACAAAGGAGGGAAAGAAGGAGGAAAACAAAGGAGGAAAAGAAGGAGGAAACAAAGGAGGAAAAGAAGGAGGAAAACAAAGGAGGGAAAGAAGGAGGAAACAAAGGAGGAAAAGAAGGAGGAAACATAGGAGGGAAAGAAGGAGGAAAACAGGAAAACTAGGAGGGAAAGAAGGAGGAAACAAAGGAGGAAAAGGAGGAGGAAAACAAAGGAGGAGGAAACAAAGAAGGAGGAAAACATAGGAGGGAAAGAAAGAGGGAAAGGAGGAAAAGGAGGAGGAAAACAAGGAGGGAAAGAAGGAGGAAACAAAGAAGGGAAAGAAGGAGGAAAACAAAGGAGGGAACGAAGAAAGGAAACAAGGAAGGAGGAACAAAGGAAACAAAGAAGAAAGGAAGAATCAAAGACTGACATGGAATTGCAGAAGAGAAGAAAGGCCCCCCCCCTTTTAAAAAAGAAAAGAAAAAAACAAGAAGAAAAGATATAAGGAAAGTAGGAAGAAATATTTAGAGAAAGGCTTGGTACTCAAATGCGGAAAGAAAAAGAAGAAAAGAACCAAGTAATAAAAGAGTTGATAATTTAGATATTTGGGACTGTTGTTCATCATCTTTTTGTTGTATGTATAAACACTACGCTTCGACCGCTGTATCCTCCGACCTTCCTCAGGTGTTCCCTGTATATCTGAGCATAGTATTGACCAAATCTGTGAAATCATTTTTAATAGAAAAAAACAACAAAAAATAAAACTAACCAAAGCAAAACAACAACAAAAAAAAAAAAAAAAAAACAGACAGATTAAAGAGAAGTTATTTCTCTGAATGTTTGAGATAAGGCTTAATAATTTGTATTATTTAGATTATTCGGACTATTGTCCTCATCTTTATTGTTATCTGTACAATGTTTCGGTCGATGTGCTCTCCGGTCTTTTGGGGGTATTTCTTCACGGAACTTTGAACCCAACCCTTTATTTAGTCCACGGGAGTATCCTATTCTCATTCCGCTAACCATAGCTGGGGTACAAGTGTTAAGCTGTGTTAATTATTATTCTATGTTACTGCCACCCTTGACCAGGATGTAGCCTGCAGCCTATCACTTAGAACTGTCTTAAACCAACGCCTATATCCACTACGCTATGTGTCCAATTGGACCAAAGGAAGTTATTTACTAAGCTTCTTTCTTTCTTTTTTTCATTTTTCTCTTTTAACAAAAATGTTTACTAAGTTTTCTTGCCCCCCCTACCCGTCTTCCTTCCTTCCTTCCTTCTTTCTTTCTTTCTTTTAACGAATTTATTTACCAAGCTTCTTTCTTTCTTTCTTTCTTTCTTTCTTTTAATAAAGTTATTAACTAAACTTTATTTCTTTTAATGAATTTCTCTACTGAGCTTTTCTTTCTTTCTTTCTCCTTTTTTCTTTTAACAAAGTTATTTACGAAATTCTTTCTTTCCTTCTTTCTTTCTTTCTTTCTTTCTTTAAGCCATATCAGTTATTAAACTTCTTTCTCTCTTTCTTTCTTTCTTTCTTTTTTCTTTCTTTCTTTCATTTAACAAAGTCATTTGCCAAGCTTTTTTCTTTCCTTCTTCCTTTTTTTCTTTCTTTCTTTTTTCTTTCTTTCTTTCTTTAAGCCATATCAGTTATTAAACTTCTTTCTTTCTTTCTTCCTTCTTTCTTTCTTTCTTTCTTTCATTTAACAAAGTCATTTACCTAGCTTTTTTCTTTCCTTCCTTCCTTCTTTCTTTTAATCAATGTATTTATTTATTAAGTTAGCTTAGTTTGGCACACGGTAAAAAATACGGAGCACCAAGTGTCTTGTTTCATCTTGTAGCAGCCTTCCCCCAGGGAGGATTGAAACGGCTCCATCTATTGAATTCACTGAGTTCCTCAAGTCATAGAAAATAAAAGATTATGGGTCATAGTAATAGGAATTATGCAAGCGATCCCCCAGAACACCGCAATGCAGAGACTCTTCTTTACTCAGATTATCCAGCAGACGCGGGGACGAGAGGACCAAAAGTAACAGCTGGTTTCTGGGGCAGACAACTCCTGGAATTTTCACCAGAGCCCCTTTGGCCGGGTTGTGGCATTATTACCACTGGTGCCCAGCTCTGTCCGCCTTGGGAGGCCATACAAGCACCAAATGTGAATCGAACTCACTTGTAATGGGTTCTTTCTCTTTTTCCCCCTTGAGTACCAAATCTTTGCATTAAGATATTCCTTCTTGTCTTTTACCTTATTTCCTCCCTTCTTTGTTTTCTTTCTTTCTTTCTTCCCTGTTTTCTTCCCGACTTATTTTCTTTCTTTCTTCCTTCATCTTTCCTTCTTCCTTCCTTCTTTCTTATTCCTTTCTTTCTTTCTTCCGTCCTTCCTTATTATTTTTATTTATTCTTTCTTTCTTCTTTCTTTTCTTCTTTCTTTCTTTCTTTCCTTCTTTCTTTCTTTCTTTCTTTCTTTCTTTCTTTCTTTCATTATTTCTTTCTTTCTTTCTTTCTGCTTTCTTCCTTGTTTCCTCCTTCCTTGTTTTCTTTCTTTCTTTTCTTTCTTTCTTTTCTTTCTTCTTTCTTCCTTTCTTCTTTCATCCTTTCTTTTTTCTTTCTTTCTTTCTTTCTTCCTTCCTTCCTTCCTTGTTTTCTTCTTTCTTTTTTCTTCTTTCCTTTTTCTTCTTTAATTAGTTTTCTTCTTCCTTTCTCCTCCTCCCTTCCTTTTCCTTCTTCTTTCTTCCCTCCTTGTTTTTTTCTAAGTTCCTTAGCCACTATATCACCCAAACAAAAAGTTGAAATAGAAGCAAGATTCAGAGAAGTAGGCGTTTAGATTGATGAGCGAATAAAACAAAACAAAAAAAAAAAAACAAGGAGTGGGTTGGAAATTAAAATAGCAAAATAAAAGCAGAAGAGATGAAGCCAGCTAGAAAAAAGCAAGATATATCAAAATATTGGAAAGAAGGAAAATGTATAAAAACTTGTTAACGAGCTCGTCTACATAGGGTTAAGATTTTAAAGCTTGCATCGCAGGTGCTAGCAGTAATTGTTATGTAAAAGAACAGAAAAAAAGAGATTTGTCAATTTCATTTTCATATCTTCTCATGAAAGTTATATTGTTCTGACTGTTGTCAGGTCATGTCCTTGCCTGCTACTAGTACGATGTAAGCTAGCTATTTCATAATCGGGTTTTAGTGACTAAACTGCCCCCCCCCCATCAGGCACGCCTCGGCATATCTTTTTACATAATTTATAAGAAGTCATAATTTATCAACCTACCTGTAGTTAGAATATTAAATAATGTTCGTTAGAATTAAAAGCGGAGGTGGGGAATTTTCCATACCCGTTTGGGTTATGATTGACATAACGTTGATCCCAACTTCACCTTCCGTGTGAGAATAAGTTTTAGTTTAGTTAGTCAGAAGCGACCCGATTTCGAAGGAGTACAGACGCAATTGTCGGCTCTGGTGGGTCGGTCTCCCCGTGGCAGAATCAAATAGGCTGCTAAAATAAAACTTGATCAAGAAACAACCAAGCCCTGTTGTTAATTAATTGTTAAAACAAGCAATGTCCAGCCCACCACGAAGAAAAAGACCAACCCTTAAAAGAAGCCCAACAGATCACCAGATAAGATGGCAGCCGAGGTAGAAGCAGAATATAAAGTAAGAAAGACCACCTCTCATCAATAATTATTTTTCATCTTTTTTTTTTGTATTATTAGTGAGGTATTGTGAGCTGATAAGAGAAGTATAGTTCAAGAATTTCCAGCCCAGGACGAAGAAAACCAACCCTTAAAAGAAGCCCAACAGATCACCAGATGAGATGGCAGCCGAGGTAGAAGTAGAATGTAAAGTAAGAAACACTACCTATTATCTCTATCATCTCTAATCTAACTATCTGTTCTTCCATTGTATAGTCGAGATGATTCTCTCATTCATTATATAACCGAGAATGTCAGAAGAGTATATAACACATATGGGTGCCCAACAATTTAGTTCGGTTCGGTAAAAGATGTCAACCACTCGACAGTTGATTTGCTTATAGTAGTGAAGTATTGTGTAGAACCAGCACATGTTTTGGTTGAGCTAATAAGAGAAAATAGTTCCAGAATGTCCAGCCCAGAACAAAGAAGAATGATCAACCCTTAAAAGAAGCCCAACAGATTACCAGATAAGATGGCGACCGAGGTAGAAGCAGAATATAAAGTAAGAAAAACCACCTCTCATCAATTATCATCTCTCCGTGTCTTTCTCTTTCTCTCTCTCTCTCTCTCTCTCTCTCTCTCTTTCTCTCTCTCTCTCTCTCTCTCTCTCTCTATTATATACCCGATGTTTTATAAGGGCTACATAACAGTCTGGTAAGGTGTGTGTGTTGACACCCAGTATAACAAAAAAATCTCTTTAAGAAACAACTAAACAAAGAATAAAATATGAACATACAATGAGAACGATTCAATAACCACTGGGCATAAAATAACCCGAGACGCTTTCATATGCCGTTAAAATTTCTAATAACTATTTTTCATCTTTTGTTTCTTTGTATTATTAGGATTTTTCACTGATTTTTTTTTTTACTGTTTTCTTCCTCTTTTTATATACACAACGTTTCGGCCGATATGCCCCCGGCCTTCATCAGGTGTTTCTTGTCGAACTCGGGAACCTTCACGGACTCGGAAACCTTCTCTTTGAACTCGGGAACCTTAGTGTCGATCTCGGGAGCCTTCATGTCGTAATCGGGAGCCTTCACATAACTTCGAACCGAACCTTTTATTCAATCCATCGAGGTAAACCATTCTAATTCCGTTAACCATGACCGGTACAAGGGTTAAGCCGTGTTAAGTATTCTATGTTATTATCGTCGTTCGCCAGGATTGAACCTGTAACCTAGAGATGTTTGTCACTTAGAACTGTATTAGCTCAACTCTTATATCCGTTGCGCCATGTGTATATGACAATATATATACTTACTAACCCCTCCGCACGAGCAGGGTGCGACACAAGGTCAATTTCTTAAGGGGGTTTAACAGGTTTGAATTCAAGATTTTTTCCTCCTTCTAGACAGGTTGCCTTACCAAGGTTGAAGGGTACAGTCAGCCCTACTATTTTACCCATAGCTGGAGGGAGTATAGTTGGATTCATACCTTTCCCAAGGGTGTTAGCGCTCTGTGAAATGCAAACAGTTTCGTCTAGGATTTGAACTCGGGTCGACGAGTCCATTTTCTACGACTCTAACCATTATGCCTCGTGCTTCCAATAACAATAAAGATGAGGACAACAGTCCGAAAATCCAAATAATACAGCTTATCAATCCTCATCTAAAATACTCAAACAAATTTTGTTTGTTTGTTTTGAAATTGTGTTATTGTATGTCACTGATAATTATTTTAAAAGGAAATCCATTTTTAATTAATAATTAGAATCCCGCTCCCTCCCAAGACTCTCACGTTCACGGACCCTTCGTTTTATTCATCTTTATCATCCTCCACCCCCCGTTTCTTTCTTTTTTCTATCAAACCAATCAATTCCTCTGGAGTTCGGACTTTTGTATGTCTCCGCCGTATTGACAAGATCGGTTGCGTAGCTGACTGTTGCTCGGCACGCAGGAATGTCAGACTCGTCTGTCAAAGACTGCGTGCCAATCAATTCATTGGACACATCTCTTTTTTTTTTTGGGGGGGGGGAGTTGTTGCAATAATCAAAACTTGATTTCATTACGGCTACGGTTTTAAAGTGACGCTTAGAGAGAGAGAGAGAGAGAGAGAGAGAGAGAGAGAGAGAGAGGAGAGAGAGAGAGAGAGAGAGAGAGAGAGAGAGAGAGTACCCCCCCCAAAAAAAAACAACTAAAAACTAAAATAGAAATGAAAGTATGGAAAAAAGCAAGAGGAAAAGATGGGGTGGACTGAGCGGTGGGTAGATCAGGCAGTGTCCGAGGGCCGATAACACCAAGTTTCGAATTGCAAAATAAATAGAGATAGATAGATAGAGAGAAGGAAATAAAGAAAGAGATGATGAGTATGAAATGGAGACAGAGAGAGGAAAAATGCGGAAGCAATAAAAAAAGACTAGCGAATAGGAAATATGGGAAATTGAGACAGACAGACAGACAGACAAAGGCAGAAGAGATGGAGAGAGAGAGAGAGAGAGAGAGAGAGAGAGAGAGAGAGAGAGAGAGAGAGAGAGAGACAGAGAGACAGAGAGAGAGAGAGAGAGAGGGGGAGACAGACAGACAGAGATGGAGAGAGAGTGAGTGAAATAGACAGACAGAAAGACACAAATACAGAGAGTGACAGAGACAGAGAGGAGGAGAAGAGAGAATGACTGACAAAGAGGGGGAGTGAGATTGAGTGAGACACACACACACACACACACACACAACACACACATATATATATTTATTTATTTATTTGTTGAATTTTAAAATATAATTGTTTTCCATAGGCAACTACCCATGTTTCAGGCTATTTTGCCATCATCAGGTTGCTAATAATTCTTCTGGTTTTTGCGAAGACATTTCTTGCGGCCACAATAATCAACCGACGAAATTTGCTGTCAAAAACATAACAGCAAGAAATGTCTTCGCATAAACACCAGAAGAATTATTAGCAACCTGATGATGGCAAAATTGCCGAAACCTGTGTAGTTGCCTATGGAAAACAATTATATTTAAAAAAAATTCAACAAATAAATAAATAAAGCTCTACAAAGGTTGAGGTTGAGCACTGTGATTTCTTTGTTTCATCTCAAAATTTAAAAAATATATATATCTATATATATATCTTAGAAGAAAAGTTGTGTATATTACAAAATACAAACAATAACTTGTTAAATAAGAGAAGTGAACTCGTTTCGAAATGTAGGCATTTGAACAAATTTTTACTGTGTCACTTACCACTTGACCCTAATTGATCCCTTAATTTTCGCTCTCCTTTATTTATTTAAAAAAAAAGAAGAAATTCATCTGAACACCGCGTTCATTAAAACCAAAGCAAATTTGTTTGATTATCATGTTTTTTTAATACAATTTAACGTCATAACATTACATCAGGTGAACACGATCCACGTCACATAAACGTTAAACAAGCCACAGTTTAAAAAAAAACAATTTTTAGCTTCATATTTCCCATCGCGGGAAAATGCTTCACGTTTATATAAACGCTAAAAAATTACTGGTTTTCAACCATTTCACGACTCAAGACCTCAACCATTGGACTCATCTGATGATTGGATTACCATGAAACTTCAAGTTATGAGTGTAAATCTATAATATTACCATTGATTATATATATATAATTTTTCATTTTTTAACCCCCCCCCACACACAAACTTCCTCCTCTTCTCTTAATATAAAAAATAAAAATTGACACCTCTCCTCTACCTCTTACCAATACACACACACACACACACACACACACACACACACAACCTTGAGGTTTACTTCCGCTGTCGTTTATCGCAAAAAATTTATACACACACACACAACCACATACCTAAAAAATGCACAATGTTTCCTTTCAATACACACACTTACAGCGTCCCATACTCACGCCATAAAATAGAATATTTGATGTCATATTTCAAACCGTCTCCTTTTTCAAACCTCAAAAATGTTTAAACAGACTGAATAACAAGGACTACCACTCGCTTTTCTCGTTATTCTGTGATAAATAATTTCTTATCACCTTCCACATACCAACAAATGCCCTGAAGATGATCTAACTAATAGATCGAAACACTGCAGCGTCGGCCAATAAACTCACCACTTAACCCATTTAAACCTGTGTTTTTTCATTTTTCTCAATATACTACATATATATATATATATATATATATATATATATATATATATATATAGAGAGAGAGAGAGAGAGAGAGAGAGGGAGGGAGAGGAGGGAATTGTTAGAACAGAAATACAATTATCGATAACAGATAATTTTTTTTAAATTTAAAAAATAAACAAGGCCCCCAACCACCCCATTACCGCAAAAGTTCAACAATAAAAACAACGACTAAAGAAAGAAAGCTCGGAATTTGGCGAGTTTATTCCATCTTTTTGCGAGCGAATTTGCTCTGAGTACGTAGAATGGGCAACGACTCGAAACATATGAGCTTTTTGGCAAAAGCTCATTTTGCCTTAGCAACGTGCTCCGGGCCAACTAATGACGTCATAAGAAAAATCTCTTTTTTTGTTGTTGTTGTTGGTATGACGTCATCAATCCAATTAGCAGCCAGTGTGTTTCGTTTCGTTTCATCATCGACAGAAGATGCCACCTTTCCTGTTTTTCGTGATGCCGTCTTATCAATCGCCTCCAGCTTCTCTGGTTCTGTACTAAAGCCGGATCCAGCCAACGAAATTACCTGTGGTGAATTCAAGACCTAACACCTATATATATTTACCAACCCCTCCGCACGAGCAGGATGCGACACAAGGTCAATTTCTTAAGCGGAGTTTAACAGGTTTGAATTCAGAGTTTTCCTTCTCCTAGACTGGTTACCTAGCCAGGGTTAAAGAGCCCAGTCTGCCCTGCTATTTACCCATTGCTGGAGGAAGAATTGGATTCATACCTTTCCCAAGGGTATTAGCGCCATGTGAAATTCCAACAGCTTCGTCCAGGAATTGAACTCGCGTTGACAAGTCCATTTCCTACGACTCTACCCAATAGACCACGCGCCACCTAACACCTATATGATTGTCCCAACTCTATTGCCCTTAAGCCAAACTCAGAATCTTTTAACATATACTAGAAGCGGCCACCCGGCATCGCTAGGGTAGAGGGGGGATATTTTTAAAAGTTAGTTCCGCGGATCTATTATAACTCAATCGTGAGTTGGATCCTCGTCGGATGCCCCTTTAAAATCCCCATGTAAAAAAAAAGACCCTGCATTGATCCAGCCACTCCGAAAATAAATGTTAATGTCTATTATTCAAAATATTAAATGCAAAAAAAATATGAAGAGATGAGAGAGAGAGAGAGAGAGAGAGAGAGAGAAGAGAGGAGAGAGAGAGAGAGAGGGGAGACAGAGGGGGAGACAGACAGACAGAGATGAGAGAAAGTGAGTGAAACAGACGACAGACAGACACAAAGACAGAGAGTGACAGAGACAGAGAGGAGGGAGACAGAGAATGACTGACAAAGAGGGGGAGTGAGATTGAGTGAGACATACACTCAAACACACACACACACACATATATATTTATTTATTTGTTGATTTTTTAAAAATATAATTGTTTTCCATAGGCAACTACCCATGTTTCAGGCTATTTTGCCATCATCAGGTTGCTAATAATTCTTCTGGTGTTTATGCGAAGACATTTCTTGCGTCCACAATAATCAACCGACGTAATTTGCGGTCCAAAAACATAACAGCAACTTTGTCGTTAATTGTTTTTTTTTTTAAGTTTCCTCCAGACATACAACTACCCTTTATATATGTATAGATAGATAGATGTGCTTGAGGGCAGTGACTGAGGGTCTCAGTGTACTAGGTATGACGTTAAACTGCATGTAATGGTGTTGTTCCAATTCTGGAGATGTGGGGAGTGTGAGGTACTACTTCATCGCCATTACTCCCATGTCAACTCTGGTTGGTATATATGAATCTTTCCTCATGTGCAATAATATTTTTCGAACTTTCTCTTCTTTACACGAACTATTATACCTAACAACACAACATGAAATATCTATTTAAAAAAATGTTTAACATCTGTCGGACTTATTATTTTTATTTTAATTTATTTTTTTAAACATGTTTCGGATTTTTTTTCAAAACCAACTATTTCTGAGATTGTTACATCATCAACAATTTTAATGGGAACGCTAACACCACCTGACGTTTCATTTTTACATTTTTCTAGCATTTCAATTGCCGAGTTGAGCAGACTAAGGCTCACAAATTTTTGCTTGTTTTATACCAATTTCTTTTTATTATGATTCGCCAATTATTAACTATGTGAAGCCCCATTGATGGTTTTTCATTAAAACCGAAACGCTTGAGCGTCGTCTGTTTGTAAGTCAATCTTTAACTTAATTTTGTTGTTGTTTCAAAGTTTTATACAATGCACACACACACATATATATATATGTATGTACACACGCATATATATATATATATATATATATATATATATATATATGATAACGTCATATCTGCTGTTGATAACTTTTGTGACCAATAGGATCCAAGTACTGTAACACCGATGGAAGAAGTGTGTGAACAACAACGCGCGGACTATATTGAAAAATAAACCTCATTTGGTCACATTACACAAGAGCATCCAAGTCAGTCTATGAACTTTTTATGCAACCATCATATATATTATATATATATAATATAATATATATATATAATATATATATATATATATATATATATACTAGCAAAAATCTATTAACAAAAAGAAATAACTGTAATTTTATTCTTTACTTTCCTAATTTAACTAAAGAGTTAAATTAGGAATTTTTTTGCAGATATATATATATATATATATATATATATATATATATATATACTAGCAAAAAAATTCCTAATTTAACTCTTTAATCTATTAACAAGAAGAAATAACTGTAATTCTATTCTTTACTTCCTAATTTAACTAAAGAGTTTTGCTTAGATATTATATATAATATATATATATATATATATTATATATATATACATAGCAAAAACTCTTTTAGTTAAATTAGGAAGTAAAAGAATAGAATTACAGTTATTTCTTCTTGTTAATAGATTTCTTTTAATATTTACCCCCCCCCCCGTTATTTGCTCATATTCATTAAGATAAAACCAAACAATTAGAAATCAATAATACTAAGCACGTATTTATTAAAATCAAATTTTAAAAATCAATATGCAAATTAGCCTTCCCGTTTACACTGCAAACCTCTATTTTTTTGTATATATAAATATATATAGATGTGAGGTATCCAAGACTTGGTAGTAAGGGATGATTCTATATGTGATTTCTAAGACACACTGTATTATCACTGTATGATCCAGTATGTATAATTTTAAAGAAAATTATTTTTCAATTTAATTTTTTTTTGAGAAGTAAAATTTTTCTGTTATGCAAATCAAATAACCTGATCTTCCATCTGATGAGACTGAATTTTGGGGAGCTATATTAAATCAACTTAGATTTATATAGGCCCCAATTTTGGTCGAAATAAATTTATTATTGAATTACAGTGTTGAGTTTTTCCTTCCTTTCTAAGATATATATATATATATATATATATATATATATATATAATATATATATATATATATACACACACACACCACACACATATATATATATATATATATATGTATATATATGTAGTAACATGCCTCTTAATTGGGAGCCGAATAACCAGCTTATTATCAGTCTATTAAATTCTCAAGAGCTGAAGATAAGAACATCCGATAGACTGGGGCACTCAATTAAATTTCACAAACGGAAGAGATTAGGTCACGTGGCGTTATACGTCATCAGATTATCCCGTAAGTAAAACCCTAATTTATCAAAAATATATATCTTAAAAATAATCATGCTTAATGAGAAATCATCATCATCATCATCATGTCGTGCTAGTAGCACCAATATCCATGACAACCTCTCACCAACCGTCCCTATCATTCATTGCTCTCAGGAGGTCTTCTGCGCAACATCCAGTGTCCGTGCAGAGCTGGTCAATGTAGGTATTTGCTAGACGGCCCGCACTAGCGTGCCCACAGGCCAATATCCACTGGAGAAACGCCGCTTATGAGTTGGCCTTGCTTCACCAACAGTGTCCAGCATGTCTCACTCGGATGGTTCGTGTGATAGGGGACAAGTGGCCTGCACAACTACTTTATGTGGAGTGTTGTTTCTACGGTTTGTTTAAGATCGCACGCTTCATTTTTGTGCAGTTCCCATTTAGCTTATACTATAGGCACTTCGTTAGGGTCCAAGTGGTGCAGCCATACAGTATTACTGATACAACTACGGCTTGGAAGAGTTGTCACTTTAACTTGTCAGCGAGATCGGGAGAGCGAGCAAAAAAAAAAAAAAATGATTCTATATATGAATTTGATATTTTCTTAAATCCTCAATATTATCAGGAGCAAATTATAAGTTCTAGCTGAAAAATCACCCTACAAACCGATTATATATTACTACTACTGTTCTTCAACAAGGATAGCTTTGGTATTAAATAACCCACAAAGTTTAAACAAAGAAACCAAGAAACCTACAAACCGGATTTTAAACTAATAACACGATACTGCGTTTCATATATCGGATCCGGTTTTGGTAAGTCAGTCGAGCATTCACCTAAGAATCGCAAAGTTCCGGGTTCGATACTGGTTCCCGCCAACTCAGCGGTGAGTAATCTAATCTGTGCGATAAAGTATCTGGGAGCTGAGGGTACCTGCGGCGCTTCACATCAAAGAAAGAAAAAAAGCAAACTATCTCCCTTCGCTAGCGAAAAGGGGATATACTCCTTTATTGTTCTCGCTGTAATCGATAATAGGGTATTCCGCCGATTTTATTTACGACTGTCTTTTACAAGGATAGCTTTGGCATTAAATAACCGTGAAGTTTGTTTTGTCCTTAAACACCCCCCCAAAAAAAAAACAACCTACAAAACAGAATTTTAACTAATAACACTGAATGTTATTTTCGTAATGACTTATAAGTTGATAAACGGCGTAGATTCATAAACGTCTATTATATCTGGTGACTCTCGCTTGTGATTTAATTGTAAACAGAACATATTTCTTTTAGTCTTGATCTTCTGCTGACGAGAATCAAAGATACGAGAAGAGTCCTGTTCCTAAGAGTTGTCCATTGTTCATTTCTTCAGAAGTCGAAAGAAAGAGTTCAACATCTCTTCCAGTGTGCTAGGTGTCACAAGATATGCTTGGTGTAATAAGATATGCTAGGTTTAGTACCACGGACTGTGTGTGTGTGTGTGACTCGGCGTGTATGTGACTGTGTGCGTGTGCGTGAGTGTATATGTGTGTGTGACTGTGCGTGGGTACGTGACTCTATGGATGCTAGTGTATAGGTCTCTGTTTGGTTTTGGTTTGGTTTGTTTTGTTTTACGGCATATCAACCTCAGTGGGTCATTAAATACTGACAAAGTTGTGAAATAAATTCTTAATGCATAATACAATTTTGTTTATCAACTAATGTTTTTCTATTTAACCCATAGATGGGACCCTAACAGGTACTACCACTCCGGATCATAGTTGACCAGTGAGCAATGGTGATGAAGGGGTGCTCCATATTCCCCAAACCTCCAAAACTGGAACCTCACCATCAGATAGAGTTTAACGTCATTCCCAGGACATATAGACCCTCAGCCATGGCCTTCTAGCACCCATATGATAAAAAGGGGTTGGGGCTTGCCATAAGGGCAGTAGTGTTGGGGCAATCATATAGGTGCTAGGGCTAGACGTGACCAGCCGATTGATCAGAGGGGGCCTCTCCGACCGCTCGTATTGTCAAGTGGAGTATTGCTAGTCATGAACTGCTCATCCACCTGAGCTCTATCTTCAAGCATCACGGGTCGCCACCCACGGCCAACAGGTGGCCCCATTTGGGAAGTCTAACCCTTCTGCAGAGGTGTAGTACGTGCATTCTAACGCCCCACCGACAAGGCGGGTAGGTCTCTGTGTGACTCTCTGTAAGACACTAAGCACGCATTCATTTGTGTGAATCTGTATGTAACTGTGACTGTGTACATGTGTTTTTGTGTCTGTCTCTGTGTGTAACTGTATACCTGACTTGTGTGTGTGTGTGTGTGCGTATGTTTGTATACCTGTGTGTGTCTCTGTATGTGACTAAGTGTGTGTACGTGTGTGTTTTTAACTCTGTATTATTCTATATTTGACTTGTGTGTGTGTGAGTGTGCTTATGTTTGTATACATGTGTGTATGTATGTGTGTGTATGTGTGTGTGGGAGACTCTGTATATAACTGATTGTAACTCTGCGTATGTGAGTGTATGTGTGTGTGGCAGCTGTGTGCATGTATGTGTACATCTGTGTGTGTGTGTGTGTGTATTTGTGTGTGTGTGTGCGGTTGATGAAAGACTTGATATACATATATTGACCAACCCCTCCACACGAGCAGGATGCGACAGAAGGTCAATTTATTACGCGGGGGTTTGAATCCATAGTTTTCCTTCTCCTAGACCGGTTGCTTAACCAAGGTTAAAGAGCCCAGTCTGTCCTACTATTTATCCATAGCTGGAGGAGGAATAGTTGGATTCATACCATATTATTCATATCATATTAGTGCTATGTGAAATGTAAACAGTTTCGTCCAGGATCTGAACTCGGGTCGACGAGCCCATTTTCTACGACTCTAACCAGTACACCACACGCCTTCCCAAAGACTGTATATAGTAAGTAAAGTCGTCGGGGTGGCCTAAGGTCGGTATGAGCCATACAGCAAGGAAGTCTATCCCCTTTTTTTGCTAGCGTTAGACCAAGGAGATTATTTTAGCATCTGAGGTTGAGTGCCACATCTACCATCAGCTCCTCGCTTTACCGTACAGATGCCTGTGCTACTCATACGCTGAGTTAATAAGGGCTGGTATCGAACCAGAAACCTTGTGGTTCCCGAGCGGACGCTCTACCGACTGAGCTGAACCGGCCCTACTCCGACGTATAAAAAATAAATAAAGACAAAAATAAATGCACCTAAAGTAATGTGGAAGTTGGTTTTCCTCACCGATATTCCCTGCTGTTTCCTCCCATAACCCCGCTCCCCAACAACACACCCTTAAAAGGGCTTAAGA